>JAOYRR010000401.1:0-549187 GCA_038994665.1 Podotricha telesiphe | reverse complement strand
TACGCATGGCTCAGCGGTCAGAGCGCTTAAACGGTTTCCAAGAGGAGCGGGTTCGAATTTTTGTACGTTATAAACAAAAACGTGTGCTTTGCATAAATGTATACACACAATATTTAACTGTTTAAAAGTGAATTTTGCGTGCGTTGTCGTTAAAACAAGTGTTCCACGCACCTTGAACGTGGTGGTCAGCGACTTGAGCGTGGGCGGTTCGGGGCTGGCGCCTTTGGGCGGCTTGGGCTTGGGCGTCCGCTTGCCTTCCAGGGCGGGCGCCGGCGCGGGCACCGGGGACTCCACACGACGCATCACTTTCGCATCTCTGCAAATTGTTACACATTTCAATTTCATGCATAATACTTTATTTACTTAACTGATGTTGAAACAACAAAATTTGTAGTCGAGATATCGTTTTAGGAGATCCTGCCTAACCAATGACAGAATTAGAATAAAACAAATATTTCTAGATATTCTGTAATGTAAATGGCGTCCGACAAACCTGTGTGTATTTGTGTGTGTGTGTGTGTGTGTATGTATTTGTGTTTTATTGAATGTGCCGTACACCGCGTCTGTGGTATTATAGTGTTTTTTTTTAATTACTTTAAGAAATAAATTAACATTTTAAATAATATTGTCGCTATCATTGTGATAGGCAAATTTTCAAAAAAATAAATGTTATTTGGTTCTTCTTACCAAGGATCAAAATTGCAACATTATTTTTGACCCACTTTTAGTTATTTTCTTACAACCTAACTAACAAGCGTGTACAAAAATAACGTATTATATACAACTCAGTTTTGTTAATAGTATATTTAATAGATGTTTATTTTACTCTTTTACAGTGTATCCCTTATATAGACATGCATTGATATCCTAGTGATTAATTACTCAATTAGAGATTATAATATGGTCTGGTTGGTTAGTGAAAATTATTTTATAACTAGCTACCCGCTCGCGTCTTTGCCTGCTTAAACTACACGACTATACTATTATATTTCCTTCGCCCAACCGTGTTTCCACTTAAGACTACTAAAAAAAATTTATAATTAAAATGCTTGTAACCGTTTCAATTGTGAACCGATTGAAATGAATTAATCACTAAATGCTAAGAGAAGTTTACCACAATACAGTAGTCAAATGCATTGCATTTACATCGGTGAGGCCGTTTCCGAGATTAGTGTGCACAAACGCACAGATAAAAAGACAAAAAGAAAAGGAAATAAAAAATTATTGTTTTGGGTTCTATTACATTCACAAAGGCCCCTAATAATATTTCTTCTCATGTATCTTACATATACAGACAGCGATCAGTTTCATTTTTATCATATGTATAGATAAAATCATTATCTCTAAAATACTTTGACGCTGTGTGCTTGGTATAAGGCAATTTCAACATTTCAATCAAATATTTATATATATATATATATATATAGTCCGACATCAATAGTTTATTTGACATTGCCTTACCGAATTATTTCCTTGTCTGGATCATCAATACCCAAAGGTTCTTTGAAGAACGAGAAATTCTCCAATGTTAGACCAGTGCCCGATAAGTGTTCAGCAACCTAAAGAGAAAAAAACATATTATAGCTACTATTAAAGGAAGCCATCGTGGTCCATTGAGATAGTGTGTGACTGCACACACGATTGGTCGTGGATTCGATTCCCACTCAAAAGAAATATTATACTGTGGTAAGAAAAGCGCGACGTGGAGTACCGCCACCTCGATTTCGGACAGAAAGTGAAGTGCAGTGCCTTGACACTAGGTTCTCACCGACCACCCTGACGACTAAGAAGAACTTAAAGCATTGCAAACCGCTGTAACATTGTACAGTAATATATAGCGGACCCGAACAAGCAGGCAAGTGTGTGTAATATTATATTAGGTTTCAGAACTTCTTCATATCGATATTTACACCGATTTTTTTTTTATACTTTGGCCGCATCATTTTCACACACAAAAGATTCCAAATATGGATCATATTACACTTATTCTTATTAATACACTATTATATATCATTATGTATCGACAATAGACTAATTATTTTTTTTACATTTCCCTAATATTTGTTTCAAATTTGGGACACATTATACACAAAGTGATTTCAAATTCAACAAGGTATATAATGATATAGATTTAAAAAAAAAAATAGCTCTTCGCACATCATACCTCCCTAGTGGACCTCAGCTTCTTCCCTTGCGGCGTGTAATAGTATATGTCGGCGAGGCGCCGCGCAGTCGCGTCGGGGCCGGCGGGGGGCGCGGTCGCGCGGAACACGAGCTCGCGCCGCCAGCCGCGCTCCAGCGGCACGCGCAGCAGCGGCGACGACATCTCCACCGTGGCGCGCCGTCCGCGCGTGGCGGGGGACGATGACGCCTACGGCGAGTGGAGGGAACACAAATCAATTGATGAACCTTGAAAACTCTATTTTTTCTTTTGTTAAGATTGATTAATGCACAGTTATAATTCAAAACTGCTCCTAATACAACAACATTTTAGCATTTCAGTTTACGACACCTTCATACATGTCTTTCAATAATAACTATTATTAAATAAGTAGAAAGAATAAAAATAATGATCAAGCAGAAAATGAGTCCAAAAGTATCACATAAGCAGCGATTTGCCACTTATATAGTTATATAACTAGTATGTTCTATTAAGCGACTACGTCCGAATATGGAATACATAAAAATAAATTAAAAGTAGCCCAAGCTACTCCTTATTACATCAGTTATCTGCCAGTGAATGTCCCGTCAAAATTGGTCCAACCGTTCCAGTTCCGATTAACCGGAACAAAGAGACAGACAAAAATTATAAAAAAAAATTATTTTTTTTTCGCAAGTAGCGGTTATTTTAATATTACAAACAATCACTCCAATTTTATTTATATGTATAGATAAGACAAAAATATATAGAATAATAACTTACATCTGTAGATATCGCGCCTTCACCGTCGGATCTGGACGATAGAGCCGATGACGGTCTTGATCCATCTAAGGAATAAATAAAAACACATTAACTGCCAAAACACTGCTGCAACGATGGCCTCAAATTACAATGTTATCAAACAAATCAAATCAAAATATAATTCGTATAATAAATATAATAATACTACAATACAATACCTTAAAACACATCAATGAGCCAGCGTACTGTACTAAATTGAACTCAGTAAAAAAAGTAAAAAAAAAAACAACATGCATCCTCTCCAGTGGACTGCTGATGCCAAATACTATATATGATATTACAGACATAAACAGCCAAACATACAAATTAATTTTATACATACATATTCATTTTTATATACACACACACACACACACACACACACACACAAAC
Organism: Podotricha telesiphe; assembly: GCA_038994665.1. Classification (NCBI taxonomy): domain Eukaryota; kingdom Metazoa; phylum Arthropoda; class Insecta; order Lepidoptera; family Nymphalidae; genus Podotricha; species Podotricha telesiphe. The sequence goes on along the minus strand of JAOYRR010000401.1, from coordinate 545,853 downwards.
AAACATTCATACATACAAATGTACAAAATGTAAGGGCACAAACATTCTGTATCAAATTTCCATTCTAACAAACACATTTATTTAGATAAAGATTAATACCATACGGGTTAAAAATAAGCTATGCACAAATCCATTCTTCTCAACATAATAATAAATGTTAGTCAAGGAGTCACTGTGACCTTTTTTTTATAAATATAGATATGTTCTTTAATATTTGTAATACATTGTTTTGTTCTAGAATTAATAGCTTTCGCAGGGCATGCGATGAAAGGAGTTTTATGATTATATTTTTCACACCTTGGGTGTAATCATCATTAAAGTTATCTTGGTGATTCGTAATTATTTCTGAAATAAAAATAGCCTATGTTACTCAGTCAAAATGTAGCTTTCCAGTGAGGTATTTTTTAAGTTAAATCCAATCAAACAAACAAACAAATCTTTCCACTTTATAATATAAGTATAGATGAGTAAATAATATTACTATGTATTGGTATTATATTTGTATATTTACATAGCACCGCTGTGCATTAATAAAGAACCCTCTCAACTCAATAAGACCACCATTTATTGTATCACACACAGTATGTCCTTTTATTGTTTTATTATTATTATAAATTTGCTATTATTAGTATAGACAACACATTATTCCAAACACACAGGGACTTACACATATACTCATATATATGCACACACATATATATGCACACACATACAAAAACTCACCAGTAGACCACCACTGTCATTGTACAGCACAAACAAACAAACAAACAAACATACATACAATCCAAGTGTCCTCACCAGTGGGTTGCCGCTGTCGTTTGGCCGGCTTGACGTCTTCAGCAGAGAAGCTCCTCACAAACGCAGAGACCTCCGCCTCGAGATGCTCAGACCACTTGGCGTCCACTCTATACCCACCTGTGTCCTGGCGAGCTCGTTTACTGGCCCTGAGCGCGGGGGACGCCATCACCGTGCGCACCGGTGTGTAGGACTTGGCCGCTACTGTCACTTCTGCTTCTAGACGTTCTGGAATTAATTAGTATTTATTTTTATCTGTGTATTATATTTATTCTTCGTTTAAGCGTTTTACAATGTTACATTGAAATATAACGATTATAAATCTAACTTTTTAAACTTTCCCTGAAATATCAATGCTCCAATATCAATTGAATATTGTAAACACTATATAATATACTTAGCCTAGTTAAGTATAAGGGAAAAAAATATCATTAAAAAATAGCTAACAAAAAGTACACGTTTATTAAAGCCATTATAAAAGTATATAGCATCTTAGCTTCTTTATTTTGATAAATATATAAAGTATAGAAAAATGTTTTGAGAAAACGTATACAAATATGAATGTAGCAGAATTCGAACCCGCGTCTCTTGCATACCGTCCAAGCGCTGTGACCGCTTAGCCATACATTCTATGCAGCTAAGTCAAAATTCTTATATGCATGTTACAGTATAAATTTTTTGTTAGCATTTCTGTAGACATTTTTTTACAAATGTCTCTTGCCACTCAAAGAATTTTAATAACCTAATGAAAGATTTAATATTTGTTTTTTTTTAAACTGATGGTTGTAGTCCCACTAGGTCAAAATATTTGTTTTCCAAAAATATTCTTTATATCTTAAGAGTGTGTGAATAACACTATAAAATAATAATCATATAATTTTTCCTGATTTCAGTCACGGAATGAAATGTAGAAAAAATAATTTAGGTGATAAACCACTGGGTTGCCTATTGGCTTATTCAACTAAATACATAGCCCAATTAGAAAAAGTGTTGAGTTTTTTTTACCAATGACATATTAAAATATAAGTGAATTCGATTTAATTATTCGATAGAACCATTAGTATAAAAATTACTGTATAAATATGAATTATACATATTAGTACAAAAAATGTATGAACAGTAAATTTATAATTAACATGCTTTGAGAGCAGCAAAGTTGGTTAAAATTACAAAGAAAACATTGTTAAATAAGTGAATAATATCTCAATCCAAAGGGGCATGTTTTTTATATTTAGCTAGACACTCATTGGACAGATAGGAACCAAACTACATTTTTTAAATGTAAGTAATATTTATTGGTAACCAATATACAACAATTTATATAATATCAAAATAAAACACACACATGTAAAATAATTCCTATTAAAAGAAAACTACATAACCCATATTAAAAATACCCATGTGAAGAGTGAGACAGAACAGCCCAAAACTAATCAACTAATAAGGGTTGAACTATACTTAAATAGTGCAATAATCCCATACTCTTACCTAGGACTTGACAATATCCTGTCAAGTTCTTGCATTCAACAAGATCAAACCCTTTAAAACCATCGTCACTAGACGTGGAGGTTCTCCGTTTTACCCTTCTGTCCTCTTCTGGTAAGCATGGAATAATAATAACACTATTTTCACTCATTGATATAGCTTTGATTTGAATTGTCAATTAAAAAAAAATATTTACAATGGTCACTCAAATAATAATTAAGAACAACTCACCGATAATTCGGCTGTAATCAGCCAAATCACTCTTCTCTGTACCATCAAAACCTTTGAAGTCTTCAGCATCCCCATCACTGAATGCCGCTGAAGCTCTTCGTTTGATGACTCTAACTACTTCTGTTTCTGGATTTGGTTCTTCAGGTACTTGTACTTCTGGTACTTCTTGTATTTCAGGTTTTTCTTCTATAGGCTCATCAGCTTGAGCTATATCTTCTTTTATTTCAGGTTGATCTAAGATCAGTAATAATTATAGTTACTAAAATGTTCTATAATGCAAATAACATATAAAATCCTGTCATTATGACTTACTTTTAGGTGAATTTGCTATAGACTTTCAGTTTTCTTAATTAACACGTAATAGTTTATTTTTACATATTTAGCGTCACCATCAAAGCATATTACATAAAAATATAACACAGTTATAAAATAACATGTAAATTTTTGCCACCACATAATTTTCATATACACAAACTCGCCACAGGGAAACTACACTGTTCGCAAAACCAAGGTCTAGTCCTAATTTATTTGTTGACTATTTTAAATGATTGAGTAATATTACAATGCTGTCCATACTGGCATCTGTAGAATACTTAAGCCTCTTTTTCTTTATTCTTTAACACAATCTCAGAATAATAGTTTTTCTCTCAACACATAATAAATAGAAAATAAAATTAAAATCTAGGCCCCAGCAAGTTCAAGTAAAAGAAGATATATAATAATCATTTATAAAATAAATTAGCAATTATACGCAATCATGGTACAGTGGAACAGTATCTAACTTTAAATATGATTGGGTGAGGGTGAGATTCTCATTCGGAGCATTGATTATAATTTAATTATTTTCATTTCTCTGCTTTGGTACCTAAGATAAAGCACAGCATCAAGTTCCCCTACTCAATCAAGCACTCAAGTAGAGAAGGAGTGTCTTGACACTATATTCTCTCTGACTACCCAGCTCTAAGGGACAAAACATGAAGCTACAAAAAAAATAGCTAAAGAGTATGTACCATGTATTTGTAGGGGCTAGTGATCAAAAAGCACAAAAATAATTAAGATAAACTTTTTATTCTAACTAGAGTTGTGTTGCAATAAATAATAATAAATGCTAGTAGTAGTACAGTTGTACAGTATACTTTAAAAAAGACATATTTAGAAAACATATAAAAATTTGAACGCAGCGGGATCTAAATATGTCTTTTTCAGTTTCCTTAGTGTGGGAATAACACTTTAAAAAAATGTTAACAAAACAGTATACTTTATTTCACAAAATAAAATCAATACAATAAAATCTTGTTTAGGACGTTAACTGACATTGTGTAAGAATTGAGTTGCAAAATGTAAAGCAATTTATACTTTCTGATAGAAAACATGAGTCACACAATACAAACTTATCATAGATTTTCCACTGTTCTATATTTAATAAGAAGCATAAAACAAAGAAGGGACATGTTAGAATAATAATAAGTTTTTTTAGAAAAGTATAAAGAATGCACTTAAAATTATTTATTATTTATCTTAATTGTACTGGACCTCAGATACACACTATGGAAATATTGCATTATCATCAGATTTGGACACATGTATAAATTTTCTGGCAAACCGGACAAAAGGTAACAAAATAGCATTGCATGAATATATACATAGATAGATGGATACATAGATTCAAGAGAAGTTAATATAAGTGTGTTCAGAATGACAATTCATCTAATGTCTTTTATAACACATAATTCGCAGTAACAAGTCTACATTAATGCTTCATTCGTCAATAAAAAAAAATATTTCGCATATGTAACCGCAGAAGCATTTTTAGCTATAAATACAAGAGTCATCTTATCTTCTGAAATTTATGGACACTATATAAAATGTATAATTTTATAAATCAAAGAAAGTATCACATATATTAAAAAAAAATGTGAATTGCAGATAAAAAGAATAAGTTTTTGAAATTTTTAAAGTTGTTCAATCTCCATTTCATGTCATGTCTTTCTTAATATTGCAGCGGCTGTTAATAAGCTATACAATTAAAGTCGATGAATTTTAGTTTTCAATAAATCTGATTACATGTAAGACTACTCAAGATTAAGCATAAATCTAATTTTTAATTTCTTTTTGTTACATGTACTGTTAAATACATTCAATTCAAATGGTTTTTTTCAGACGCAGTGTTACACTAAAGTAACTAATTATTAAAAATATATAGGTTAAGAGAGAAGAATACAAATACATGTTATATTTATATTTAATATCAACGCTCAGATAAGAGGTTATGTGAAAGTCATATTACCTTCGTTAGGTTCAGGCAACGCGTCTTTCTCAGAAACAGATGCTTCCGTTACAGGTTCTGAAACACCCGCTGTATCCATAACTTCAGTTTCAGTATCTTTACTGATTACTTTAGTTTGTTCTTGTGATGCGTTATCTCCCACCGCCATTGGCAAATCTAAATATACTACCGAGATCCACTGTCAGAGCGTAAATAACCACATAACAATACGTTACGACACTTCACAGTTCTACCCGACAAATTATCAGAATTTGTGCGCGTCACAACGATGATTTCCCGCTATATTACTTTAGAAAAAAAATTATTGTATTAATAAGTTGAAATGATTATCGAGGTAATAAATTAATATCACTGTTTCTTTAGAACATTTTTTTATCCTAAATGTTCTACGTGTACGTAAATAAATGTAGATTTAGGGAAAACGGCCAAAATATATGATATTCAAGTCTAAATACAATTTCTAAAGGAAAATGTCGGTCATAAACAACATCCGCTCGGACGACGCCACAGTTTTTCTCTATGATCTAGGTCTGTTATTTAGTCTATGTATTTTACACATTAAAACAAATTATACAATAAACTTTCAATTCTTAATTTTAGTTTGATATATAAATATATGAACCTGTATTAATAAATATCTCATTACAAAAATCTTTCATTTCTCTTGTCTATGATATACTAACATCATAATCTGTAATTGAGTTATCTGATAAGTAATATCAAATGTGTGCAAAGCTTGCCTTTGCATTTTTTGTATTATTATTAAAGTATTGCCACATTAGATATTGGCGTATTACATACTTGTAAAGTTAACAGAATAAATTTGCAATAAATATTAAATAAATATGTATTTTATTTTTATAATCCTTTTGCCTTGCCGTATATTTCAGATAAATGTTTATTTAAATCCCATATTTTTATTACTTTTAGCTTGTAAATTCAAATAGTAATATAATATTTCAACGCGCCTGACACCTGCTGCAGATAACAAAGATAGGCGACACGCTTATTAACAAATTAAACTTTAACAACTTTTCAATTATGAACTTCCCACATACTGATCTAATCTAAATAAGATTAGTTGGATAAATAAAATAGTTTTTAATTTTTTTGACTATCTTTCAAAGTTTATTTAGGTTTCTGTAATATTTATATCATCAAGAAGTAAAACATATAATGTAATTACTACATACATACAATGTAATTACTATAAATAATAATTAAACAAAATAGATACTTTGTTTATAGATAGGTAATAAATACTAATTATAATTGATCGTCATCGATTTTTCTGTTTTATTTCGTCATAACAGGATTAGAAACAAGAACGTTTAACACATTAATTAATATATATCCGCTACAAGTTCCGTTTCTCAGCACACAAAAAAGTATCCAAGCAGCCCTGCGTGACAAAGCACGACTATTTTTACAAATGGTCAACAGATGGCGCTATCTATATTTAGTCGAATCCTGAATCGCGCTGGCAAGATGTTCTAGCATTTTATGACGTCCCCAATTCACCATATTCACAGTATCCTTCTCGGCCTTTTGGCTAAGATCAAAGTGTAGCCATCTGTTCTTTTCAGCTTAATATCTGAAAGTTCCCGCACCGCGGGACCAGTATATTAACCTGATTTTTGAAAACTGACGGGATGTTCGGGGCTCGCTCCACTCCTGTCACGGGTCGGCCCGGCATTGCAGTGCCGCTGGGATCGGCCCTCTATAAACTAACAAACTACAGGCCCTCTTTCGAGATTAGTTCAAGAGGGGTAAACGTTACTTATAGCTAATGCAATAAGTAACGTCCGCCCCTATCGTCGGATTGGGGTGTCAATTTAAATAACACATCCATAGAGAATACGGATATCGATGTTTTTTATAATATCGAATATTTTTATTTTAGAAAATATTGCTGCTGTGGCTGTATGTTTTTTTTTAATAAATATATTTAATCACAATACTATTCCGATTTCACACTTAAACCATATCTTAGTGTAAATTATAAATAATATTTAATATTTGTATAAATATAAGTATATAGGCACAAATTAATATTAAACGAATAATGGCTTTTTATTTATTAAAAATTATACCTTGATCCCAAATGTTTAAAATAAAGTTTTAATATGCCTGGGACAATCCTATTGGGCTAGTCAAAAAATAGGTAGTTTCTCATTTAATTATAATTATAGGTTTTCATCTGAAGAATATTCTAAGAAAACGCAAAATAATTTGGACGTAGAGCGGGATTCTAAACCGCGCCTCATCTGGAAAACGTCCAACCGAGATTCTTACAATTTTTTTGCTACACAAGATTATTTCAATAAAAAATCATTTGACAAAAGAGCATGCATTAAAACTAAGAAGGATGAAGGAGACATGAAAAAAAAAACAAAAAAAACAAAGTCAAAATTACAAAGTTTATTTATTCCTTTTTTTAGGTGCTTGCGGTTTACCAAATGATTTACCTTTCGGCTTACCCTTCATAGGCTTCCCTTTGCCCTTGCGCATGTTCCTGCCATTCTGTACGGGTTTACCTTGTTGCACCCTATTCGCGTCGTACCTAAGACGTTTGGTGGACGCCTTGGACGTATCGGTGAGATCGTTGGCGAAGTTACCTTGTTTTTTGCGCTTATTGTTTTGATTGTTCTTGTTTTTGTTCTGGCCGGGTCTTTCGTCGTCGTCTTCCACTGCGCGTATTCTACGCAATTTCTTTTTCCCTTTAGCCATTCTCGACTGTAATAACGCAACCTGTACAAGTAATACACACACAATAAAAATATTATACTAAGGTATTTATTATTAGAAGACTTAATAAATGGTACACGCATTATCTCGCATAAAAATAATCAGGTTAGTCAGGGAGAACCTACTGTCAAGACTCTCTGTTCTCCGCTCTTCGTTAAGTGGCGGCATTCAACGCCGCCGCGTGCAAAACAAAATATTTTTTAAATATATTCGTCAGGATTTTATGCAAGCAAGGTGTTTTTATATATATATATAATAAATTAAGTGACGCAAAAAAGAATTAGTGAAAGTAATGTTATAGAATAAGTTTTTATATTTTTAAAAATTGGCATGTACTTATATATAAAATAAGTCTTTTAAGAAGAGGCCATCGTGGCGCAGTGGGACAGTGTCTGACTGTAACGCCCTTGGTTGGTTGTTTGTTCGATACGCACTCAGGGCTTTAAAGTAATGACTTTCACTAATTCTTTTTTGCGTCACTTAATTTATTATATATATATATATATATATATATATATATATATATTATGTATATATATATATTATGTATATATAAAAAAACACCTTGCTTGCATAAAATCCGATTGGTCATACAACGTGAAACATTGCTAACAAAAACATAACAAACAAAAAAAAGAAACGTGAAAATAACTCAAAACGCCTCTTGAATTCGGACAAAAAGTGAAGAACGGAGTGTTTTGACACTAGGTACTGTCTGCCTACACCGATACGCGGACAAAAGAGTGAAACTCACTTTATCCATCTCACGCTTGACTCTCTCCTCAGGAGAATCCTTTGGTGTGTGCTTGGTCTGCCTCTTCTTCTTCTTGCTGCTGTCGTCGTCAGAGTCGTCGTCGTGCTTGCGTCTCTTACCTTTGCCCTTCTGGACTTTGTCCGCTGTGAAATTATTATTATTTCTCTTATTAGGCAGTTCGAGGTCTAACATTCATATGCATAAAAAAGACATATTTAGAAAACGTATAAAAATTTGAACGCAGCGGGATTTGAACCCGCGCCTATTGAAAACCGTTCAAGCGCTCTGACCGCTAAGCCATGCGTTCGACATCCAGCTGCGTTGAAATTCTTATACGCTTATTACAACTTATATTTGTTGTTAGCTTCTCTGTAGAGAGATTTTTACAAATTTCTGCTACCCAAAGATTATTCTACGAACAATCGTTTGGCAAGAGAGAATGCTATTTATTAAATATATATATGCATTTATAAATAAAAAAAAAATGTAAATATTACAGCTACTTTTATAGTCCGTAAATTCGAAAGTAATGTCAATAATTTTTATCCACTCGCATCATACATATTGATTAGACGAAAGAAAAAACTATTCTATTTGATTTTTAAAAGAAATCACTTTTCATATAGTGTTATATCGTCTAACAACTCATATAGAATTTGATGTAAATATCAAGCACAATTTTCTAGAAATTAGATTTTTGCTAGGAATAGCCGATATTCATGTACAAAATGGCTTCAATTACAAAGTGCCAAAAAAAATTAACCCACCGTTTCCAGGATGTATAGTCAAAGCCAATCTCTCCTTCTCCGCTCTTTTCTCCTTGGGTGTCTGGAACCACTCGTGCTGGCGTTTCGTCTCGAACTTGGGACCGTCCTCCTTTTTAATGGCACCCTCGAGCTTCCCAGTTTGTTTCTCCATTTTCTTCAACTGCTTCTCCGCGTATTCCTCGTCCAAGATGGTAGCTGTGGACGTGTTTTATGTTAGTGTATGTTTTCATGGATAATGACTTCTTTGAAACAAATATTAAGGGTTACAACTTTTGTGCAAATCTGTTATGGGACCAACTTCGGACTCTATATATAAAAAAATTGGTCTACTATGTAAAAAAGTGATGCGTGATCTGACACCTACCTATACATATAATAAAAATGTAACTGATCGCTGTCTGTACATGGAATATAAATGAAAAAATTATTACTATTGGGTTATATTATTACTATCAGTTATCAATATGATAGAACACAATTTTATTATTGTCTGGGCGTTTGTGCACGATAATCTCAGAAACGACATAACCGATTTAAATGCAGTTTTGTCGATTCTAGTTTGGTAAACTTGCCCTTAACAATAAGTGTTTATTTTATTTAAACCGGTTCACAAACAAAAACAGTTACAATTATTTAAACTATAAATGAAAGCAAAGTATGTGATTTAAGTGAGAGCGCGGGGAGAAACCGCAAGCGGCAAGCAAATAAGAAAAAAAAAAGAGTCGATTTGACAACACCCTCCGTTTTTTTAGTTCTGTTAAAAAGTAATAAATAAATAAGTTGCATTATAAGTTATTGTCGAAAAAAGAAATAAACTGCAATTATTATTGTATGAGTGTAATCTAATTTTAGATCACACTAGTTGCTGCTCATAGGTTTCGTTCATGAGTGTCTTGTAACCCTTGCTTTACTTCAATTGGAGCGCAATCGCAAAATCCCAATATTTCCCGTTGCTACAGGATTTTCAATTTTAATTTCTTTTATATTATTCTTCAAGGATGCTATCGTGGCGCAGTGGTTAAAACATCTGGATATGGCGAAGCATGATTATAGTTAAAAGTGCTTTTAAAGTTTCTCTATATGGGAAGAATGATTACATCAAAGAAGAACGCAGCTAAAACAGAACACAGGATGTAATGACACCTGCCTCAGGGTTTAGTAGCAGGAAGGCGCATAACGGCAATGCTGGGAGAAGCGCGAAACATATCTTTAAGCACATACATATGTGCCATAAACCTCCGCAATCTGGTCTCAACACCCCAGCTTCTCCTGGCGCTGGCGACGATGTCGGGCGGCACCTGGCGCGACTTGACGGGGCGCCTGGCGCGCCGCACGATGGCCTTCACGAGCGCGCGCTCCGCCTCGCCCGCCAGCGACACCGACACGCCCGCGCGGCCGGCCCGGGCCGTCCTGCCCACCTGCGAACACGGCCGTGCAGTAGAGTAGGGGGGAATGGACTAGAATTGTGACTTTATGGCACCCATTTATGTATTCGAAATGTATGCGAAGGCTGTCTCGACCCAAGAGAAAGTTTATATTTGAAAAAGACATATTTAGAAAACGTATAAAAATTTTAACGCAGCGGGATTTGAACCCGCGCCTCTTGAAAATTGTTCAATTGAAATCCCGATGCGTTCAAATTTTTATACGTTTTCTAAATATGTCTTTTTAAATTTCCTTAGTGTGCGAATAACACTTTAAAAAAAAGGAAATGTTTTAAAATATATAAAAATATATATTAAGGTAAGTTGTTTATAAATAGGTAGCAAGTACATATTTTCTATGGCCATGATTCTAGGTGTTTACAAAACATCATATACATAAGTTTATATTTATTTATTTTATTTGTGATCGATTAACAATGCAACGATTTCGAGAGGCGCGGGGGTTATGTCAATCGGTAGCCTGGCTTTAGAGAATTCAGTCGCTATGAAGCGTTTTTTGCCCGTTGTGCGTGCGAGAGTTTTATAAAAACAGTGATTCGGCGACTGTAGCGAGTAGACGATTTTGCAGTAAACGAGTGAACTACAAAACTGTCCTGGCATGCTTCAGTGATATCTCTACTGAAATTATATTTTATTTAACAAGCGTATTATTTATTATATCGTTCTATATCGACTCGTTCGCCGCGTGAACTATAGCTGTTTCGATTGTATTGTGAGTATTAGAAACTTTCTGTATTTTTTCCTAAATGCTGTTAAAAAGTCATTAAAATCTTGTAATTATTGTCATGGCTTTTTATTTAAACAAAAACGTTCCGACGAGAGCTGGAACAAGCCCAGCTGACCACCCCTGGGTGAGCAACCTTTATTAGCAACGGGTCTGCCCACCAAATGTTTATTATTTTGTCTTGCCAAAGTCATAATTGTGTTTAAAATTTATATCATAGACACTAAATGACAAAAACACGATATGTGAAAAAGAAATAAGATACACAATACAATACAAAAAAATATTTAGAAACGAATAAAAAATCCAATATATAGTTCGCAATCATATTGCATGTTGGAACAAGTCGTATTCATTTGGTAGAACTTAATATATTAGCGGGAGAATACCTATGATATACATAAGAGCGAGTAGGCCGCATTTAATTATTAAGCGGGCCGCGGGTTGCTCACCTCTGCACTAAAGTGTGAAAATGTACACCCGTGTATTGGGTTTAATATATGTTATATAATTAATTAATTAGCAGTCTAATGGATTAATATGAAAGATATATAAAAAAGGTACGAAATTTGTTCAATTATTAATATAATAATAATATTACATTAATTAAAACCCCATAAAAACTCACCCTATGTATATAATGTTCCAACGTAGCAGGCAATGTGAAGTTAAGTACAGTTTTAACCCCAGGTATGTCCAAGCCACGGGCGGCCACGTCCGTCGCCACAAGAACATCCACCAGCTGGTCTTTGAACCTCTTGAGGGAATCCAGACGTTGAGGCTGGTTGAGGGCTCCGTGGAGTTCAGCTACCTGACGAAATCATTTTAGTAAGTAATTTAACTGAATAAATGATTGTTAATAAGACATATGACGCAAGGTTGAGCACTAAGACAGGAGGGTCTCACCCCTGTTGACCTTCGAGAACACAGTATCGATGATACTGGAGGAAGGCCATGTAAAAAACATGAAGACCCGTCGGTGGGATGAACGCGTGTATGAAGAGGTTAATGACAGTGGACGAGGTGAAAGCAGTATACAGGGAACGTAGCGTTTGGTGCGAGGTCGACGGAGAGCTTATTGTTAGTTAAAACATTCCTTTCACCATTTTCGAACCAATTTTGAATTATAATGTTAGGCGATACTCAATTATATTAATTGTGATTTCTAGTAATTCTATTAACTTAATAAACTCAATTATACATTTATTTTTGATTTTTTTTTAACTAAACATTTTTTTAACAGTGCGGGACAACGGGGTTTCAACCTGCGCCTCTTGGGCGATTTCAAATGACACTGCGTTTAAATTTTTATAAATTTTCTAAAAATATGTTTGTAATTAATTATACATTAATTAGCAAAGAACATTAATATTTATTTGTAATCTAATATTACTATTCTTGTAAAAAGCAAAATGGAAAATATGACATTCATAAGTTTATAAACGTATGAGAGGGCCTTTAAAAAAACATTAATTCATTACGAGTTCAGTACATTTATATTTATCTGAAATAGTCCCATTTACGAGTAAAGACATTTACGAGTAACGTGTATGTCAAACGTATGGTAGGTTGTATTACATTTATTTTATTAATTTAATGTATATTTTCTGCATTATTTTTCAAAAAAGCATTTTGCACTCTTTCTCTATATAAACTATAATTGTGCCAAATTCCACACTCCCCCGTTCGCGTAATTTTTGTAAAAAGGGGTACACAGTTTTTGTTTTACATATTAATATATATTTTTTAAAACAAAATCCATAATAGATTGAACTATTTTTTAAATCAAATGAACCACATCTAAATGCGATGGGTACAAAGGGACCATAGATTTTAAGAATCATTTTTTTTTTACAATAATGTAGCAATACTTAGGTGCACACAAATTTATTAATTAAATTTACGTGTGTTTTAGTGAAGCGTCTCTATACCCATTTTATAAGTGTAGCAACACCATGTTTAAGTGTTGCTACTGCATTGGAAATGGGCATTTATAAACAAATAAACAATTTATTTAAATAAAGCCGTAGTCGAAAGTTATGATCATATTAATTAATGTAAATAGATTGATGAGTGGCAGTACTCAGCGCCGCGTTTTGATTCAAAGAAGGGAAAAAAGTCGATTTAAAGTTGAAAAAGAAAAAAAAAATGTGCGTTAAATATACTTATCGGTATCCAGAAAGTTTGTACATAAATAGTATTTGTAAATAAATACCTTGATTCCCAACAAGCCCAGCGCCACATGTAGTCTGTGCGCCTGCTTTTTAGTCTGTACAAAGATGACAGCCCTATCTCTAAATGTACGACAGACTAACGCCGCTAATATTGCCTCACGATCAGATTCACGCTCTTTACGTATTCTGTAATTAAATAATAATAATAATGTTATAAAGAACTGACATTTTTCATATATCCGAAAGGCACTCACACCGAGCTGTCAGTTCACCTTGTCAGTGTCAAGTTTGACAGTTGTCTCACCTTTGTTCGAAGCACCGGTTCGACAGAGACAGGCGCATCACGTTCGCTTACTTATAGTGAGAGTTTCTGATATTTCCTTTTTTTTTTTAAAAGTTTGCCATTTGAAACTCACCTTACAAATTCTTGCCTAAGATTAAAAGCGACATCCTTATTAGAATCCAAGAATAGTTTGACAGGTTTCTTCAAGGACACAGCGGCCAAGTCCCTAACTTCCTCACTCATCGTGGCGGAGAACAACATGGTCTGGCGTTTTGGAGAACATTGACGGATGATCTCCTTCATTTGTTCCGCAAAGTATTCGTCGAGCATTCTGTGGGGAATAAAATTGATTTCTTAATATCTGATTATTCTATAAAGTTTGCAGTAACATTTTAAAATAATATAAGCACTTGACGCTTTTTCCTGCATAAAAAGGTAAAGGCATAAGCTAAGAGAGCGTAGAGCCTAGTTATTCCATTCTCCACTTTTAGCCCGAAATCGACACATTTTGTGTTCAGTGGCGTAAATTAACATCACGTTTGTGTTTAAAATTGTATAAAATGTAAAAAAAAAAACATGTTTTCTCGCTAAATGGTTCCGTGGGTAGCAAGAAAAGTTCATAAATTTATTCGATTAAAAATGCTAATAATTTGTATAAAAACAAGTTATACATATATGTTTTTTACTCAAAGAAATAATATTCAGTTATTTTTATGTATGTATTATAATTTAGATTATATTTAATGAATTAATTTTGGTAATTCAATTAATTGAACTCGTTCAACAACTAAGGTGATTGTTTTTAATCAATCAATGTACAATAAAATATGTTTTAAAAATAGCCCAAGTCACAGATACCTCCTCCCGTTTAACTTCATTGCCCATAAAAAAAATTATAAGCTGATTGATAATAAAATGCTGATTGCAAATAAATGACTATTTGTGAAAAAAAAACAAAAGGATATCAGCCAGAGAAACAATTCAATTCAAATATTCTACTATCTAAACTAAAGTGTGAACTTTGTTCGCCATAATCGAGGTCGTAGACTCCTAGAAGCAGTGAAGAAATGTAGCTGAAAAAGTGGCCACAGAATCGTATATGCTAATGTTCCAAAATTATTAGGATTTGAAAACTTTCTATCTAGAAAAGGGGAGAAAGTAAACAAACCTGTCAGCCTCATCCAACACCAGAACTTCTATAGAATGCAGACCGAAAGACGGCGTGTTTCTGATGTGATCGATAAGTCTACCCGGAGTGGCTATAACTATGTCTGGATTGCGACGTAACACACTTTCCTGTTGACAAAAAAAAAAAAAATACAAATCCATACTAATATTGTAAATGTGAAAGTAACTGTCTGTCTGCGACGTCGTCACGACCGATTTGATTGTGATGAATTTTTATATAGAGATACTAGACGGGGTCTAGGGATGAACATATGCTACTTTTTTCTCCCATTTTCCTAGTTTATCTAGGAATTTCATTGTTTTCCGAATAAAGCCGCCGTAAAACAGCTAGGGCAAAGGCGAGCAAAGCCGCGGGTGGGTCGCTGGTAAAATCTTAAATTTAATACAATATCGTTGAGCTTGGTAAAAAAAAGTTGGTAGAGATTTATAAATACAATGTCCGACTTAATAGTATAAAAAGAGACAGATTTTATTTATTTATTTTCTACTTTACGTTGGCGTTTTACCCGCATATCAGAGTAGTCAGAGATAATTTAGTGTCAAGACACTCCATTCTCCACTTTTTATTATTCAGCACAATTGGAAAAAAATAAGTATTATTACAATATAAAGCCTAACTCAAACTAAACTAAACTTATGCTATATAAAGTTATTTAAATATTTTGAGGCTGTCGCGTAGTTTCAGGTTTCGAAACCAATTGCCACGACATGCCTAGCAATTCAAACGAATCTTTTTTTAAAATTGCTCCAGACAAGAATTGAATCCATAACTACCGCATTAAGGGTACACGGTAAAGGAAGGCTTATTTAATGATTATTTAATGGGTTCGATACAAACCTGGTATTTGACGTCCAACCCTCCAACCGAGAGTCCGATAGAGACTGATGTGTTTTGAGAAAGCTGTCGAGTTACTGTGTGTACCTTTAAAGTTTTAAACATATTACAGATCAATATAAACAAATATACATTTATAAAAGTAATAATGTATGTAAAATTCACTTTTGACATGAATAGATGAACGCATTATTGGATTTTTGCAGTTCTACGCATAAATTACAATTTCAGAAATTATCTATAAACTCGAAAATTCACAATATTTTGATGTATTTAAAAAAAAAAACAAATTTTATTAATATGAATTTTCACTCTGAAAAAGGAAAGTAGGCTTCTTTTTCTAATATGTAAATATGCTTAAAATGTATTATCATCATATAATTCTGCTGCTATCATAACAATACACGAATAAAAGTTAAATTTATTTAAGTTACTTTATAATTATGTTTAATATGTACAATAAGTATTCCGTCTAGCATTCACTGAACTGAACAGAGCTTAGCAAGCTAATGGCCAATCTTCAGTATTGAAAAGGCTGCAAGATAAGAAGGACACCATTATGCTACAAACTCTTTTAACTCAATTAATCAAAATTGGAATTTTATTCACAATTATTTTGCTGTGTATAAGAATTATTTAAATTTAGTTTATAATTTACAAGAAAAAACAGACAGTATATATCGTTTCTTAATAATAAAATATTAAAAATATTCTTATTATTCAATACATTTTAAGTCGATTAATATAATACAATAACTCCCTACCCTAATATTGAATTTATAACTTTAAATTTTTTACTGGATTTTGTTGAAATTTGAAATTTATAACATAACATCTTCATCTATTCATGGATTCTATTGAATAAAAATGAATTGCAAGTAATAATAATTAAAACCTACCTGTGCACCCAATTCACGTGTAGGCACTAACACCAGCACTCTAGTGACACGGTCAGCTGCTGCTTTGTACAATAATCTTTCTAATATAGGTAACATATAGGCGGCAGTTTTACCTGTACCTGTGGCTGCACAGGCGCATATGTCTTTACCTGGCAAAACAAAAACAATTTTAGAAATTGAGGCAGTGCAACAGTGTCCGGCTGTAAACGGGATTGGTTGTCGATTCGATTCCCACTTGGAAATATTTTAACTATTTTAATTTCTTCATTCTGGTACCTAAGGTAAAGCGCGGCGTGGAGTTCCGCCACTCAACGTCTTGATTTCGGGCGGAACATGGAAAAAGGAGTGGTCTTGACTCAAAGTTCTCTCTGACTACACAGTTATGTGGGAAAAAGCGTGTAGCTGAAGAAAGAAAAAAATCCATATTCTTGTCCGTATTCAATACCTCTTAAATGGGTAGAAAGTTATAAAATCCAGTGGCAGAAATAAGATCAAACAGTACTCAGAACACTACCCATAATAAATGCGGTAGAGAACGCACAGCGAGGAATCCTCTCTATGCAACACCAAATTGCCTAGCCATACATAGTTTGTTTCATCTCTAACGATTCGAAAGGTACTACTGTCTCAAAATGCCTTCGACTTGACTTGACTTTATTTATACTAATAATAGAGTTACACAAATATATTTTATATATACTAGCGACCCGCTCGCAGCTTCACCTGTGTACACTAAATGCGTAAACTATTTAGTTTTTTCGCCCACTCGCGTTCTCACTTAAATCACAAACTTTGCTCAAAATTTATAATTTAAATGCTTGTAACTTTTTGTTTATGAACCTATAAAATGATTTAAACACTAAATGTTAAGGGAAATTTATCACAATACGTCTTAATAATCAATCTATTAAGCCGTTTCTGAGATTAGCCTGCAGAAAGAAACAGACAAACAGAAAAGAAAATTAAAAAACATTGTTTTAAGTTTTATTATATTGATAAATGTCCCTAATAATATTTTATTTTCATAAAGCTTCTGTGTACAGACAGCGATTAGATACATTTTTATTACATATATATAGAGATAACATTATATGTTTTCATACCTAATAAAGCAATTGGTATTGTTGCAGCTTGTATAGGTGTAGGGTGGACGTAGTTCAATGTACCTATTGCTTTTAGCAATGGCCTTGATAAATTCATCATATAGAATGAAGCCTGCTCATCGTAAGGTGGAGGCTCTTCAAAGAAATCAGAGTCATATTCGATTTTAGCACCTTCGCTTTCATCTTCTTCTAGTTCCTAAAAAAATTGTTTATCATTCATTTAATAATAATAATCAAAACTCCATTCCACAGTCTCAGTTTAGTTCCCATATTTTCCATCTCAACTATCTTGGGGCAATTATCTATGGTTACTCAGAGTTGGATACTGGCCTATATGTGTTGGGCCTGTGTCCTTCCAACAAGCCTTCCAAATTATCGGTTTCCTTTGAACCAAAAAACTTTTTTTAACATACCGTAATAACATAATACTCTCACTCAAACATGTTAGTTTTTTTTGGACATTAATAATTTGTTTATTAATACAAATGATTGACACAATGGCAAAGAATAATAATATAAATCAGAAAAATCACTTGCTTCTTTTAATTTTTGCTTCTTGGTTAATTTTTTTTCCTTGGTTTTAATTTCATCCTTTTTGAGTTCATCATCTGATATTTCCAATTCATCTACTTCACTATCTAAAATGTGTTCAATATATATAAATTTTTGTAAGATTTCCATCTTTTATAATGACAAAAAATAAATATAATATTTATTAACAAGGTTTCCAGAAGCCATTTGATGCAGGAAGCACAGGACCAATTGTAGTGGAAATCATTGAGCAAGGTCTATATCTACAAGTGAGAGTGTTGTACAGCTAAGACAACAATTATATTTATTTATAATTATACCAGCAATATTTTTTAAATATTCACAAACCTTTTGCCTCAGCCTCAGAATCTGTATCTACATCAATGTTTCCCCTCACTTTTGCTTCTGCACGTTTCTGCTCAATTTTTTGGTCAAGAGTTCTTTTAACATTTCTTCGCACATATCTTTGTAAATCATCCCAGGGATCCTAAAAAGTTTACATTAAAAAAAAGCATGAAATTTAGACAAATATATATTACAGTTATTTTAATATGTCATATAGCATACCTTATTATATTCTTCAACAGATGCAACAAATTCGAATTTTGGATCAAAATCAGCTTTCCTCTTGATCTTCTGCTTTGTGGGCTGATACTAAAAACAAATTTGGTAAATATTAAATAGCAAGCCATGTTGCCGCATAAAGCTAAGCATAATTTTTTTTGATAAATCACTAGACATATAGACAGTGTTTTATTTTTGCTAATTACTTGACATTGGCACTTAAAGGAAACATCTAATAATAAACTTCTTCTATATCAATATGGACGAAGAAAACGAATCTAACAACGAAGGTAATTTACTTTTGTTGTTTAAGTTACATATTATAGAAAAATTAAGCCATACATCCTCTTCGACATCAGATTCTTCTGAGAAATCTTCTACTTCTTGATCGTCGTTTATAGTTTTTATGAGACCAGGAAAACCTTCCACTTCCATTTTAATTAAATTATATAACTTTTCGTACTTATTGATATAATCTTATTCTAGTAAAAGCGAAATTAAATACACATGTCTTGAAGTCTGTACCACTTTACGCTTTTGAGGTTATCTTATAGTATCAAACCAAACTTGTGCTAAACTTCAAACTTCAGAAACACATGTTTACAAGAACCCAATATTATTGTTATATTTAATCTGTATTCCTACAGTATTGGATGAACGGTAAAAGGATGATAGTTTAATATACATTAATTAATTAATATTTAAAAAATAAACATTTAAATATCGATATTATGGTATACTTAGAAATATTGTATAGTAATTTAAAATAATTACATTTTAAATATAATTGATAAATCAATGCCTATCTTTTGACGTTGTTATAATGACATATTGACATGACAATTTTGTGTTGTAATCACTAATTTTTAACTTAACTCTAATAGTGTCTTCCTTTAATATCATCAACCATTTTTTACGCTAGGATCTGTTGGACCGTACTGTAAATGTTATGATATAAGTAAACTCATATTTCACAACTTAAATAGTGTAAAAATGGCAGACCAACTACTAATTCATGATGATATTAAACTGTAAGTGAATCATCTAATTATTTCATGGCTTTGATTACTAATTTCATTAAGTTATTATAATAAAGTTTGTGTAGTTTTTGATTTTAGACAAGTTATTATTAATATCACTTGTTAATGCTATATATGATTTGATTAACTTTATCTTTTTATTCCTAGAGAATTTGGCTTATAAAATATTCAAACTTTTCCCTTTGGGTAATACCCATGTGGATATGAATGCCCTCCACCTTGTATATTAATAAGACTTTTTTATTTCTTTGCTTCAACTGAATTGTTAAATGTCATTTTCAATAAAGTTTAGCTGTAGAATTTAGAAATATAAAATAAAATATCTTAATAATATGTTTCATATGAATAAACTTTGTAATATTTTCTTTATTTATAGGTACACTACCTCTGACAAATTTTATTTGGAACCAACTATTAATCCAACAGAGATAATGGTGATTGACAGAATAACTGGAGAAGCATCAGTCAAAGGTGATATGATATTTAGGAGACTAAACTTGATAAGGAATCATGATGATATTTATACAATATGTTTACCGGAATAGAAGAATTACTTTTAAAACTATTTATATAAAAATATAACTATTAATTATAGTATACATATATATATATATTTGTCTTTTTAATTGGAAAAAAGATGTATTGTGAAATAATCAATAAGTACACAATATGAGTTGCTACACTATGCCAAATGTATGTACATTCATACAAGATACAATTTTGATAATTTTTTATTTATTTATATTGAATATGTAACATAAATAAAACACTGAGTTCATCAATAGCCTAACATTAGTTCAGCTCTTTAATAATGGTGTTTTAGCCTAACATGAACTAAACTTATAATACATAATTTCAATTCACTTACTTAACTTCACTTTATTTTAAAAGAAAACAAATAAGTCTTATACATCACAATGCATTGACTTAAATATTTTATATATAACAATTATATGCTTAATTTCATTCACTATGGACTTTTGCTATTTAGTACTTTCTTTACAAATATATTAGATAGCCTCTGACAATAAAACTGTAAGTTATATTAATTATCTGTCCTTTAATATTACTATTTGTATATGCAGATATAAAGTCAGTGAAAATCCCAATACCAGCCAATGCCTACAAGCCTGTGTGTGGATTCCTCGGCTCCATCAAACTTATATCTGGATTATATTTAGTTGTTGCTAAGTATAGGATATTGGTATGTAAATTTTATATTATATTTTTTTACATTTTTTAAAGTATAAACTGCATACTTAGGAAATTGAAAAAGACATATTTCTAAAACGTATAAAAATTAGAACCCACTAAAATACATAAAAACCATATAAAAAAAAACAAAAATTAAGAAAAGAATAAAAAACCAATATGTATTTCATACTGCATGTTGGAGCAAGTCACATTAATTCGATAGAACTTAATATATTAGCAGGAGAATATCTGTAATAGAAATAAACGATTGGCGGGGCACACTATTATATTCTTTATTATGTTTAAGAAAAAAAAATTACAAAGTATCAAGGGTGGACTTATCTCTAAAAGAGATCTCTTCCAGTCAACCTGTGGAAGTGTATGAGTTAACAATTTGTGGGTAAAAAGAAATAAAAACCAAAATTAAATATATGTATACATAAATATATATATGTAATGATAAAATATTTTTTTTATTTGCAGGCAGGTAAAATAAATGGCCAAGACATATATCAGTTAGCAGGTACAGATCTCATACCATATTCACGTTCTACTACACATATGACCAACAAACAGGTTAGTGTTTTTTAATTTATTAAAATATTTAAGTTTATTATTATCAACAAGTTTTTATTTAATTAGCCCGATGTGTGTATTTATTTATTTATGTAAGAAATTCTCACAACACTATTTTCACCTTCTTGATCCCCCTTGGCTCCTTTGACCTACTATTATGAACTTATAAATCAATTATCTTTATAAATTATATTTCATTTTTACCCGTGATGGTGCGGAAACGAGATATGCGTTTGGGGTGAGAGGTTTGTTGGTTTGTGCAAACCAATGTTGCCATTTATCTCCAACACTGCTAGTTCGATTTTCATGCGGCTTTCAGTGATAGGTGCGAGCTTACTTTGTGCTTGTTATTAGCTATGTACCGTGTCAACTCACTATGGGCCGCTGCTGTAACCATTTGTTTTGTTGTTGCAAAACCCGTGTTGGTTAGCCCGCGTCCACCTCACAGCATCTTCATTTCCGTAACGTGTCTGATTAAATGTAATAATAAAAATAAAAGGATAAAATAATTTTGAAATACTCCAAGACCGCTACAAGAATTAATGTTGATAAAGACATATTTAGAGAACGTATAAAAATATAAGTTGTAATAAGCGTATAAGAATTTCAACTTTTAGCTGATGTAGAACGCATGGCTCAGCGGTCAGAGCGCTTGAACGGTTTTCAAGAGGCGCGGGTTCAAATCCTGCTGCGTTCAAAATTTTTATGCGTTTTCTAAATATGTATTTTCCAATTTCCTTAGTGTGCGAATAACACTTTAAAAAAATGTTAAAAAAACTATAGAATTAATGTTATGAGACTACGGGGACGAATACGTAGCGAGCTGCTATCACTGTATAAATGTTGTCCAGAAATTCATAAAAGTACTACTACCAGTTACCGAAACTGTTTTTTTTTTTGCCAAAGTACTTAATTTGAAATTTTGGTAGGCCGCCTGTTTTAGCAACACGAAAGACCGTCATTTGTTGTTATTTGTAATATATTCATATAAAACACAATTCGTGTTACATTAATTAGTAACTTGACCATTATATGTAATGTACATTGTAAACATTGGTAGTGTGTGTATTATTTATTTTATTAATTAAATGTGTGTTCTAATGTATGATTAAAAAAATATATATAATATAATAAAAATATTATTCATTTAGTATTGTTTTCCCGCAGCATAATATTTATATAATATAATTTTTATTAATATATATATATATATGTGAGTCTAAAAATTTGTATTCTTCATACTTGTAACTGTTTGCAGATTGAAGATAACAATACTTACGAGCGAATGCTCAAAGCTTCATTAGAGACGCCTGGTATATACTTCTCGTATGGGTACGACTTGACTCACACCATGCAGAGGTTGCATTCTGTGCCTGCAGATTTTCATAAGGTATTTAAATATTATATTATATTAGCAAATCATTAATTGTTAAAATAAGATTTTTTTTAAAACGTTTTATATTATTTTTAACGTAGCGAGATTCGAACCCCTCGCCACTTGACGGCGTCTAGCTATACGCTTTGGTTGTGGATTCGATTCCCACTCGGGGGAATGATTGTATTTAAATTGTTCACGCGGCGTTAAGTTTCGCTAGTCAACAAGCGCGAAAAAAAGCACAGAGTAAGATACAAAAAAAATGTCAAAACAGAAAATTATAATAAAATGTTACTTATTTATATATCTTCATTTGTTAGAATGCCATTGTCCTTTTTGTTAAAACATTTCATATACTCACTATTAAGGAGTACATAGATCATATTTCACTGTATGGTATCGTAAAGAGGCTATCGTCTGTGAGAGAACACCTGTTTCGGAACGTGATGGTTGTGGGTTCGATTCCCGTTTGGGTGAATGCATTGTATAATTTCCCCCATTCTTGTAAACACAAAGCGCGGCGTGGATTTCAGCCGTACGACACGCAATGTCTCGAATTCCACGAATGAAAAATGCTGAACGGAATGTATAGACTCAGTTATGCGGGGAAAAAAAGCTGAAGCCGTTTTGTTATGTAATGTTGAATCTTTATTTTTTATATAGATGTCGCTAGCCAGTCGCGCTGATGCACGTTTTCTATGGAATGGGCATCTACTAAAGGAGTATTCGCACCAGCAGTTCGCGAAATTCGCCCTACCTATCATTGAAGGCTGTATCCTTTCGCACATATTAGTACATTCATTAATTTCTAATTATAGATTAATTTTACGTTCTTAGTTTATTCTAGGCTGTTTTTTTATATACCTTTAATCATTATATATACGTTCTAAACGTGAGCGGATGTTTAGTTCAAAACATTATTAATTTACATTTGCATATGTCAGTCCTTCCGTAAAGGTTTAACATCTTGTAGTAATAGAATAATTTTTAGTTCAAGGTCAAGCATTTGAGGCTTTTGAATTTTGTTGACTTTTGTCGTTTGCTATGACTTAGATCAATAGTAATAGGGGTGTAGGTTAAAATTTTACACTGCAAATTATTTAAAATCAAAATAACGATAAAAAATTCCTTGCAAATTGTAAAAAAAAACTTGTTAAAGAATTTCATTGTATTACTGATATTGTCATACAAATCTATACTATATATAATATTTCTTAATATTTGCAAAGTTGTGGCCATTAATAGGGTGACAGTGAATGGTCACCAACTGTCCTGGTCGTTGGTGTCACGGCGGAGTGTGGAGAGAGCTGGCACTAGGCTGTTCATGCGAGGGATTGATGGACAGGTGCGTATGTGGATTGAGAGAAAAATAAACAAAAATAATCTCGATTGGTTGTCGGTTCAATTCTCACTCGGTGGAGTTATTGCAAAATGGCAAATTAGTGCAAAAGTGGAGGCCGGAGCGTCTTGGCACCAGGTTCTCTCTGGCTGCCCAGCTATGCGGGAAAAATCGTGAAGCTGCTATTTAAAGTATATTATTAGTAACGTTTTTAATATGCTTTTTACACAATACAGAAAAGTTGTTAAAAAAAATTTGTAACAGGATTTAAAGCCGGTACCTCTTGGAATCCGTCCGAACGACCCAGTCAAATAAAATCAAATATACGTACGGTTTATTTTCTATTAGTATGGATTTTGAATTTTGAACCTACAAGTGTTAAATACACTCACGTCTCTATATATCATATATCGCAATATGGCATCGAATTTATAATACATTAATACATAGAGGTGTTATAAATAGCAGTGTTAATTTATAAAGTGAGACTGAGCCATCGTGGCGCAGTGGAACGGCGTTTACTTGGTTGTGGGTTGTGGTACGTAGGAATGATTAAATTTAAATTATTTTCATTTCTCCGCTCTGGTACCCAAACAAAGTGCGGCGTTAAATTCCGCAACTCAGTGTCTCGTTTTCGGGTTCTCTTTGACTATCGTGCTATGTAGGAGAAGGGGTGGAGCTGTAAAATTGAAATTAATACATTTTCAGGGTAACGTAGCGAATTTCGTAGAAACAGAACAGATAATAGAAAGAGGTGGGGAAAAATCCTCGTTCGTCCAAACTCGGGGTTCCATTCCACTATATTGGAACCAATATCCCAATCTGAAGTACAAGCCAAGTATTGCTCTGCCCCAGGAGGACCATGTCACAGCTTATACTAAGCACTTGAGGGATCAGTTACAGAGATACGGCAATCAGGTGTTGTTGAATTTGGTGAGTTTTTTTTTCGTTTGACTGTTTATTTCCGTTTTGTGTCGTGATAGGTATACTCGGTGGTCAATTATCGACCATTTTGACGGCATAAAGCGGTGCAAGTGCAAATACACTACTTTACTACTACTACAAGACTTCACTACTACAAGACGCGATTTCCTTTTCCTTAAATTATCTAAATAAAGGTTCCTTAAATTGTTATTTTGTTAATATTTAATGCAATGATAAAAATTTAAGTATAAACAATAGTATACATTCACAATTTTTTTTATCATTTCGTTTAGATAATTATCAAAATCTACTGTGGTGTTTTACCACTTGTACCAGTTTATGTCGACAAATTACACACTGAACCATACTTTGTATAAAAACATTGGCAGAACATATAAACTACTAATAAATATACAGGTATTATTTGCTTAACTCTGATAATCATATTTGCATAAACATTTATAGTTATATATATATATATAATTTATTTGAAAGGAAATCTTAACCACAAACTTTCTTGTGCTAAATCTGTTTTTGCAAACTTCTCTGCTTTGATGTGAACTCTCTCCTCTGTACTCTCCGCACAGATCGACCAGCACGGCAAGGAGGAGTCGCTGGAGCGCAAGTACCGCGCGGCGGTGGCGGTGGCCGCGCTGCCGTCCGTCCGCTACGAGCCCTTCGACTTCCACGCGGAGTGTCGTGGCATGAGATACGACAGGCTCAATGTTTTGATGGCCAGGATCGCTCATGAACAGGTAACGTCGATCAATGTTGGTTCTTTTTATTTTAATTTTTAGCTATCAACTTTTTTTTTTACGTCGAATTATTTTTTGGTTACAATAAAATATAATATCTTTTTTTTTAATAATTGATACATTTTCATTTAAAATTATATTTTATTGTATGTTATTATATTAATTGTATCTAAGTAAGGAAATAATAAGAGACATTTATTAAAATGTTTGCTCTTATTCTATAGAATATTTATTACCATATGGAATGAGTAACCATTCTATGAGTGCGAATCAAACTCACAACTCGCTGTGCCGCGATGGCATCATACTACCATACAAAACTGCCCAAATTCTACTTTCTACTTCTACAGACCGAATTTGGCTACTTCCTATCTCGCGGAGGCACCGTCCTCCTCCGCCAGAGCGGAGTGTTCAGGACCAACTGCGTAGATTGCCTGGACAGGACCAACGTGGTGCAGAGCCTCCTCGCCAAGAGACAGCTGGTTGCTGTGCTGAAACTCCTGGCTGTCATCACGGAAGAGGATCAGCATCCTCATCTGGATAAATTGTTCAATACTGTGAGGCTCGAAGGACCAAATGTTTTTTTTGTTTGCTCGTTTGTATTTTCGGGTTCACATGGCAGGTTAGGTTAGATTAGGATAACCTAGTGTCAAGACACTGTTCTCCATTTTTTATGCTTTGATCTTAAAAATATTTTTTAAAGTATTATTCACACACTTAAGATGAAAATATATAGCCTAATTTAATAAAGCGTAGACAGACTTGCCTTCCAAGAGGCGCAGGTTAGATTTTTGGCATATTGTCAATTTTCATACGTATGCAGTGCGTTGTTAGATTCCAATACTTAGCTGGTCTGATGTCTTGACAATCAAGAAAAAATGTTAAACATTGGCCACTAATAACCTGATTTTTCCTTCATAATGTCATAATATGAAAGGGCGTGAAAGTAAATAATAATTAATATCATCATTCAAATTAAATAATATAACACAATTAATAGTATGTATAATTCTGAAAAGTGGAAATACAATTTTTGGAAAACGTTTGAACGCTCTAAAGATTTGAACGAGCGAACGAGCGACATGAACGAACGGTCAGAGCGCCTTTGACCCTTTCCAAGAGGCGCGGGTTGGAATCTTGCTGCAATCAAATTTCTATACGTGTTATAAAAATGTTTTTCAATTTCCTTAGTGTGTAAATAACATTTTAAAAATGTTAGAAATGAAAAGTTTTTTTTTAACATCAGATTTGGGCTGACCACGCCGACATGATATCCACCCAGTACTCGGGCACGGGCGCCCTTAAGACGGACTTTACCCGGACCGGGAAGCGAACCCGTATCGGCCTGCTCAATGACGGGCTCAACTCCCTCACTAGATACTATAAGAACAACTTCAGTGATGGTTTCCGACAGGTAAGATTTTTACACTAATTCTTTAATTATTTATTGAGTTTAGTCTTTTTATGTATTTATTTTTTTCTGCATAGCAAAGTATTCAGAGAAAATCTAGTGCCATGGCACTCCATTCTCCACTTTGCGCCAGAATTCGAGACGTTGAGTGGCAGAACTCAACGCCACGCTTTGTTTTGTTTACCTCAATGGAGAAATGAAAATAATTTAATAACAATCATTCCACCTAGTGGTATCAAACCCTCAACTAATCGCAATTACAATCCATCTTGATTGTTATGTGATATAATAATAAATAAGTTATAACAAGCGCATAATAATTTCATCGTAGCTGAACAGATCGTATGGCTTAGTGGTCAGAGCGCTTGGAGGGTTCCGAGAGGCGCGGGTTCGAGTCCCGCTACGTTTATGTTTTTATAAAATTGTTTTACATATCCGTAAGTAAACAAACTGGAATAGGCTCTTTAACGCAAACCCATCTTAAAATTGGCTGGTCTAAGAATATTTATCAAACAGTGCCGTCTTAGAAGTAGTCGAGGCTCCTGGACAAATGGGAAATTGGGACCCAGTTGAAAAGTATACTATATGTGATATGCTATTCGACTGGGTTCTTACCATGAATTTTAACAAATTATGATAGATGTAATGGGCATGCCATATAAGGGTGTGGATGGGGGTCCTAGACACAGGATCCATGTAACCCTTATGGTAAATATGGAATTACTGTTAATAAGCTTATTGTTATGTAATAAAAGAACCGTAGCCCACATCTTAGTTTGAACCTTAAAACGTGAAATTTCGTAGCAATTTCAGGAAGTTCTCGCTTAGTCCACCTCTAAACTCCCCAAAGAACCTATATGTCAAATTTAGCTTCTTAGCATAGTTTCTTAGCGTCGCAGTGTCCGTCAGTCAGTCACTCAGTAACGCAAGAGTTATATTATATTTAGATTTATATATTATATAATTGTATTGTACACAGGACTCAATAGACCTCCTGTTAGGTAAATATGTGATAGTGGACGGTGAAGGCAACACCGCTCTCTGCCCGCTGCGTCGAGATCGCGATTGGAAATATTTAACGGTAAGCTTGTTTGTAACTATAGCTTATTAGTATAAATGTTTTTTTAGTGTAGCAGAACTGTAGGTAGTGCGTTCAAATCCTGCATTTTCGAAAGAGATATTCGTAAGTAATCGTGTTTTGTTATTCAGTTAGCCTGGTTTTGTTTGTCCTGTGATAAAATTATTATTAGGTTTTAGATTTTTATTTTTAGAAGTAGTCCTGGACCTAGTGTCTAGGTAACCGTCTTAGGTACCAGAGCGGAGAAATTAAAATGTTTTAAATATAGCTAGTCAATCCCGTGTACAGTCAAGCGGTACATATTTGATTTAATAATAATGATTATTGATATTAAATGTATTTAAAACTACTGGCCATATTACTTAAATAAACTTATGTTTTTACAATTTAATGTAACGGTTATGGGTTCGAATCTCGCACGTTGATATTAATAATGCTTATATTAATAAGTAGCTTTGTCTACACATACGTTATAAGCTCTCAAGTTAGATTTATCTTTTTATCTATAAGTAATTTAAGCTAGTATTAGCTTAAACCAGAGATGTGACAGAGGTAACATTTTGTGGATCTGGATTCCGATAAGGTTTCGGTTAGAGATGAAGAAATATTACGTATAGCCGAATTTGGGACATGAGACGAAATAATATCAAAGGAACCTTGCATTCCTTAAAAATTTAACCTTTGTATCAAACGTGGTTAAGGTTATGGGTAGCTTATTATTTCGGATATCCGATCGGTTTCGGTTACGTAGCTCCATACTCAATGGTTGGCTTGGCTTGGCACAATGAATAATCTCAAATGGACAAAAACGTTAATTAAAAACAGATTTAGGCTTTAAGAAAAACCTATTTTAATAATAATTTGTTTCTTACAGCTACCATCAGTCCTATTAGTGGCTATGTCGATGTTCTGCGCAAGCGCAGTGCTCCCGACGCGCGGAGCGACCGACTTGCTACTCTACCTAATGTTCTGGGGCGCCGCTGTTGGAGCTACACTGTCTTTCATGTTCAAGTGAGTGTTCTAGAAGTACATTATAGTAGTTAATACAATTTTTCACATTTTTTTTTAAAACGTAAATGCCTCTTGAAAACCGTTCAAGCGCTCTAACCGCTAAGCCATGCGTTCTACATCCAGCTACGTCGGAATTTTTAACGCTTATTACAACTTATATTTGTTGTTAGCATCTCTGTAGAGAGATTTTTGCAAATCGCTGCTACCCAAATACTATTCTACCAACAATCTGAGCGCTTGAACGGTTTTCAATAAAATAAAAATACTCTTGCTCCTGGTACAACCAGTATCTTACTTAATCACAGACAATATAACACTCTCTGTATATAATCTGTACAGACACGGCAAGGAGTTCGTGGACTGGCCTCGCCTGGACGCGGCGCTGGCGTCCTCCCGCGCGCCTCCGCCGTCCTTATGATCGCAGACCTGCCGCTCGTAGTCGTCGTCTGACAACACTAAACTACACAAACACAACACTACAACGTATTACTACAATAGTTCAACATTTAACAACAGCTAAGAGCGTCGTCGAGGAGCCCACTCTCAGAGGAATGGAGGGCTTTCTAGAATATTTTTATTTCGATTTGTTTTGGTCAATGGTATGATCGGACTCTATGATACTTCAGAAAAATAAATTGTAACAAGCGTATAAGAATTTCGTCGTAGCTGGACTTAGAACGTATGGCTCAACGGTCAGAGCGCTTGGACGATTTACAAGTGGTGCAGGTTCGCTGCGTTCGAATTTCAGTATGTTTTCTAAAAATATTTTTCTTATATTTTGTACGTGTGTGAATAACGCTTTATTTGTATATTACACATCGTCTAAACTCTAGAACTACGGTCGACGACGCTCTTGGACTCAGCAGTTATGTGTCAAAAGATTTGAGGTATTGTGTTTCAAGTTATTGATTTCGGTGTTCTGGTGTAGCTATATAGTATGGTTTTTAATTTTCATTGCTTCTTAATATTTGACATTTGACTTATTAAACTATTGATTGATTAGGTTTTTATGATATTAGTAACATTATACATTATACATATTACATTTAAAAAATATATTTAATTGTCAATAAATTGAATTCATTGTAAATTTATAATAAATTGAAATTACTATACTTTGTGACATATTTTCAATAATGTCTAAAAGCCATATCGTATATATTTTGATAATTAATTAAAAGTTACAAAGGACATTCTTAGAAATCGTTTAAAAATAAATGTTCACGTATGGCGTTGGAACGTAGGGCTTAGCGGTCAAATTGCTTGAATAGTTTCCAAGATGCGCGTGTTGGAATTCCGCCACATTGAAATATTTATACGTTTTCTATAAATGTTAAAATAATGAAAGTTTTTTGTATTTCATTTAATAAAAGAATATCGATTTTCGCTTAGTTCAAATTTACATCGAATTAGAACAATTTGACACATTATTACTTACCATACTACGTAACGATTAAGCAATTTTTCTATTATACATTATACAGTCAAATATTGTAAAAGGCATATCGATATTTTGCAAGTATTTTGAATAGAAACTTAAAAAAATTACAAATAAATGTGAATATTTAATACTTTATATGGATTTTATCTGGCACATTTTTAATAGCTTTTTTTTAACCTTCATGCATGATGCGGGGTAATCAGTTAGAAGTGTCAAGTCACTTCGTTGCACTTGCCTCCGTTTTGCCTGAAATATTGAGAAAAAAAGATATTTTGCATATTACCTTAGCCTGAGAATCGAGCCCATAGCCTACGTGCTTACTACCAGACACTTTTCAACTGCGCCACAATGTATTCTCGTATAGATATTATTTCTTGATTTGCACTTGATTGTGATAATCGTTGAAATCATTCCAATTGCTCATATATTTGGATCACTTTTTGAATTTATTTATTCTTTTATACTGGCAATAATAAGTTTGGTAGTCTGTTTTTATTAAGTTGTTAACATATGATAATTAATAACGTTATGAGCTTTTAAATATATTTAAATTAATATTTTTATCACTTTTCACTCATTCATACAAAAGTTTTCTAAGTTCAAACAGAAACATTTGGTGCCAAATTATTAAAAATTTTGTTCTTTCAAATTGTGAACCAAATATATAGGTGGTGTGTAAACTAAGGTTGACGCCATATACGGCCATATGCTTTGTATTTATGGAAATATTCTTTAGATAATTTGTTTTGTTTTTGTGAAGTGGTTTATATGTCTACTGCTCTAAATTAAATGTGTCACATAAGTGTCTATTAAGATAATAATAATTGTAACAACTTTTATTATTAATAAACATTTCATTTATTCTATATAAGCAATAGTGCATTCAAATGGAAATATTATATTGTACTGATGTATAAATAAACTAGTTGTAGCCCACAACTGCGTTTGTGTGTACTGTATAGAGGAAAATGTAGTTTTTTCCCATTCCCGCTCATGTACAAGCCCTAAGAAAATATATATAAATAGTAAATATTCTTTGTATATACAAACACAAATTATTTTACTAGCTGTACATAGATAGTAAAGACTTTGTATTACTTAATATTTGTGTATGTATATAAGAAATAGTAATCTAATTCCATGTTATACCAATTATATATTTATGTAATATTGCAATTGATGTGTACTATTATAAAGTTATTTATTATTTTTTTTACATATATACTTACTTATGTTTTTAATTTTCACATTTTATATTGGGAAAATTCTTCCCGCATAAGCACCCTGCTATCTAGTCAGAGAGAATGTAGTGTCAAGTCACTCCATTCTACTCTTTCAGCCTGAACCCGAGACATGGCATAGCAACTCAACACCGCATTTCATCTTATCACCAGAGTGGAGAAATTAAAGTAATTTTAATAATTCCAGTGCAATTCCAACCCGCAACCATTGCGTATACAGTCAGCCGCTGTCACACTGCGCTACGAAGATTTCGATGAAAAAGTGTAAATATACCTTTATAGCGATGCCTTATTGGCAATTGGGAATAGAACCCTCAACCGTCGCGCTCCTTTATGCATTAATGGCATTAATGTGATTATAATGGTATATATTAGATATTTAGTTAAATTATATTTTAATACATTTATGTGATGCATTTTTTATATAATATGACGACACGAGCTGGCATGTTTAAGTAAAATGATATCTGGAGAAATAACATTTTTTGTAATTTTATTATTTAATATTAATATTTATGTAATAACTAATAGTTAATAGTAAATCCTAATAGTTTAAAATAGTCTTGAAAATAACTTATTTCAGAAACAATAATAAAAAAGCCACTTACTAATGTTTTTAATTAATACTTATAGAATAATGATAATATTTTCATACATTTACTACATATTATATTCTATACAATAGTTGTAAATTATTTATGAATAATGTTATTTCTATTAAGTTATCTGTATTGAGTTGTATTTTTACCTGCTTGATGGTTAGCAGTGTTTTATGATTATGTAACTTTTATGTGTAATTTGATGAAGGTTTTTATTATTGCAATAAATTGTGTAATTATTAATTGGTTTTATTATTTTACATCAAAATTATAAAATTTGATAATTAGTTCTTATCTATCATAGTCCAGTGGGACAGCGCCGGACGGTAATCGCGATTGGTTGTGGGTTCGATTCCCACTCAGGATCATATTATTTTCTTTTCTTCGCTCTCAGACAAAGCACGGCGTCGAGGTCTCGAATTCGGGAGAAAAGGAGAACGGAGTGTCTTGATCCTAAGTTCTCTATGAGTACCCTGCTACGGGGGAAAAAATGTGAAGTCGATAAATAATTGTGTTCTACGTCATACGTACTAAATCTTTACATACAATAAAAATATTAGAAATGGCTAAACCGACTTAAATGTAATTTTAATTATTGTGTTGAATTAAACTTCCCTATAGTGTTTATTTTATTTCAATCAATTCATAATGAAAAAAGACACAATCATTTAAATTATAAATTTAAGCAAAGTTCGTAATTTTAATGAGGGCGGGCGGGCGAAATATCGAAATAGTTTAGTCATGTAGTTACCGCAGGCAAAGCCGCGAGCGGGTCGCTAATACTGAATATAAGGGTAAAAAATTACAGTTTATTTAATCTTCTTATAAATATCTAACCACTTCAAATTAAATTAATTCCACAATTAAGTAACAATCGATTATCACTTATGATATCTGTTTTAAGTGAGAAATAGTTTATTTTGTTATCATATAAGTAATTAATAATTATTGTTATTATGTTTAATTTATTATAATATATTAACGCAATAAATTATTACCCATTCAATTAATATATTTCCTCTGCGACATCTCACAATAATGATACATAATGTTTAATCATATGATGTGTACTGTTTACAAGCTGCTAATTGCTATAAATATTGTCTTTTTTTTTAATTTTTCATTAAATGCTGTTGACCTTCTTGGTTTTTACAGTGATGAAAGAGGATCTCAGGCCCTGCGAAATGTAAGCACTACGTGGCTGCTTGAGAGGGTGTCGACTACCGCCAGGGCGCCCCTGCGGGGCTCTGACCTCGGCTTGCGTCATCGAACCTATGAAAATTGAATAAGTTCTCTTTCTCATTTATTACGATTGTAATTATAATAGTAATATATATCATTCTTGTAATTGCTAATTAGTAACTAGCAACATTGTAATATTGTAGTTTGATTGTAATAGTAACGTGAAACGTCACTTTATACTTGTATACTCTGTGGTTAGACGATCTCTTATGAATACTTTAATTTATTTAATATAGTTATGCATTAATTATAAAATATATAATTTAAATCTACGCTTGATCATATTTTAATACCGTATTATATTCATTTTTACAGTTTTGCGATATGTCAATAAAATTTATTTATGAAAATGTAACGCCATGTAAAGATACAGATTGTTGAACGCAGTTTTGTTATTTCAGTATGCGATTTCCATTCATTTTCCTCAGTCGTGAATTTTGCTTAGTGTTGTTTGGTACGTCGTTTTTATAGACGTGATATGTATTTTCTTATTAAGGACAAATTAACATAGTATTATTTTTTATGTGCTATTACATAAATATAACAGTTTACGCAAAGATTTTTACAAAGTCCGACTACTTTTAAGTTATAATAAAAATGTGTTGAAGTTGTGTTTTGCGACTAACACGGCGCCAGAATGTCTGATGAATTGGAGGCGAGAATGTGGGATGAGGGAGGGTCAAGATACGAATGCAGGGGTCGCAGTGCATACTACGAGTCGGCCTTCGCCTCCTCTGAAAATTTGGACAGAGCCCCTTTGTTATCAGAGGTGAGATTTGCCGATCTTTTAGAATAATTCACATATACTTGCGCAAGGTATTGTCTGGGTAAATAACATTGGTTTTATTCGTACACGAGCAAATTGAATTACAGCAATTTTTTTAAACTACATACTTGCTTAACTTTGAACGAATTTGATTATCTTTTCATTATATATGTATTTATTACTATTTTTATTTATTTTAAATTACTAAGTCTTCGGGGATCTCGACTAATAATAATAATTTTGCTGTATTATTTATGTTGCCTATTGTCTTAACAATTAACACATGAGAAATTGATTCATATCATTTTATAAATTATGATGTACAATAAATATAATTATAGACAAGGCAAGTACATAATGTACCTATAGTTAAATAATGTAACTTTAACTATTATTTATGTTGTACTTAAATTCTTATATATAATTTTTTTTATATACTTTACTTTTAAAATGTTTTATTTACTTATATATATATATTTTTTCTTCTTAATAAAGTTGACATCTGCTGGCTGTACAAATACACATAGTTTGATTATTCTTTGATTATTAGTTATTATACATTACTTCAATTACACCACTAGGATGAATAAGAATGAGAGAGGTTGATCAGAAAGCAATGTACTGAAATGAAAGTGTTGAATCCTTAAGTCTTTTTTAAGATTATATTGCTATTTTAAGATTTAAGACATAACATACACTTGTAAGAGTAAAAGATTATTCTAATATATTTTTGATTGCAGTAAAAAGACATATTTAGAATATGTTTTCTAAATATGTATTTTTCAATTTCCTTAGTGTGCGAATAACACTTTAAAAAATGTTAAAAAAAATATTTATAAATAGTATATGTGCATGGATGAAGGTGGTATGTTGCATTTAATATTTTTATTGTTCTATGCATAAATTATGATTGTAAATGTGTCTCTAAATCATTACATTACATACATTTTATAATTTTCTGTAAACAATTTGAGAAGATTAAGAAGCTATTGGTCACTATGCCTGACTGTTTGTATACATGATAGTTGTGAGTTCAGGGGAATGGTTATATTCTAATTGTTTTTACTTGAGCTTTCTGGTGCGACAAGAAAAAGCTTGGCATTGAGTTAAGCCACTTAACACACAATGTCTTGAATTCACACAAAAGGTGAAGAACTGAGTCTTGATTCTAGGTTCTCTCTGCCTATCTGACTATATGGGAAAATGCATCAAGCTAGAAACAAAGCCAAGATAAGATATTTTATTCAGCTCCTTAGTTCATACCATACTAAAAATACATAATAGTAATATAAGGTTTCTTGAAATTAGAATTTTGTAGACATCACCTTTAATCTATGCATATTATCTTTAATTGTGCTCATGTAAATGTGTAAATTAATGAACAAGCCTAACAGTACTGGTTCACACTATTATTTTAATTATGTTGAATGTATGTATTTATATATATAATATAATATAATAAAAATGAACCTAACTTATCACTGTCTGTATATGGAAGATATATATTAATACAAATGTTAGTGGGGGCACTTCTCAATATAATAGAACCCAAAAACTTACCTTAACACATGTTTATTTTATTTCAATCGGTTCATAAATAAAAAACAATAAATTTAAGCAAAGTTAACTATTTAAATCAAATTGCATTGCAATGAGATGAGCTCGGAAAGAACCTGGAACCTGTGACCCAAGTCTAGAATAAAGGGGCCCTTTAACCCTTTAACAGGGCCCTCCACTGTCTGAGCTCCTTTTTCTAACTAACCAAAACATAAGATTTTATGTGCCATTTATTGTATAATTTTAGTATTACAAAAAAGCTTTAAAAAATTGTAGATGAGATAAAGCAGGCAAAATCCATTTAGGGTATCAATTTAAATATTGTTAGATTTGATTAGGATTAAATATTGTCATCATTGTGCAGTGGGACAGTGTTTGACTGTTAACACGATTGCGAGTTCTATCCCCATTTGGGGGAATGATTGTATTTAAATTTCTCCACTCTCTAGTACAAGGACAAAGTTCCGCGTGGAGTTACGCCAATAAACACGCGACGATGGAGACATCTAGAACTCTAGATGCTGAAGATAAATATATAAATAAACAATTTTTGCCTAATTAAACAATACAGGTCATTTATCGCATGACGCATCGGACGTCCGCTACGCTTGCTCAATACATCGAAAACATATTAAACAAAAATTTCAAATATGTAAATTGATACTAGACGCCATTATTATGACCATAAAAATACGATTAAAATTTTCTCGTTATTCTCTCGGTCTCCCTCGTAACCCGACCTTGTTTTATATAATGAAACTATTATATTTTCATTGGACCTGGACACGTGTGCTAATTTTGAAGAGCGTCAGAGAAGAGTGGAAATCGAACCCATAACCAATCGCGTTCACATGACTGCCTGTACGGTCATAATAGCGATGCAAATCTTACGTTGATTTATAGATAGATATAGGTAAAGCTCAAAAAAGCGTGTTTTAAACGGTAACAAAATAAAATATTATATTATATTAAGAATAAAATACAATATTATAATTATATTTTATTCTTATAAGCTATTTCGTTAATTTATATATGTGTTATAAAATACTATACATTTTTTCTATTTTTTGTCTGTCTTGTATGTTTGTTCCGGCTAATCTCTGGAACGGCTGGACCGATTTTGACGGAAGTTTCACTGGCATGTAGCTAGCTATTATGAGTAACTACTTTTGCCTACTTTGGCCTACTTTTATTTTAGGATTTCACGCGTACGAAGTCGTGGGCATAGCTAGTAATAAATAATAAATCATATTTATAATTTATCAGACGGAAGCGTTTAACTGTAGGTATATGCAATGATTCTAGGTTTGATATCAATTTTTTTTAAATAAAACATGTTTAGAGATTATTAAAACAACGAGGCCAACGTGGCGCAGTGGGACAGCGTCTGACTGTTAACGTTGTGGGTTCGTTTCCCATTCCGGGGAATGATTATATTTAAATTATTTTCATTTCTCCGTTCTGGCGACAAGACAGTGCGCGCGCCTTAAGTTCCGCCAGTGACTGAGTGTAACAGCGTCTGGCTGTATACGGAATGGTTGTGGGTTCAATTCCCACTTGGAAGAGTAATCACAATTTTTTTTGCATTTCTACACTCTGGTGAGCAATACAAAGCGCGGCGTTGAATTTTACCACTCAACATGCAATGTTTCGGGCGGAAAGGGGAGAACGGAGTGTCGGGTAGCCAGAGAAAACTTAGTGTCAAGACACTCCTTTCTCCAGTTTTCCCCGCTTTTTCTTATCACCAAAGCGGAGAAGTAAAATTAATTTAAGTATAATCAATATTAATTCAAAATAAAAGAGGGAATCGAACTCACAACCACCGCTGTCAGACGCTGTCACTTCTGCCCCACGATGGCTTTATAGGTGTAGTGTAGATTATTAATACATGAAGAAGACACGTTGGACCTCTTTTCACGAAAATTATGAGTATCAGAGTAAAAAGGAAATATGGCATAGTTAAAATTTATAAGGGGAGACCAAGTACAGAAAGTCAATATTTGTTACATAATAGCATTAGAAATATAAATGTGTTACACACACTTTGGAATATATTGACATACATACTGCTTAGCCAACGCGTATTTTACGCGGCAATAAGTATAGAAATGAATCGCTAAGAAGCTAATTTTATATTGTTATGGTTATCGCTATGGTTGTGGGCGCGATGCCCACTCGAGGAATGATTATGTTTAAAATGTTTTCACATGTCCACTCTAGTTAACTTGAGACAAAGCGCGGCGTTGAGTTCCGCCACTCGATTTCGGGCGGAAAGTGGACAACAAAGTGTCTGGACGCTGAGTTCTCGCTGGCTACCCGCTATGCGGGAAAAAGCGTAAAGCTGAAAGAAATATGTGTCTATAGTCAAATTTTACGTTAATATCTAATCGTAATGAACGTTGTGTTCCTAGATACGAGTTTGTGGTTTTCGGATTTGAATCTGTAATATATAATATCATTGCGTTTTAAAAACTTATATTTCACATATTTTATACGTATTTAATCCCAAATAAATATTTCAGATAGTTTCGGTTATGTGGGCGGAGTCTAAATGAAATTTGCATTTGGGATAAAAGTAATATGAAACAAAAATAAATTGATAAATTAGTGGCTGAAAGTTACTTACATTCCTTAAAAAAAATATACCCGTTTATTAAATATTATAAAATTAACGTTATAAAATATTATAACCGAGATTATATGAAACTAATGAATAATCTAAAATATTTTTTTATCAGTAACCGAAAGCGATATAGTATCCAGCTTTACGCTTTTTCTCGCACATCAGCGTAGTCACAGATAACCTAGTGTCAAGACATTCCGTTCTCCCTTTTCCGCCCGAGACATTGCGTTTTGAGTAGTAAAATTCAACGCCGCGCTTTGTATTGCTCACCAGAGTGGAGAAATGAAAAAAAAAATTGTGATTATTCTTCCAAGTGGGAATTGAACCCACAACCATTCCGTATACGCCAGACGCTGTTATACTCAGCCACGACGGCCGGACGCCGATATAGTATTCATCCCATATCCAGATCCCAAAAGGTTATATCCGCAATATCCCTAGACTGTAAAGGTTCATTTTGATTCATTCTTGTCGCATTTATTAGAAAAAGTTAAGCAAGTCTCTTAGATCTCACAAATTGACCAGCGAACCCTTACGTGTATAAATAA
The DNA here is from genome assembly GCA_038994665.1 of Podotricha telesiphe. Lineage (NCBI taxonomy): Eukaryota > Metazoa > Arthropoda > Insecta > Lepidoptera > Nymphalidae > Podotricha > Podotricha telesiphe. The sequence continues at coordinate 506,320 of JAOYRR010000401.1, read as the reverse complement.
TCTAAAAAAAATGCCACCATTGCCTATATAATATAATATAAATATATAGGTATGTATGTAAAGGTATAGTGAATTGGACAGCATGTGACTGTAAAAGCGATTGGTTGTGGGTTCAATTCCCACACGGAGGAATGAATGCTTAAATTATTCTCATTTCTCTGTTAAGGGAAAGCGCTGCGTTGAGTTCTCCCATTCGAAACGCAATGTTTCGGATTCGTCTTGACACTTAGTTCTCTCTATGCCAACTCTGCTATGCGGGAAAAAGCGTAAAACTGAATCTGAAAAATTACCGGACTTATATGTTTATACGGTCAATTAATCAAATAGTATGTATATAAATGTAACAAATGCTTATGATTTATTTTATATACCCTCATTGGTTTAGAATATAGATGAATAGTAGTCTCTTAGTTGGTTGTTTTAATTAACTTAACTGTATGTAATCGTTGCGACCGCGCCGTTCTGTATACATTATAATAGATTGTTACTTGATAAAGTGCCACCATGAAGCAGTTAGAAGTGAGTTTAAAATTTAATAATTGTATTCTATCGAACTCCTGTCCACCCGTTGTGTATTGTGTTGGTTCTGACAGTTAATAAAGTTTTATTAATTGAACGTGTTAGTTAAAAAAATTTAAGTAACTTGTACGAAAATTTATCGATATCGCTGTAGCCTTGTAGAAACTGTACGACGTTACCATAAAACTCTTATAAACAATGTGTTTTCGAGGGCTTTTTCACAAAGTGGGCAGAGTTAACCTAGAGTTGAGACACTCCGTTTGCCAATGAGATCGTTATATTAAGTTTTTTTAACAGACGAATAGAATATATTAAATTTCGATCTCAATCTATATAACAAAGTGGTAATTAAGTAAGAGAATTGTTATTTTCTATAAGAACTCGCTCAAACAAGTAGTTTTCATTGTTAACTTGAATTATTACAAATTACGACACGATAGTTTGTTCTCAGCTGATACTATGTCAAGAGGAAGCCATTTGGAGTGACGCCGTTGTAACGATCAAATGGTCATGATTAAATTTTGTTCTATAGTAGATACTGCCTTGAATACTGTCTTTAAATATATTAATTATATTTTTTATACTTAATACTTTTTTTCCATAGGCCCTCGTGGCATAGAGGGACAGTAACTGATTGTGAACTTGATTGGTTACGGGTTCAATGCCCACTTGGAGTAATGATTATATTTAAAAAAACAGAACATTTCTCCGCTCTGGGAAGACAAAGCGCGGTGTTGATTTCCGCCACTTAACACGCAATATTTCGTTGTCGGGTGAATAAAAGAGTGACGAAACTTAACGCTAGATGCTCTGTGACTACCCTGCTATGCGAGTAAAAATAAAACTTTTTTTACTTTACTTTGGTACTTTGCGGAGTACTAGCCGCTAGACCGCTCATCATGTTTCCTTAATTTATTATAAACACGCAAAAACAACGCAAAACATGGTTAGGTTAGGTGTTTGGGTATCATTATATAACATATATATAATGATACCTAAACACCTTACCATTAATTAGAAAAAATAATATTATTAAAACCAATGGAGGCGCAGAGGAACAGCGTCTGACTGAAACACGACCATTGCATCCGTCCCACTCCTCGATCAATGGCTGTGTGTAAATTATTTTCTTTTCTCGTCTGATAAGTCAAAGTGCGGCGTTGAGTTACGCAGTGTCTCAAAGTAGGGAGGAAAGCGATCCTTGCTATGCGGGATAAAGTGTGAAGCTGAAAAGAATAGATACATATATTATTATACGCGCAAAAGCGTCAGATTTTATGTAATTTCGATTCTTAGGTTACACTAAGCATATAATAAGTTAATGTGTTATTAAATTATTATATATGCGCTATAATTTTATTGCCTTGCCTTGAATATATTGTCCTTTAAACAGGCGTTGAATATTGTTTACATAGTTGCTAGAATTCTTAGATTTTGAAATATTTCTCTCTTATTATCGGACAGATTTTTTCGATTTATGTTTTTAACTAATTTGTATCTCAATCAAAGAGATTTAAATAGAAAATCCTCCTTACTATAACAGTTACACATCACATATGGTTTAATATTTATTTTTAGTTTCTCGACACGAGGTCCGATAAAGGCAATGGTCGTGGGTTCAATCCCACTCGAGAGGCAACTATTATATTCTTTTTAAATTTAATTATTTTAATTTCCCCTATGTAGACAAAACGCTGCGTAAGGTTCTAACATGCAATATCTTATATTTGGACGGAAATCGGATATCGGTGAATAGAGTGTCGTGACACTATGTTCTCTTTTCCCGCCCTGTTATGCGGGAAAAAGCGTGAAGCTGCTTTTTCAGTTAACAGTAACAAGTAACAGACTACTATAATTATCATCAATTTGCTTTACTTTATTTGTATACTAAACTTATTTATCCAATGACTGTTGAAAGATTGATGATGATGACCATACTTCTATTTCATCAATACGTTTTTTTTGATATTTTTTCATTACAAATTATAAATTGTCAAAAGTAACCGTTAAACGCATTTCTATTATATTTTCCCTTATATAATGCAAAATTATAAGTTTTCTAGACATAATACTGCCAAGGAAGCTTTCACTCAAAAAAATCCCACACTCGACTGACATATTGTTCATATTAGCAGCTTCACGCCTTTTCCCGCACGGCAGGGCGTCCTCCGCTTTCCGACCGGCAGTGAGACATTGCGTGTTGAGTGGCCGAAGTTAAAGTCTTAAAGTTTCAGAGCAATAAAATGTAAATATACTTTAAATATAGTGAGTGGCAATCGAACCCACAACCAACGCATTTCTAGTCAGACGCTGTGCCGTTTGCGCCACGATGGCCTCGACCCTTTCCCGGTCTCGTGATTTGACGTTGGCTATAAAGGATTATATTGGGATTAATCGAAATGCTTGCATTAATTAGTTGCATTAACATGGAACCTGTATGTATAATTAAACTAACGAGCTATACTTAAATGTACTAGTTTACCCGTTTATGCATATAATACGCGTTACTCTAGCAACGCGTATGTCACTTTGTACTAACGTGTGTTTACCTTTAATTTATTAATTAAATGTATGCATTATTTAAACATATTATCAAATTTCATATTCCGCAGACTGCGTAATTTTTCGGAAAAAAAGAGTACAAAGTTTTTGCTTCACTTATATCATATAGATGTTTACAACATTAGTTTTGTTAATTTCATTAATTTAATAAGAATTTCGACGCAGCTTGATGTAGATAGAACGCATGGCTTAGCGGTCAGAGCGTTTGGACGGTTTCCAATAGGCGCGGTTTCGAATCCCGCTGCGTTCAAATTTTTATATATTAGGACCCGCTGCACTAAGCTAGTCGCTACGTAGACTAAAAATAGATAGTTAATTGTCGCTTTATATTATTTACAATAACATGTTTAGTTTTCTATTTTTCAAGCAAATTTTATTAAGATGATTTTTTTTAGCTTCACATATTTTACACATAAGCTCGCAATAAAACAATTCGTACTACACTTTTCACATATTTGCCTATGCAATACCTCTTTATTACATATTAAGTTACCGAACTTAATGCTGTAATTAACTTGCCAGGCCGGGTAACTGATAATAATTTAATTATAATCATTCCTTCAAGTGGGAATCGAACCCACAACAGTCGCGTGCGAACTATATACTAGAATACGCCACGATATATTAATTTCAATTACACAAAATTATTTTAGATGGATAAGTGTAATTGATATCTCTGAGCGCTGATTTAAAACTTTTTTGTTTTCATATATATTGATCGATTCCTGGGAGCATAAGGTATATATACATAATTTGGTTTTTTGGTAAAATTTGAACTTGAATTTTAGACCTAAAACTTTGTTGATTTTTTTTGCAACTAACGAGTATTTTGCTTAAATTGATATTGAAGTTGTTTTGTAATTAGCTGTTAGTTCGGTTTGTTTTATATGCAATGGGTACAACCAATTTATAAGAAGTGAATTTTATTTACAATATTTTGTTATTATATATTCAGCTTCACGTTTTTACCGCATAGCGGGGTTAGTCAAAGAGTCAAACCATGTGTCAAAAGACTATGTTCAGTTTTAGCCTGAGATCTAGCATCGATACATTGCGTGAGTGGCGGAACACAACGCCTAATGTTATTCTCGGAGCGGAGTTTTTAAAATAATTTAAATACACAATTTCATTCGCGCGGGAATCAAATCCACAACAAATCGCGTTTACATTCAGCAGCTGTCCCACTGCGTCACCGTGTGCCTCCATTGTTTTGTTAGTCAATTAAAATACCTATGACTAAACATTGTAACGTACTTTTTTCATAATGTTTTTGTCGTATTATCTTGCAAAAATTATACAATGTTTCAAATCCCGCTGCGTTCAAATTTTTATACGTTTTCTCAATATGTCTTTTTCAATTTCCTTAGTGTGGGAATAACATTTAAAAAAAAATGTTAAAAAAATTGTACAATGTTATTTTGATTTTGACTTCTTCTCGTATTACTTCGAAATTTGCACACGTGTCCGGATCGGAGGATAACATATTAGTTTTTATAGCAATAACCTGACATTGTCGTTCAGTGACCTAATAATTTTAAGTATGTTACCTTTATTTTCATTTTTTAACTATTATTTATTTTATTTATTTATTTTCCATCGTGGCGTTTCCATGATACAGCGTCTGACTGTATACGATGGCGATGGCTGTGGGTTCGATTTCCACTCTGGGAAATGATTATATTTATATAATTTTCATTTCCCCGCTACGGTGTCAAAACAGCACGGGGTTGAGTGCCACCAATCAACACGCAATGTTCCGATTTCAGGTGGAAAGTGGAGAATGAAGTGTCTTGACACAATGGGTTCTCTGACTATCCTGATATGCAGTAAAAACCGTGTAGCTGAAATAAAAAATATTATATTTCTTATACACGGCGATACGGAACCCTTAAACAAAGATAATTACACAGCAAATCTATACACATAAAAAAAAAACTCGCCTATTCATGGTTATACTCGATATGGTATCGTTCACTTAACCGTATTTGAACTCGGTACGTGACGAGAAATAATATTCACAAGGTATTTTGAGTTGTTGAATCATAATATTATTTTCTGTGATAAAGATGTTAGTAAAGAAATGTTTATTGAAACCTTATCTTAAACGGAATACGTTTTTAACATATTTTTTAAAACCAAATTAATGGCGTGCATGAGACCCTAAAATTTAAATATAATAAGAAATGTCATTGACGGACGTCACCTCTAAGCTTTAAGCTAGCATAGGTTAGGTAGAATAAGCTATAAGCTAGTATAAGTTATCATGGTTCTATAATTTTGACTATAGTAAAACAGCCACGGGAAACTACGAGCCCGTGCATATTGTTTTTCTTATTAAAACAAATAGAAAAACAGGTGTAAAGACCATTTATTCCCCAAATTTCCACCCGAATTAGAGACATTGCGTATTGCCGGAACGCAACGCTATGTTTTGTTTTACCAGAGCGGAGAAAGAAGTGATTTAAATATAATTATTCCACTGAAGAGTGAAGTTCGAACCCACATCGATCAGGTCTACAGTTAGATGCGATCCCACTGCGCCACAATGGCCTCGAATACAATTATAAATGCATACATTATTACGGTTCTTTTTCCGATTCGAATCCATAAGCATCATATTTAATCAGGTACATCATATATGCTATGATAGCATCGAAAAATTGTTTAGTTTTCTATACTATTCTATATTGCTATTTATTTTAAAACCTGCCCTGGTGTAGGAAGAAAATTGTTAAACTACATTACATTAAGCCACTGTGTACATAAGCCCCTTAGAATAAATTACTTTAGCGAACACCCGTTGTACTTAATAGGATAGATATATTATATAGGTAGCATATATACACTTTACATAGAAATTGTATTTCATCTTGTCATACAATAAATTATTATCGGCATGAGTATTAACATTTTTCACCAGAAGTTTTGCGAGATATCGGACGCGCGGAACACCACCCTGCTCATTTTATCTATGGTATTGACCCGCAGCATTTTTCTCCTATCAAATAAACCTACATATTAGTGCACCGTTGCAATAATAGGTGAAACATAAAACTAGATATTTTCTTATGACAATTGCTTGGCATAGCCGTCAGAGCGCTTGGACGGTTTCCAAGAGGCGCTGGTTCGAATCCTGCTGCGTCAAAATTTTAATACGTTTTTCTAAAAATGTATTTTTGCAATTTGTTTCGCTTGCATAGGCAGAGGCATATACTTAAAGTATTGAAAAAAATTAAGAAAGTAAATATTTAATATTTTATGTAATACATAATAATTAAAATAAATTATAAAATTAAATAAATGATACATAAATAATAAATTAAAAATTAATAACATAAATATTACACACACTATTACATATAGTCTCTTTTGTATAAAATGTAGTCCACGTTGTTGTTATGGCAACGCGTATTTTACGCCTAAACGAATTGTCTAGTCTTAAATAGTACAGTGGTGTCGCACTGCGCCGCGATGATTGTAACCGCTGTGGTTGTGAGTTCGATGCCCACTAGAGGCTATTTAATGTTTTCATTGTTTCGCTCTGGCACTTAAGAGAAAACGCGGCATTAAGTTCCTCCAGTCAACACGAAATGTCTCGATTTCACAAAGAAACAGAAACAGTGGAAATAGGAAATTGAGTGGCTGTATCGAGAGATCCGAGTAGAATGACTGTCCCAGACACAACTCTCGTCTTTATATTCAATTAAATGTTGTGATAGCATTAGAGATATGCACTTCGGCAAATAAGGGTGCAATTCCCGGATATAACAGAGTATATTGACACTAGGTTCTCTCTGACTACTCCCTGCTATGCAAATTGAGCGACTGAGTTGTCTAGTGTCCAGTGGCTGTCTAGTGAACTGAGGTGTAGTTGTATGCATGGATGGTTTTGGGTTATTTCTGTACAAATGGCGAACACAAATTGACAGTACAGTTCAGTTCTTTAGTTATGGCGCTTCGAACGCACACATTGACTTTAGTTGAAATTTCTCTGACACTAGATTCTCTCTGACTACCCACCCTGCTATGCGGAAACAGTGTAAAGCTGTTGTTTAATGCAAATTAAAAACAAATAATATTACAATAAATTACTACCTGCCCCTCAATGTGGTAATTGTTGGTCCTGTAATAATAATACATGGTTATAAATTGTTTAGTTCCTCTGCCTCTGACTACCCCGCTAGGGAAAAGGCGTAAAGCTAAAAATAGAAAAAAAATTATGATATTTACTTTTTAGAAAACCTTTAATAACAACACATGTGTTCAAATATTTTTTTTACACGAGCTTTTTACACATTTTTAAGAAAACGTATAAAAATTGGAACGCAGCGGGATTAGAACCTGCGCCTCATGGAAACCGTCCAAGCGCTCACACCGCTAAGCCACGCGTTCTACGGCCAGCTATGCCGAAATTCTTATACGCTTATTACAACTTATTTTGTTAGTTCTTAGGATCTCTGTAGAGAGATTTTTACAAATTTCTGCTATCTAAAGATTATTCTACGAACAATCGTTTGGCAAAATAGAATGCTATTTCTTAAAATATTTTTTGTAGCAACGAGCTTATTACCTTTATCTATCTATCAATGTAAGAAAATCTGGCAACGTTAAATTTTACCACCCGTTTTGGTTACAAATTGACCGATTTTGGTGGCAATATAATATTTTCATAGCACAAGTCCTTGCCAGAACTACTGGTACAAAAAATACGTGAAATGGTGTTTTCTTTACTTAAAACACCATATTTTATGATTAACTTAATAAAATAAATTTACAATAGTTCTTAAATATTTGCAAAAACCGACAGTGCATACTTCTTCGCTTAATAGAACATTTATCATATATGTGGTTTCATTATTGCCATAAATATAAAAGAAACATTGTACGGACATAACAGATAGCGACTCATCCCAGTTAAGCTCTTATCCCAGTTTTTTACTAGACTTTTACGTAACAATGGCGCCGCGAGGGGTAAATTGCTTGGTGCGGGTGGATGGCAACTTTAGACTTAATTGGCCACTGGCCATGCTAAGCTACCAGACCGGATTAAATGTGTAAATGCTTATATATATATATATAAGGAATTAAGGAATATGGTTGTGAGTTCGATCCCCATTATATGTAAAATATTTTTATTTCCTTGCTTTGGTAAGTCTTAAGTGCGGCGTTGAGTTTTGCGAAGCAATGTCTAGACATAGAATCGAGATGGAAATAGCAGAACTGAGTGTCATGACACTGGGTTGTTCTGCCCGGGTAGGCCGAGGTAGCTGGGTTGCTATGCGCAATACATTTGAACAGTAAAGTTGAAAAATAAATATTGAAAGAAACTCTCACAAACGTTAATTAGTACTTAACGGATATAACGGATAGTGATTATTGTGTGATAGCTGATTGATAATTAATGAACTGGCCACATTCGTCGTGACTGTGGTAAATTTGTTAATTGAACAAATTAATTCGTCTGCGGATTTGAAATGTGATTTTGTGAAAACTTGTATATTTTCATATCATCGTCTCGCAGCGTCTGATTGTAATGGCTCACAGTCACACATGGCTGTGGGTTCGATTTCCAGTAGGTGGAATTTCCCCGCACATTGCAGACAACGCAGCGTTAGTGACGCCATTTAACAAGCAATGTTTGAATTTCGGCGGAAAGTGGGGAGACACGTGTCGACATTGGGTTATATTTCTCTACCTTGCTATATGCGATATAATAAAGTTGTAATATTTCTTTTCAGAACATCATTTGGCTTATATATATTTTGTAAATATCTTTTAAAATTATACTTATTATATGAATAAGAATCATGAATGATTTACACTTTTATTGAATACACTTCTAATGAATTACACTTATTATATGAATAAGAATCATGAATGATTTACACTTTTAATGAATACACTTGTAATGAATTACACTTATTATATGAATAAGAATCATGAGTGACGCTAAATATGACAAGGAAGCAGGCACTTGTTTTTTATTTACTTATACATTAGTGGCACATAGTTGCGTAACTGGTGATTTAAATAGACACAATAAATTACTATTGGGAATGTTGTAATATACTTTAAAACTAAAAATATCCTAAAATATATTGAACTGATAGAGCTGTTCACGCGCACAAAATACATGTTTTCTTGGCAACGTATGTTTGTGTCAAAAACATTTTCGGACAATTTTTGAACGGTAGTGGGAAAAAAATATTTTGAAATATAAAACTGTTTTAACCGGATTAACCGCGTATAATTCTGGTATTCGAAAATACATTTTTAGAACCCGACGTTTCGAACACTACAGTAGTCCGTGGTCACACTCGCGGGTAGACTGAGGTGGCATTTGTATGTCATTTGATACAATAATTATCTCAAACTACCGCCAACGATTTCTTAGTTGCCTCGCGTACTGCCCTGGATTCTTGCAAAATGAGCTGACTGTACCTTGCTCTCTGGTGTGATGGGATTGAGACTTCAAAGTTTTCAGTGTTGGGTCCGAGGTGGTAGAAAGTTTCCAACCGTCTTCTCTATTGAAATTAGATTGTTTTTGTATTTCAATAGCCTCGTGGATCATCCTTGGGATATAACTGTTTTCCCTAGCGAGAATATGAGGTTTATCAAACCTGATGTAATGGTTGATTTTATCTAACCATTACAAAAATATTAAATATATAACCATTACAAAAATGTTAAATAGTTTTATTTCAAAATGTGTAATAATCGGGAAAACCAAAGAACTTATTATGAAAAAATATATACTTCAAAAATATTACTTAATATTATTACATAGTCCTTTACCTAATTTCAGAGGCTATTTTAGGTACGTACGCTATAATTAGTGTCATGAATCCAAATATTTAAACATAATTTTGTTGCCGTGTTAATTTAAATCTGTGATATCTCCCAAAAAAAAATTTCAGTGAATACAAACGTTTTTGAAGGGCGATTTTGGTTCAAATTAAATACTGTGTGTGTACTTATGTGAATTATTTGACTAAGGATTAATATCGTGTTTATAAAAACAGCTTTGCAAATAATGCACAATTTTAGTTTATTAATAACTTAATAAAGTTAAGTTAAGTACAGAGTCAATATTAAAAGATAGACATAATATGTTGTCGCGGACTTTTTTTTTAAAACTTTATTTTTATAGGGGAACAATTCTCTGATATATGATTTTTACGGAACTTTAACTGTCATAGGCGGAATCTTTTTCCCGTTTTTGCTATGTTTTTTATTGCTGTTCCGCTCCTATTGATCGCAGTGTGGATATTATACAGCCTATAGCCTTCCTCGGTAAATGGAGTATCGAACACCGAAAGGTTTTTTGAATTAAGAACTAGTTTCGGTGATTAAAGCGTTCAACTAAACAAAAAAACTAAAAAAAAAAAAGTGTAGAGTGTAGATTGACAATACACAATCTAAACTTAAATAAAACAGAAGTGGCATATGAATTTTGGTAGATTAATTTTGCGTGTGCGTGTTGTAGGCAAATAGACATAAATATCACAGGCCCATTAAAAAATATTACATTTATATACAGCATCACGCTTTTTATTGCATAGCGTGGGTAGTCAGAGAGAACCTTGTTCTCAAGCCAGGGCAGGCACGTTGATAGCACTCAGGGTAGTGTTCTCCGGTTCCCGTTCGAATTCGAGACGTTCTATGTTCAATGGCATTTAGCCCAACGCCGCGTTTTGGCTTACCAAAGCTTAATAAAAATAAATTACAAGTGGAAATCGCACCCACAACCGTCGCGGTTACACTCGGGCACTGTCCCACTGCACCGCGGACGCTTCTTGAACTATTTCTTAAACAATTTCTGTTTTTTTTACGCTTTGTCCCAAATGTCCGACGAAAAAACATGTTAATTATTTCTTATATGAAATTTCCGAGCTTACTTTATATTATTTGTAGGTAAAAAGAGAGCAGAAAATTTATGAAAGTATAGAACGTTTTCAAAGTCAAGTTGGTATGCTGAAGTGCGTCTTTCTTTGAAGATAGGTCTGACATTGGCTCTTAAACGTTTGAGGGGTGGAAAGCTCATCTGAAAAACGCCTTTGGTCATATATAGCTGGATAGCAGACATTATTGTGAACAATATACATACGTATGTGTGTATGTGTGAGAGTATGCTTTTCTAAGAACTTTCATGTATAAAGGAGAATGTTTTAACGACTTTTGTAAAAAAAAAAATGATGTGTGGTGGCATCTTTGTGAGTAGATACAGCTTAGCTTAGATGGATTAGATTTTTTTTGTTTAAAGTAAGACGTACACGTTGCTAAGGCAATACGATGAATAATTATAGGTACCCACCGTTTAGTTTATATTTCATTTCATTAGTACATTTTGTATTTTATATTTTCATTTAGGTATAGTCGGAAATTATTTGGAAAACTTCTTAATAGTTAAATATGATTTTTATTTATTATATTTTATTTTATTTGAAATATGTGAAGAAGGAAATAATATTTGAGGTTTCCATTTTTCCTAAATTATAAAAGATACCTAAGGATTATGGAACCTACCATCGCGCTTTGTATGATTATACTAGAATCATGCAAGTATATGCAGCTTTGTTATATCTATTTCGTATTTTCGAAGACCTTTTACGTAAAACAATTAAATGCCTGGGAGAATTAAAAAAGTATTTCATCACAATCGGTTCAGCAATTTGGCCGTGATGACGTCACAGACAGGCAGACAGACAGAGTTACATTCGCATTTATAATATTTAGTATTTGAATCCCGCCGCGTTCAAATTTTTACACGTTTTCTAAAAGGAGTTATTCAATTTCCTATAGAATTATGTACAGTTGTCAAGTTAGAAACAAGTCCATAATCTAAATAAAATAGTCCACGAGTCGTTACACTTATCCAGCAATATTTCCTTTCGGTGTAATATATTGCAACACAAGCAGTAAACACGCCAATAAAAACCCCCATAAAATTCACATCTATCGTAGATTTTGGAGTACAAAATGTGTTTTATATGAGACATATGTTAAAAAGGTATACAATATAGTTTATCCTGGCGAAGCCTATTTTTGACTGTACGAGTTCCAGAGATCGGGATCCAAATTTTAATTAGGAGATTTTTGATATAATTGTGTTGGCTGGTTAGCGCGTTTCTTCGTGTTAAGTTCCGCCACATAACACTTCCGAAAAGTGACTTACTCATTTTGAGTCACTTTCGTCTTGTTTACAATTAATTACAAATATCAACATTCACGTGATTACAGATAATATATGGTAGATATACGGAACTCATATACGATTTCCTTTAATGATTTGTTCTCAAATCTAACATACTAATTAATACTTTTTAAAAATAGTAGAAAAATATGAAGACGTTTAAAAGACGCTTGCTTATCAAGTAATTTTGCTAGAATGTTGAAAAAAAAAATTACAATACTGTCCAAAAGTAGGAAGCATATCTCTTTGACCAAAAGCAAAAACATTAATGTACTAGGTGGAGCGTCAATTTGTTACGATTTATATATATTTTTGGACGGTATTGTACTTATATAAAGATTGTCAACACTGTAAAGAGTCTGTAAACACGCATTGGTTGCGGTTCGATTCTCACCCAGAATGATAATATTTAAATTATTTTCTTATTTCTCTTCCCTGGTGCTTGTAAAACGCGGGCGTTGAGTTTTCGCCATTTGACACGCCAAGTCCTCGATTTTTGGGGCGGTGGTCGGAACGGACTAGTCTCTATGCGGGAGAAAATGTGATGATGTAAAAATAAAAACAACAAAATCTAAAATGAATTGTAAATAAGCAGCCGTATTTGTAGGTAATTCTATTTAAAAAAAAAATTTGGGCACTGAACATAAGAAGCACAGTTAGTGCACTCGAGCTGTTCAATGCTGTGTTTTACAATAATAGCGTTACAACGGCCGAGCTTTCTCTTTTGATATATTTCCCCATAATCCAGGTGTTTCTTAAGTTGTTTGTCCCGTTATGAATATATTAACATCGTACGTTTAACGCGGCGTTAAACTCCGCTACTCAACACACAATGTTTTGAATAAGGGCGAAAATCTGAGAACGGAGTGTCATTTTAATTGCTTTTCTCTAAACATTTTGTTACCTTAGGACTAAGATAGATACATCTATGAGTAAGTAATTCCTATGTGGAATCTCTGAGAATTTTTTTTTTTTTTTTTGCTTTACGTTTTTTTTCGCACATAATAGGGTATTCAAAGAGAACCTAGTGTCAAGACAATTCGTTCGCGACTCTCCTCGGCAAATTTAGACATTGCGTATGGTGGAAGTAATCAACCCTTTACGTTTTGTCTTATGTACCGAAGCAGATACATGAAAATATTTTAAAATTTAATCATTCCCCGAGTGGGAATCGAATTCGCAACCAATCGTGTTTACAACCAGACGCTGTCCCACTGCGCCACGATGAGCCTAAAATATTTTAGTATGTAACTAAATTAACATTATTCAACACACAGTTATGGTGTTTACAATATATATGTACTTAAAAGGAAAACCCACCGGCACGGAGTCTTTCAACATCAGGTTCTTTTTGCCTATCCGGCTACGCAAGAAAAAGCGTCAACCTAAAAATAAATAATTTACTAATATCAATTATGTTACTATAGTATATTAGTATAGTCGTGAAGACAAAGTTGAGCTTCGCCATTCAACACGCAATGTCTCCATTTTGGCCAGAAAGTGGCGAACGGAGTGTCGTGACACTATGTTCTCTCCCATTTCCCTGCTATTCGGGGGAAGAAATAATAGTAGTATTAAAGTTTTTATTAATATCTTACACCTTATCGTTAGCAGCACATGCAGGCTCATTCAAATATGTCACTAAGCGTTTAATGACCATTAAATCACTACAAAAGGGTGATTTAAACATATTTAACGACAGTTTAACTCTACTTGACCTCTCTGAGAGCAGCTGTAATTCTATAATACCGTACTTTAGTAGTATTGAATAAAGTAAATCTTACGTAATTGGACTTGTTTCGCTGTAGGTACTTGTATATGGTATAATATATATGTACTATGAAGCAAGACCGTCGTGGCGCAGTGTGACAGCGTATACGTCATGGTTGTGAGTTCAATTCCCACTCGGGGGAATGATTACATTTAAATTATTTTCGTTTCTCCGCTCTTGTGATAAAACAAAGCGCTTTGTCTCGGATTCGGGCGGAATGTGGAGAACGAGCTGTGTCTTGAAAAAGACATATTTACAAAACGTATAAAAATTTTAACGCAGCGGAAATTTTTATTTTCTAAATATGACTTTTTCAATTTCCTAAGTGTGCGAATAACACTTTAAATAAAATGTTAAGTGTGTTATACTGGGTTCTCTCTGGGAAAAAAAGTGTATAGCTGAAGCCGCGACAATTACAGTTTACTTTACATAAGGAAGCTTAATATTTTAATCATAGGCTTTTTTTGCAGCTGCACACTTTGTCCTGCCAAGCGGGGTAGTCAGAGAGCCATAATCTACATAGCCTATCTTAGTGCTATCTCTCTATTTGCTCCATACTCTACTTCCATACACTCTTTGTCTTTACCAGAAAGGAGGAGAGCAGAAATAGAATTAATTTAATTAATTATCATAAATATAATTATCTTTCCACCGAATGGAGATCGGAGATCTCGCTTACATTCGACTCTACACCACTACACCACAATGGCATTTGGCTAGTGTTGAATATAGTAAATGTTACAGAATGGGATTGGTTTCTCTATAGGTATATACTTGTGTGTAATATGGTAAATAAAAAAAAATTAGTAATGTAAAAATAAAAAAAAAAATAGTATTTACCACATTTAAATAATCAAAAGAAAAAAACAGTGGAATAATAATCATCTGGTACTTGTACCTCGGTAAAACTTAAATTTCACTTTTAAGAGACACGGTAAATGTTGGCTGGTGGGTCAGAAACGTTCTGGAATTTTATTATTAAAATTAGTATATCTTGTTTTTCTTATAAAAATAGAATTAACGTAATTTGGACTTTTACAGTAACATATGCTACCTTTAAAAGGGTCGCCATTAGTTGAAATTTTGTTCGCATTAAATGGCTAGTGATTACTGTTTTAATAATAGTTAAGTTGTACTAGATGCAAGTAGGGCGCTTCAGAAGCAGCATTAGACTTTATTAAACGTTACATAATGATAGACTTGTTTCGTAACCATGTACAGTAATAGGTTTGTAATAAGAATGACTTTTTGATGTATAGATAATTATAGCGAAAACAAGCTTTGACGATTCGCGGTTTTGTCTGATGGCCATTTGGTTCTCTCGTGGAAGTATTGACATAGAGGTCGATTATGACATTTTAATCATATTAATGTATCCAAGACTATAAGTTAATATTTTTTTTCTTCATATACACGCTTTTTGTCGTATAGCAGCGTAATCGAAGGGACTCTAGTGTCAAGACACTCCGTTCTCCACTTTCTGCCCCAAATTAAGAGATTTCGTGTTGATTGGAGGAACTCATCGCGCTTTTACTGACCAGAGCCAAAAAATAACTATAATTCAAATGCAATGGATGGATGGATGCGGAGAATGGGAATCGAACCAACAACCAATTGTGTTTGCAGTGTGACGCTCTCCAGCTGCACAATAATTAACGTCAAATTATTTTACATAAATATAAATATAATTGTTCAATCTTGTTGTTCTCTGAAAAATAAGAACCAATTTATATTATACGTTTATCTAGTTCTTACTCGGTGGTGGATTCTAAGCCAGCACTTTGTAAGCGCAAATAGAATGCAATATATAACAGGCTTGCCTTAACATCTGTTTGCCGCGTACATGGAACTGTGGAGTTATTTTTCTCTTGACGATTCCCGGAATGTCGGAACGAGCGCTCAAATTCAAGAGTTTAAATGTAGAGTGTTCTAATGCCAAAAGCATCAATACCGACAACTGATTCACTATATCTTTTCATTATTATTATTCAGTAGCTGCCTTCTTCAATAATGAAGGGAAATCAATGCGCGAAATAAAAATGTAATAAAAATATTATATAACGTATTTAATCAAGTATAAGGCCATCCGAGGAAATGATCACCGAACTCAGTAAATCAGAAAACAAAAGCTAAAGTATGTAGGCAATAGCCAATAGCCAAGTATGAAATATTTTATTACGTCCTTCAAACAACGGCCAAATTTTATACTCATAATTCCGGTCAAAAGGTAGCCAAAATATAGATTCTTCGCTTCCAAGAAGTTTACCGCTTTTAAATCAAAAGAACCATTAAGGTATCGGACTTTCAAGATTGCTAAGTATTCTTTTTTGTTCTCCGTTTTTTTTTTCAAGAACGTATTTGTAGTGTATAACCTTTTATTTCTTTTATTTATTATATATTTTTTATTTATATATATATTTTTTATTTATATATTATATATATATTCTTTTATTTATGCTTTCATGCCATTGTAGCGTAGCTCAGATGTGTCAGCTGAAAGTGATATTTTGCAAGTTCTAATCCTAGTCGGGGTACTAGTTATATTCATTATGTAAGAAGAGCGTCGGCGGTCAGCGGGAGAGCGCCTAGCTTTAAACGCGATTGGTTATGGGATGGAATTATTATGTTTAAATTATTCATTTCTCTGCTCTCGTACCCAAGACAAAGCGCCGTGTTCAGTTCCGCCATCCAACAAGCAATGTCTCGATTTCAGGTAGAAAATGTTGAACGGAGTGTACACTAGGTTCTCTCTGAACGCTGCTCTGTCTGTCTGGATAGCAAAATGCGGCATTGGTTTCAGCCGCACCCAATAGTTTCTCTAAATTGATTGCATTGAAAAGTAAAGAACAAATTGACTTGTATCTTGTGTAATGTAAACTCTAGGAAACCAGACGATACATAAATGGAAAAAAAGTATATAGAGTTTTTGTATTGTAATAGCAGTGCCGTTATCATATCGGTACGTTAGAATATATATATTTATATATATATATATATATATAAGTGTCTACTTATTATCACTTCATATATATTATACCCGTCTAGGTATATCTGGAATATCTACTCCGCATTCTGAATATGAATGTTCGAAAAATAAAGTTTCAAATCTAACATTAACTTGTTTTTTACTTCAAAATGAAAGGAATTTCAGATAATGAATTTCTAATTATATAATATAATAAAAAAGTTTTTTGTTTTACAAAGCACGACGTTAAACCTAACGTCGTGCTTTGTAAAACAAAAAACTCATTAAAAAAACTTTAACTAATAATATAGCAATATTGTAACAGGAAAATCGATTCTGCTTTAATGTATTATAATCACTTTCAGTATACCAAAATTCGACTTTCACTTGGAGAGGGGAGCTTAGACATTGAAAACGAGCCGCATACAATACGCATTTTAAATGTGCCCTTTTTTGCCTTCACTGGTGTCGCTAATCACAAACACTACCTTGATCAGCCCTTCTTGGAACGCACAGTGAATCCTCGGAATGCCTAGGAGTTTCTTCTCTTCTCATATATCGTTCTGATTCCTTCAGTAAATTGAATATATTAAAAAGCATATATTCTTTAACATTTTTTAAAGTGTTAATCGCACACTTTGGAAATTGAATTTATACGCAGCGAGATTTGAACTCGCGCCTCTTGAATTTTTATACGTTTTCTAAATATGTGTGCGATTAACACTTCAAAAAATGTTTAAAAATATTTAATAAACAGCATTCTCTCTTGCCAAACGATTGTTCGTAGAATTATCTTTGGGTAGCGGAAATTTGCAAAAATCTCTCTACAGAGATGCTAACAACAAATATATGTTTAATAAAGCGTATAAGAATTTCGACGTAGCCGGATGTAGAACGCATGCATGGCTTAGCGATCAGAGCGCTTGAACGGTTTTGAAGAGGCGCGGGTTCAAATTTTTTTACGTAATAGCATTACACACATTATTGTTATAATATTATTTAGGTTATGATGAGTTTTTTATTGAATTTGATAACTTACTTGTTAGACTACTAAATAAACGTCTATCTTCCAATAAATCACTCGACATCTAATCGATCTGTTGTTCTCAATATTAAATATCTGAATCGATAACTAAATTACGTTCGCTCCATTGAGCCGAAATATGAAATGCGCTTCGTTAGAACGTAGACCATCGAATTGTTGTTTCTGAAATAATTTCATCCGACGCGGCGATATAGTGGAAAGCTAAATTTATATATTAATTATTATTTTCACATAGAAATAAGGTAATAGATAATTGTAATTGATTTTCTTAATTCCTGTGTTAAATTTTTTCGTACTCATCAACATTTCATGACGTTTAAGGTATATATTTTCATTATTAATAATTATGTATTATAATTAATGGGCTTTTTTAATGTTAGAGAGAACCTACAACACGCCATACTCCATTCTGCTTCATTTCGCATTTTATTTATTTGCTTTATTTATTTAAATCACCGACACAGCCAACACTAATAAAATTTAAAATTAAACCACCAAAGCTTAAAATCAAGTACATAATGCTACCACTTGCTTGCAGGTGATGACAGCATGCTAGACTTGTATCTAAAATATAAACATTTATGATAAATACTTGGAATTAGAGATTTCAAGAGGCGCGGGTTCAAATCCGGCTGCGTTCAAATTTTTATACATTTTCTAAATATGTCTCTTTCAATTTCCTTAGTGTGCGAATAACACTTTTAAAAATGTTAAAAAAATATATACTTGGATTTAATTAACTTATAATTATTAATATGATATTTGGTTTTCGTATTCCATATGAAATGAAGTATTTATTATACATTAATCATTATTATTTGATATTACATAATGAAGAACGACGTAGCATCAATCAGCTTTACGCTTTATCTCACCAAGCAGGGTGGGTAGAAAGAACCTAACCATAACACTCCGAGCCTCCTCTTTCCGCCCGTCCAAGATACATTGTGTATTGGGTAGTGGAACTAAACGCCGCACCTTACTGTACCATTACAAGGAAACAAATTAGGCAGGCAGGCGAAATCTCACAGGTCCACGATGGTCTCACAACTCACTTCTCTAATAATCATAATTTGTTACAGGAGAGTTACACAGAAGTGCCTGTGACGACGTCGGCTGAGAACGATGAACATTGTCACTGGACAAGACCGGAACCTCCCAGCGCCGTACCGCAGCTTCTCATTGCACTCATACTATGTGCCATATTTATGGTACGTCAGAACAATATTCCATTAATTTTATTCTTTTATACTATTTAATTACAATTGGTACAAACTGGTACCCCTGATGATGTGTAACCTATTCGTTGCCTTAGCAACGTGTATGCCACTTTATACAAAAGTGTTTAAGAAACACATGATGGTGTGTCTTTTTTTTATTATACTATAGACGACACAAACGAGCGTTTGGGTCACCTGATGGTAAGTGAACACTGCCACTCTCGTGTTCGTGTAACACAAGAGGAGCTACAGGAGCGTTGCCGGCTTTTAAGGTGGAAATACATGCACTTTTTGAAGGTACCAATGTCGAATCGACCTGGAAACAGTGCCGCTGGTAGGCCACTCCACAGTTGTGAGGCACGTGGAGGGAATTTTCTAAAAACCCGTACGGCAGTAGACTGCCACGTATCCAGATGGTGAGGATGATATTGCACTATGAAAGTTCTGCGGCAGGAATCAGGTTAAACAGCTCCCCAAAACAATCATCATGATAAATGTGGTAGAGAACGCATAGCGAGGAAACGTCTTAACAAGTCATTCATATAGAGAAGAAACAGTGTAGAGGAGAAGCACAGCCTTGTAGGGCGCCAGCGTTCATGGGAATGTAGTTAGAGCGAAAAATGTCGACAGCTACATTGATGCTACGCCCAGTGAGAAAGTGGCAGACACAGCTTGTTTGCAAGACGTACCAGTGCTACAGACTATTACACCGAGGTAGGATGTTCCACACCCTGTAGGACAATATCGGCGACATTGGGCGACAGCGCTATATTGGGTCTCACCCCGCTTCGCATACTTCGCACCGTTTATATTATTATCCAGATTCACGTTTTCTTCCGCAAAGCAGGTATTCAGAGAGAACCTAGTGTTAAGGGGTAACACACAAGTCTCAAATTCGGGCGAAAAGTGGGTACTTTTCTCAACATCTCGCTTTGTCTTAACTGAGCGGAGAAATTGAGAGAATTTGAATATAATTATTCCCCGAGCGGTAATAGAACTCACGACCAACCGCGTTTACAGACCCACTGCGTCACGATAATTTCAATTTTGTGAATCTTTTATCTTTCAAATCCTGAAGATTTAATGAATTGCAACTGAAAAAAGTTTAAAGTGCGCAGGAATTATACCGTAGCGACCCTTAGACACCCTACAATAATATTACTAGAGACCGGTGGAGTAAATAAAAAGAAATAAATGCCACGTTATACAAACATTTGAACGAATGCGTTCACGAGTAACGTGTTGACGTCCATGCCATTGATTGCGCCGACCTCGTACTGAAGTCTATCGTCGTAATCCACTCCTCTCGCAAAGATTTACCGATCCATGGCTACCGCTGTATGAAATATATATATGTAAGTATGTATGTATGTATGTACAAATTACTCTTTGTTGTCTCGACGTGAACATGCTCTGCGTTCTTTTTGATGATGGAAATAAATTGTTACGCGAAATTGATGTTATATTCTTGTATATTGTATGTATGTAATATATATTAGTGTATTATACTTTTTAGATTTGCGAGCTCGTGGGCGGTTATCTAGCAGGCAGCCTATCTGTGATGAGTGACGCTGCCCACATGCTCAGCGATTGCGGGGGGTTCGCCCTTGCCTTGCTCGCTTTCCGATGCGCCGCGAGACCCCCCACGGCTAGCATGTCATATGGATATCGACGAGCTGGTAAGTACAATATGTATATTTGTACATTACAATTAGTATGAGAAGGGAATCCATAGCATTCCATAGATTCATCGTGCCCTTGGCTATGGACTTGCGACCTTAAGTAGGCTTATAGGGGTCCCTTTAAAATACACATTACAGCTCGCTTACAGTGTCTGAGCCTCCTCTCTATCTAACCAGTTTATCATTATCGTACCAAAATACAGAAATATGAATTCAAGAATATAAAAATAACGATAAATTGCATACATGTTATCTTAGAGGATATGATTACAGATTCGTGATTCCGAACGCAACATTAATTTACATTGGTGTTTTATGATAAAAAAAAACTCGCATACAATTGATCGATATAAATAAAATTAAAAAAAATATATCTTTTTAAAGTTTTATTCCCACATAAATCATTTACCCTTTATAATATTCTAAATATTTTTTGAAAACGTATAAAAATTTGAGCGTAGCGGAATCGGAACCGGCGCCTCTTGGAAACGGTCACGTGACAAGTTAAAACTGAATATGAAGCTATGAAATGGCTTCGGCTCTTGCTAGTTTTGCGCGTCAACCCCATCCTAGCCCCAAATCATATCTCTAGTTGAGTGATAAAAATTAATAAAACTTTGAAGGACATATGAACATATGTACTTTTTGTTTTATTACTTAGCAACTAAGACAGTGTCAGATATAATTGATTTCTTTTTTTATATTGAATGGCTGCTTTCACTTGTATAAGACAGCAAAGTTGACTACTGGCCTATTCATAAAAGTCACACACACACGAATCGTATTTCTACATAAAATTCAGCAATTCTATCGGTTCAGCGGTTTGGCCGCGACGACGTTACAGACAGAGAGACAGACAGACTGATAGAGAAACAGACAAACAGACAGACGCGTTTATAATAATATATGTATGGATTATATGAATAAAGTGGCTCGTAACCGGTCAACAGTTTGCTAACGTAATAGAAACCTATATATTGCATCGTTGGTATGTGAAATACATTTGTATAAAATTCCTAGAATTATTTTTAAAATTTTAAGTAATAGTAAAAGATTTGTACTATTTTCTTTTTATATTACATTAAAAAGTTTTATGTTGGTGGTGTCTTTATTTAAAGCGTGATTTTGTTATAGACAGCGTGTGGCTAAACGAGATTAGATGTGGATTCGATTGCCGTTCGGGGGAGTGTGAGAGTTATATTAGCACTGGTGGAGAACGGAGTGTCATGACACTAGGTTCTATCCGTCTAGTAGGGTTAACTAAAAAGTGTGAAGCTGTAAAAAAATTATACAGAATAGAGTTTAACAATGACGACAGTTTTTGCCCTTCCTCTGCGAACCTCCGTTTCTCTCCTATCTTTTGCAATTTTCATCTCTTCTGTAATGTTTTTAAACAAAACTAACTGGATTCAAATGCGTGACAGGACAACTAACTGGTTATTGAATGCAGTTAAGAAGTTCCTAGTAATTTCTAAGATAGGAACCGGTTAACTCTTAGCAAGTGGCGATATTAAATCTATACGTAATCATGATAACTTCGTATCGCATAGAAAGTTCCTCGGCATTTTCGTTGCACTATGAAAAGCATGGGCTATTAAATTTTATTTTAGATATAATTATTAAAAAACAATAACGTATCAGAATTAGTATATTTTGATATCTTACTTGCGACCTGCTCTCGACTTCGCTTGCGACACGACTATAACCAGTTCGTTTTTTTTTCACACGTAAATTGCAAAGTGGTACCTAAATTTATAATTTAATTTGTTGTCACTTTTTTATTTATGAACCGATTGAAATAAAATATATACTAAATATTAACACTAAAGCTTAACAAAATTCAATAGTCAAAACTGCATTTTAATCGGTTTAGCAATTGCTGAGATAAGCGTGCACGAATTCACACAAAGAAAAAATAATTAAGAAACAAATTATATATATTACATTGATAAATAAACACTGATGCATTTATATATAATTTAATGTATATGTGCATTTATTAATATTTTTACTTACATATTATCCATGTACAGACAGCGATCAGTTATATTTTTATTACATGTTACAGACTAATTGTTGAATGCAGCTACGTTTGCGTGGCCTATAAAACTGGATATTTCACTGTTCCTGTAGTTATTTTCAAAACTCTACAAACGAAGACAACCCCCCGCCATCCCCCCAGGAACCTAGGTGCCATAATTTGGCTGTCTGTTAGTTAGTTAGCAACGCGATCTAACGCAACTTATTGCATATGCAATATGTAAAAAAAATCCAATTAGCTCGATAAGAACGTATAGATATTTGGCTAGATAGATCGGCTTGGACAGTTTCTAAACAAAGTGTGAATACATTTAAGCGTAAATAATAATAGTAAGCCGATATTAGAGTTATCAAAATTATAGAACTTATCATATCTGAGAAGGTGAATTTAGACGGTTTGATAAAATGTATTATCGTGGATATACCAGAGATTAATTATAATATGTTCGTAGTGTATAAAGAAATAAGTAGCCTATTAATTTTCCGTTTTCTCCCTACAATAGTGTTCACAGTTCCTTGTATAATGACGAAATGCTGGGCCCATAGTGTTGCAAGGTGAGGGAGCTTGGAGCAGTGCCTGGTATCTACTGCCCATATGTAGGGTTTAAGAGTACTATAGGACTTTATAAAGCGCATTAACGCTCGTCTCCACTGTTCAAGCTCCTCGTAACTACCTATGCGAATGCAAAGAAAACGTTATTTTGTTTTACGTAGAATACAAATTCTAAAGAGATATTCTAAAGGAGAAGTTTATCAAATGTTGATTTTTATACAGTAGCGGTGTATGTGATTCGTCATAAATATCTAGGCTTAGTTTTTACTGTACTGTTACGTAATAAACTGTACTAGAAGCCTCCTGGATGCGGGGGAACACGCGTTGCCTAAGAAACACGCTATAACCTTTACTTATTAATGAACAAACAGCTAGCTTATATAATCGAATCTCTAATGTCTGTGGTTGTAAGTAAAGTCAGTTAGGCGTGCCACATGTAATGCCAGTGGCCAATAAACTTATTAGTAAAACGATATTCTATAGTTAGGGCTCACACCGATTTATTATGTTAACATATTGATATATCAGTACTTTGATTAGTATATATTTTAAATACTTTGACTGTTTTTATTTGGTTATTCTAATATAATTTAATTTTACAGTTGGACAGTGTCTAACTGTATATACCGTTGTGAGTTCGATTCCCACTCTGGGTTATATATTGGCTTTCGTCACACAAAACGCAACACATTACGTAAAAATAGTAATTCTAGCAGTATATTCTTTCGTTTAAAAGTTTTTTTTTTTTTTTAATAAAAGTGTAATGTATTAAAATGTTAAAACATTACCACGAGTCTAATACCTCTGCAAGAATGTTTGATATATACGCGTTCTTGAGCTGGTGGTTTTATTTCGTCAATATTTGAAAAAATGTGAGGTTCCGGATTTTATTCATATATTGGCTAATTATATATGTATAGGGCCTGAATAATTAATCATCATACATTTTTATTTTGTTAAGCAGTTAGTTAAAGGGTTACGCGATTTCAAAAAAATCACAAAGTTTAAGAAATTTTCCTACAATTATTTTTGCCAATGTCAATTGTCAATTAAATAGATAAAATAATAAGTAAATAGTGATTACTTGAGAATATTGATGGATTTCTTAAAAAATTGGTTAACATTAAAACAAACATAACTTTTTCATATTATGTTAAACCGGAAGTAAATGCTAAAAAACAGTTTTTCCTAATTTAACATATTTTAATATTCGTTGTTTTTACATTAAAATATAGTTTGTAATATAGAAATATCATATAGGCAAAAGTACAATGGTATCTCGATTTGTTTAGGTGATAGATAAACTATAGTACGGAGAGGACGTATGGCGCGCTGCATTGGGCGGTATTTTAGTGTGGCACACTCACTTGGTACTCGAGTTTGTTTTATTAAAAAAAAAAAATTACGCTCAAGTTAACACAATCAAAAACAACTATTTAATTTATTTGTTTGAATTTAGTGTTATCATTATTAATCAGTCAGATACACTTTGTTATATCTTAATTCAGTAGGTTGATATAGTGTGGGAGTTGTAAAATTTATAAAAAATATTTTGTAATATTAACTGCTATAGACATTTTTTGTACAGGTTAATTTGTAACCAAATAATAAATGAAATCCAGAATCTCAATTGCTTTTCGCTGTTCTTTCGCTTGACTTTAAAATGCCCCAAATATGAATGTGGTTCGATTGTCCTAACTACCTTACAAAATGGCCGCGGCGCTTGAAATTCGTTGCATACATCAATAAATATAAAAGCAGCTTCGCGATTTTTTTATATTTTCCCATTATGACATTCAATATGTTTGGCCCGCAGACGATCTGTCCGATAAAATTTATGCCCACTTGGGCCGCTTCCATTAACATTTGTACGTTACTTGTATTCATACAAAGACAAAAAATCGTACATATCTGGCTTTAAAAAGCATTTGTTTGCAATACCTACATGTTGTGCTTGGTCAACGGCAGATATTTCCAACTGTCCAATAGGAATAACAAAACAATTCTTTTTCAACCTACCAACTCTCCAGTTATATATTCAAAATATGGAACACGCGGTAAAAAGATATGATAAATTTTTTGCATAGCACACCCGTCCGTCCACCAACCAACTTTACTGGAATTGAAAATTAAAAGTTTTTTGCTAATTTATATACGAATGCTCCAAAGCGCATCCTTTTTTAATTTTCTACATCGTGAGTCTAACTAACTGTAAGCGAATGCAGAAAGTTTCATTGGTATTTATACTTTTACAGAAGTTATTAATTATAAGTTGACGCTTCTGTAGTTTTTGTTGTTGGGATCTCATTGACACTGAGTATTTTACACGAGTCACACGATAGTTACTGGTTCAAATGTTACGCGGGGTTTTATGATTTTATTGGGGGAATAGACTACGTCTTCAATTTGATGTTCTTAAGACTAGAAGATCAAAATCAAAATATTTTTTATTCAAATAGGCTATTACAAGCACTTTCGAGTCGTCAAGCAACACAAAATGTCAGTATTGTCAGTCCTAGCGGCAGCTACCACCGGCTCGGTGCAGGTGCTGTTTTCAAATATAGTTGTACAATAAGTAGCCTCCCAGCTAGCATCAACAGCATTTAATTCCATACATTAACATCAGGATAGTATTCCTAATGTAATTTTAAATTGTTCAAGTCTGATATTATTTATGGAACTTTATTATACATACGAGTACGTATGTGACATAAATGGTCTATTCACCTTTTGAAGGTGAAAATGTGAAGGAGTAATCAGCTTATTTTTACTTCTTGTATTTATATACCGTGTCTATCACTGTTATTTAAATAATCATGTATATATTTACGGACAAACAAAACATTATTGTGTATATTTTGTATTACCCGTTTTATTACAAACTTCTCTTAGATAATCCCGAGCTCCCATGCTGTACATATGCCGCATTGCTCTTTTTTGAATTACAAATATTGTTGCAATTTCTGCAACATTGTCCCAGAACAGTGTTCCATAGGATAAGATACTATGAATGTAACTAAAATAAACAAATCGGGCCGTATTAACTGTAAGCTGTCTAACTTTTCTAACAGCGTACGCAGCAGAGCTCATACTACTCGTAAGAGAAAGACAGGGTCAGGTAAAGACAGGGCAACGTGCTGAATTATTTTAGTAAGGTACGAAACAATGAGAACACGAGCGTTATCGTGGACTCCATAGTGACTAAGTCTAAGCAATAGTGTGTCGTGGTCCACGCAGTCAAAAGCCTTAGACAAATCACAAAAAACTGCCATTACATTCTGTAATCTTAATAATGATCCTAATAATGATATACCTATATCAAACATATTAAAATGTTAAATATTGTTGTAATGTGAGATTTTTATAATGTATCTTTTAGTATTTTATTCCAAAAAGGAAGTATAACTTTTCTCGTAATGAAAATTTGCACCAAAGTTTTCTTTTTAAATCTCATCAATGTAGCAGAAGAGGGTTTTCAGAGGTTTACAATTTATTTTATGTTTAAAATCTTCCATTATGCATAGAACTACGGAAATTCAAAAATGCGCACATACATAAACGGAACTCAACATTCAATACTTCTAAATGAGGAGAAAACTGAAACACAAAGTGACACGTCACTAAATGTTCCTAACTTACTCCCAAGAAAAGTGTGAAAATTATTAATAAATGTTATCAGTAAATAAGATTACGCTCGCGTGCTCGGCTTTATCGGTGTGTCAGTCACTAATGAAATATAGTTTATATAAACAGTCTTATCAAATTAGACGGTATTTGATAACATTATAAAGACTTTATTATTTTTAACGGTGTTTAATAAAATAAAATACCGTTACCTATATTAATTTCATGTTAGATCTGTATATTGGTTCCACTGACAAGGAAATTTTATATGAATTATATTAAATTAGTATTTATTGTGGCCGCTGGTTGAGCCCACCGTGACGCAGTGGCAGCGTCTGATTGTAAACGCAATGGTTTGGGATTCGATCTCCGTTCGGGGAAATTATTATATTAAAGTTATTTAATTTTTTCCTCTT
Organism: Podotricha telesiphe; assembly: GCA_038994665.1. Taxonomy (NCBI): domain Eukaryota; kingdom Metazoa; phylum Arthropoda; class Insecta; order Lepidoptera; family Nymphalidae; genus Podotricha; species Podotricha telesiphe. Next base: position 478,730 of record JAOYRR010000401.1, on the reverse strand, counting down.
TCATTAGACTAAGTGTGGCGTTCAGTACCGTTACTTAACACACTATGTTTCGAATTAGGATGGGAAATGGATAATGTTAAAACATTTTTTTTGAAGACGTATAGAGATGGTATTTTTGTTGTTAGCATATAAAAAAATCGTTAAAAAATGTTTTACAATTTCCTAAGTGTGTGATTAACACTTTAAAAAATGTTCAAAATGGATAGGAGTGTCTTGACAATATTTAAAAAATATATATGATATTTTTATTAGAACAAAAAAAAACACGTACATTTGTTTGCTAATGAATACTATAGTTACAAACTGTATTGTAGTCCTCAAAGTCCAGCTCCAGAAAGTGACTTAACGGATTTTAGGTATGGTGTAAATAGGTTCTCTTCTCTGGTTACCATTTTACATATATATTAAAAGAAGAGAATTACATATATAAAAGGTATAATTATATGTGAAAACGGTTACGGTCACATTAGATTAAATTAATATTAAATTAAATTAATATTTTAATTTAATGTAAAGGAATTCATCTAAAATGCGTAACAAAAATTATGACTAATGTTATTTTCATCTGTTTAAACATAATTAACATATATATGTTTAGTAATATATGACTGGAATAGTAGTACACGCGGTCCCGTTTTGCAAAAGTTATGCGGTCCGATGTGTTTTGGCACAAATAAAGTTTATATAGAACTGAAGGACAGAAAACCATATTTTATTTATATATATATATATATATATATATATACAAAAATATATTAATACCAAAAAAATATTACACACACTACCATTTATTTGTCATATGTATTACGCGCCAAGGGGTTATTAGTATTTCTAAAACTATACATGATAAAATTTCAATGATCTTCTATGAAATTACCTTTTATAATTTTATTTTTATAAATGTTCATTATTATGTTTTAAAATGTATTTTTATGAGAATACCAAAAAAGTAATCTCAGTGACCATTTTCTCCTTCTTTCAGAGGTGTTAGGCGCGATGACGTCAGTTCTCCTTATATGGGCGCTGACGGGTATATTTGTGTACGTGGCCGCGTTGCGCATACGCACCGGCGAGTACAACATCGAGCCTGACATGATGATGCTGGTATCCGGTTGTGGTGTGGTGTTTAATGTGATCCTAGCTTTAGTTCTGCACGGCTGTGCCTCTGATATTGGTGAGTTGCGTCTTTTTTTTTTTAATATATAGTATAGACTTTAAAAGTGGTCGTTAGTAGCGTTTGTTGTCGCTAATAACATAAGTCATTAGCGACGACAAGCGTTTATATAATTCCTGAGGTGTACGAAAAATGACAAACAAAAATGGCTGCTATAGAATGAGAATTTTTGTATCTATACAACAAAATTTTCTTTGAACTAGAATTCAATCAGACTGTGATAACCTAGTATCTAGATAATGTTTTCTCCACAACAATTAATCTATCAGAATCCATTTATTTTTATTCAAATAGACGATAACAAGCAATTTCGAGTCGGCAATTAACATAAAATGTCAGTATAGTCAGTCATCATACCGGATGCTACTAGCACCGGAAAGGGATGCAGTTCTGCTGAGACTTGCTGGCGAGAAACTCAACTTTACGTTGCTCTTTTCACATATATATTTTTTTTATTATATCACAATAATGATTAGTCTGAAGGTTCCCGAATGAGCATCAACAGCATTTAATTCCGCACAAGTATAGTATTCTTGGACAGAAGAATTTGTTTTTAATTTAAACTTTAAGTCGGTCATGTGGCAAGTCTGAAATAATTTATGGAATTTTAATTAAAATTATTTATTTACCCTTCGAGAGCTAGGCTAGGCTCTATTTCATTGAATTTACAACAATCAATAAAACCTATTATAGCTCATCACCACACGCACGGTGGTTCAGCCTGCGCCCACGCTCACGAAGAACCGCCGCGGGGCTTCCGGTTCTTCAGGAGAAGGGAACAGAAGCACAGTAACGGCGCTTTCATCAATGGCGACTACACCATGAAGGACTTGTCGAGTACTGAAGCCCATGTCACGGGTTCTACAGCTAGGTAATGATTTCCAGCTTCTTTCCGAGGCACTACGTTGTCCACATTTCCGTCGGAAATAGAGACATTGCGTGTTGTATGGCGGGACTTGACGCTGCGCTTTTTCTTCTAACCAAAGCGGAGCAATGAAAATAATTTGAAAATAATCACGAGTGGAAATTGAACCCACAACCATTCGCGTTTACGGTCAGACGCTTCTCCACTGCGCCACAATATTATTGTACAAAATTAGACTTTGTTGTTATTGAATTGTTTTTATGTAAATTATTAATATTTTGATGCATATTATTATATTTCAGAAATATAAACCTTCGGGCAGCTCTCATCCATGTGATTGGCGATTTAATACAGAGTTGTGGGGTACTCCTCGCTGCAGTTATTATTAAAATTTACGTAAGTTTTTATTTAATATGGATTAAAACATATATTTATATATATATATTATCGTCACACATTTTCAGCTTGCACTAAGCAGGGAGAGACAGGATAGAGTTAATATTAATTATAGTTTCAGTCACTTCGAGTCATTGCCTCTTGATTGGCGGTACTCAACGCCGCTTTTTGTTTTACTAAATTGATGAAATTGAGATAATTTCAATATAATAATTCCCTTGCAGTCATATTGTAACAATATGGTTTTAATAATAATTATATATTATGCACTAGTTGAATTCGCGACTTTGTTTGTATTTTTTTGACTTTCAAAAAAAGTTATAGCCCGATGCCTATTTTGTCGAGGACTAACAACTATATAACGAAAAAAGTTTCATCAAAATCCATCCCTACTACTACTACTACTTTTGGCGCGAAAAGCAGACTGACAAACAAAAACGTACCATATTTTATGTTTTTGCTATTTATAGGAAGGCACCTTGAAGTATTTTTTAGTTTTTTTCCAACGCTAGACGCCATCATTATTCTTGTATTGTAATGATTATATGTATAATATTTTCATTTATTCGCTCTGGTATCTAAGACAAAGCGCGGCGTTTGGTTCCGCCACTCAATACGTAATGACTCGATTTCGGGCGGAAAGTGGAGGGCGGAGTGTCTTGACACTAGGTTCTCTCTGACTATCCTACTAGGCGGGAAAATGCGTGACACTGTAAAAAGAATATACAATAAAGAAATGTTACGGAGCTCCGTAACCGTAACTGAAACTATAGGTTCGAAATTCGAAATAAGAAAACTTCAATAATGCTTCCGTTATAAGTGCCGGAGAGTTTCGAATATGAGCAGAGTCTAGATGAGAATTGTCGGTCGTAGTCGTTTCTTAAAGAAAAAGAAAAAAGTACGTGGGATAAAAGTCATAGTGACAGACTCGAAATTGTAATAGTAGTAGTGTAATTGAAATGTAAGTAAATTTCAAAGGCTTTATTTATTTCTTTTTCGATGATATTAGTTTTGTTTTTTAAATAATCGATTATGAATGACATCTCTCGTCTAGGCTCTGCCCATATGTGAAACTTACAACTGGTACCTAAGACAAAACTCGGCGTTGAGTTCCGCCACTCAACACGTAATGTCTAGATTTTCGGGTGGAAAGTGTAAGACGCTCCGTCTTGACTCTAGGTTCTCTCATGAGCTACCCCGCTCTGCGGGAATAGCGTGCAGCTGTAAAACGGATAATCCGAAATATTTTTATATCCGTAATCAAGACCGGAATTTATATAGTATTCTTCTCCTATCCTTATTCGAAATGTTACATCTTTAACATGCCTAAAATAATTAACAGAATGGATCACCTATTTTTTTATTGTATTTTATTAGCACACTACGATATATATACGATACTTATATAACCATTTTTCAAACATTCTAAGTATCTAAGGCAACGCTTATACGAATCATAGAGGCACTGTAAATGAGTCCAGTTTTACATTGTAAATTAAAGTTGCCTTTTCTTAAATTAAATGTATTTAAAAACTAAAATTAATATGGTGTAATGCACGCTCAGAGTTTTATGATATATATAGATATTGTACAATTTTTTTTGCAGCCTGAAGCGAAAGTGATAGACCCAATCTGCACGTTCGTGTTCAGCGTGCTGGTGCTGGTGACGTCAGCGCGCGTCGTGCGAGACGCGCTCGCCATGCTCATGCAGGCCGTGCCCAGGGACTTCAAGTACGAACAGTTTGCCATACTCGTATTTGTTACATACGCTTTTGTTTGAAAAGGAATATGTAATAGATAATGATTATTATTATTATATTATATGAATTTTTCTTGTTTTTTTTTTTTAGTCAGTTCAGAGATATTATGACGCTCCGTAACCGCAACTCATACTATCGGATGTCCGGAATAGAAAACTATTGGATAATTTCAGATATAGGTGGTGTGTATTCAGAAGGCGGCGTTTCCGGGTCGCCTCGTCTCTCGCTTTAGCCATTTGCAATTTAACAACATCGGATGATTGGTTTTGGGCCACATTCTTGTACAAATGTAGTAATATAATTGAAAGGAAATGATTATACTGTGAGTATTCATAGTATATTCATAAACGAGAATGGTTCCCGCAGGTACCGCGAGTGCGTGGCGGCGCTGGCGGCGGTGCCGGGCGTGCGCCACGTGCACTCGGTGCACGCGTGGGCGCTGTCCACGCACCACACCGTGCTCACCGCGCACGTGGCCGTGGACGAGCTTGCCGACTGGCGCGCCGTGCTGCGCGCGTGCCAGCGCGTGGCGCGCGCGCGCGCCGCCTCCGCCGCGCTGCAGCTGGAGCCCTACGCGGCCGACATGCGCGCCTGCGCCGCCTGCGCGCCGGCCTGCGCCCCGCCGCAGCCCTGACGCGTGCCCGCCGCCGCCTACCCGGTACGGCCACTTTTACTATTGTGTTTACTTTATAATTACAATTTTTATACATAGCCTTAACATAGCATTTTAAATTCTTCCTTTTTGGATTTTCTACAAAATTTAACAGTAAAATATTAGACATAGGATTAAAAACAGGAAAAAGTCGTACTAACATATAGACCTTCTTGTAATAACATTGTCTTGGAATAAAAAACTCTTTCCAATAAAACAACTGAGAATACCCAAGTGAGAATTGAATCCACTACCATCATGTGTACAACCAGACACCATCTAAAGTAAATTATATTTTATTATTACATTATTAAACAGCATTTTCTATATTTTTTTATTTTCTTTTAGATCCCGGAGTGATGTGGCTGAGCAACGAACACAAGTGTATACAGATACATTATAGAATACTAAAGTGATAATTGTTGGATGTTATTTATTAAAAAAAAAAACAAAAAAAAAATCTTAAACACTCAAAATATGTGAGATGAAACTCGAGATTGTAAGTGAGATGAAACTCGAGATTAATAATAGTTTCATTCCAAATGTTTTTAATTAATTTTGTTATTATATTTTCATTATTTTTGAGAACGAATATATATTATATGAATTGTTGAAAGATATAAATTTAATTTAGATTTTTTTTTGTATATTTATTTTAAAACCATAAACAATATTTTGGTATTTTTAATTTATTTGGATAGTCGGATATATTATTTAACAAATTTTTTTTACTCATGAAAGCTTGTCAAAAAATTGTTTTTGATGTATAAAGTACATTGAAAATGACATATTTAGGAAACGTATAAAAATTTGCAAGGAAATGATTATGATTTGAGTATTATTTATAAATCAATCGAAATCAAATTTTTATACGATTTCTAAATATTCCTTTGAATCTTTAAATTTGGCAGTAACTTTTTTGCTATTTTTAAAACTGACATAAATTTTCGGCACTGAGTTCCGCCACACAAGCGACAATGTCTCGATTTGGGCGGAAAGTGAAGAAAGGAGTTTCTCGACACTAAGCTCCCTCTGGCTACTCTGCTATGCGAATACAAATATAATAATTGAATTAATATAAATTTAGATATGATTATTTAGCATTTATGAATTGAATGAAATGAATTATGAATAACTTTCATATCTTAAAAAATATATATTTTTATTTGATACTCAATATATTGTCTAAGGTTTTAAATAATGTTGATAAATTACCAAACTTTTTTTTTAAAGTACAATTAACTATAGATTAGCAATGATTAGTATTTATAGTGCCAAAGTTAAAAAAAAATGTAAGATTGAAAAACTTATAAATGTAAGAATGAAAAAAATGACAAATTGTTAAAAAAAAGGTATTCATAACAAGCTTTTAAAAAAGCTTCTTTTAAATTAAATTAATAACACTTGTTGTCGCGCATTGTAATGGTATTAGATGTTATTTGTAGTATTTAGTATTTATTTATTTCTCAATATTATTATATATGTATGTAGTCTTTATATACTGTTTTGTTTATTACTTTTTTACCATTTTTAATTCTTTGTTTATTTTTTTCTTTTCTCCAATTTTTTTTTATATACAAGATAATATTAGATCGTTTTATATTTATATATAATTTCTAATAATCTTGAACTTTTATTTTCTATCATGAGGTTATTGCTGTTGAACCTGGTGTAACAGCGACACCGCTGCAGTAAGGGAAGTGGGTACTGTGCCCTCAGTGATTGATTGATTGATAGATAGATAGATTTTTACAATTTTCTGTTTACCATTCCTTTCTTTACACTTTTTTTTTAAATAATAATATTATAAATTTAATAGTAATACATAACAGAAGACCAATTTCTTTTTTTTTATATCACATATTCATTAGTAATAACAAACAAAACAGTATATATAGAGGTAATATATAAGATGTAGTCAACACTAAAATAATTAAGTATATATAATTACACAGACTGTCTGTTTGTTAAATATTTTTTACTAATATATTTAAATGTGACTTAGTGTTATTTTTTTAATTGTTAAATTTTAATACATAATAATAAAGTACAGATTTCAATCCAATTTTAAATATACAAGAAATGTTGAATATGGCTATGTAGTTGTGTGTAGTAAAAAGCTATAAGTCTTGTATAACAAAAAGATGTATTTTCTTTTCGTGGCCTTGTCTATGATATTTGTTGGATATTGTATTTTTCTTTATAAATAGTTTTGATTAAGACTTTTTTTCTGGGCTCCTTCAAATTACATTAATAACAATTTTATGTTCGATTTGGACATGGAAATGTAAAATAAGTATAATTTCTTTGTATATTTTATGTGAAGTTATTACAAAAAAATGCCTATAAAACTGGGTATTATATAAATGTTGTGGACTTTAGATAGTTAGTTTAGATTAAAAAGCCACTACCCTCTTAAAAACAAAGCTAGGCTGTTGTTTGAATACTCCAGGTCTTAATGTATTATTATGTGTTGTTTTGTAATGGTCATGAGTGGCTTTGTCAAAGTCACTTTATAGAAAATTACGCCGAAATTTTAGAAAATCTTGAAAATTGAGTAAGTTACACAGCTCAAAATTGAAGTAATGTGTTTGTTAAGCGATGGAGGATGGAGCCCTACAGTAAATTTTATGTTACCAAGCCGAGTTTAAAAGTTATTTTATATATCGACTGGGGATCAAACTCACTACTACTGCGTGAACTGTACAGTCAGCCTACGTCACATGGGAGTATTTTTTTATCGTTATATCTGAGTATAGGTGAGAAAAAAATTACAATATATATTAAATAAGATTTTTTTTTAAAATGTACATTTAATATATTATGAGTAAAATGCAATGATGTGCTCAAAATAGTGAATTTATTGTGATAGTTTAGTAAATATTGTTGTATTTATTTTATATTATAACTAGAATTTAAGTGCGCCCAATGTAAGTATTTGCTTCGTCTGCGTTAAAGTTAATTCTAATATATTTTTTGATAAATAAATGTAATTCATATTAATTTATAAACAATTTATAATGTTTGTTTTTTTTTTTTTTAATTGATTTTAGAGCGTAACTAAAAAAAAATAGATGTAAGCATAATGTTTTGCGATCTTTGCGTTCTTTAAGCATACCTTTTATAAATGGATTAGATTTTTTTTTGGTGAAATTTGTTGTGACTGACATTTAATTAGAATTTTGTTAGAAACGCTATTATATTTAAGTGTTATATGTTAGATATTAATATATTGTTTCAGATATTGATTTATGTATTTGTTTTAATTTGTATGAAAATTGTCAAAAAACATGTCTCTCCTGCCAAATTTATGTAAACCAATAATATTTTTGTAAATTATCTATTAAAGCTCACGTATAAGTTATTGGACGTTGTTTCACTTGTATGAATGTATTTGCCGTCCGCATAACCTTGTAACTGTAACCATTGAAGTATAAATACTGAAATAAACTGTAATATATGATTGTGTTATCTTTTTCATTATTTTTTTGTCAAATTACACGAAGAAAACACTTCAAAATTTTCTATATTCATTCAATTTCAGAGGTCATCATGAGCAGTGTGGATGTGATGCAATGGTCGTGGGTTCGATTCCCATTCGGGAAAAAAGTTATATTCAAATTGTTTTTATTTCTCTTTGGTGAAGCGGCCGCAACTCAACATAGAATGTATCAAATTCGGACAGAAAGTGGAAAAGAGTATTAGTAGTGCAGAAGTTATGGCGCGATAACAGCACATAGCTTAAATGGCAAGCGCTTTAGGATGATATCAGTTAGTATGGGTTCAAATACTTGATACTTTCAAATTAACTTTCAAAAAATAAAGAAATATGTATTTCATTAAAAAAAAATTGATTGAGAGCTTGAGAAAAAATACGCGAGTCGAGAACACTCGCGGGTCGCTAGTCATTAATAAACACACAAACGTCTCATCACATTCTTTTTTTAAATTAACATGTATAATAATTTAAGTTTTATTACAAAAATAAAATTTACAAGATACAAAAAAAAAAGAAAGCGCCAAGGTAATTCAAATAAAAGAACGAGTAACTACACGATTATATTTATTCATCTGAAGGCGTCCAACACCGCATGTACACACTAGTCTATTGTACGCTAACCTTTGTACAGAGTAATATCACAACGGCAAAAACAATTCACATTTTAAAGCTATTCCACTTATCACTAATTAAATTATACTTAATTAGTCTGTAATTTGTGTTTTATCATCATTAATATTGGGATTTATCATAGAAATTATAACGATATAAGGTTTCCGTTTGCAGCAAATACAAAAAAAAAAAAATATTGCGAAATATTTCTAGTATTTATTATGAGTTTTAGAAAACGTATTAAAATTCGAATCCATTTTTATACGTTTTTGCGCATTTTAATAAGTCCATACGTAAATTATATACCTCTTTTGACATTTGCTTATTAAAAATTAACTATATATAATTATATATAGTATAAAAAAAAAATTACATATAAAATAAAAAAGGAATAAAAAATATATATATTTAATAGGCAATCTAATTAGATTGATGAGAGATGAGGGTGCTCAATCCCTGCGAAAAATGCAAGCACTGTATGGCTGCTTGAGAGAGGGGTCAACGACCCTGCGGGGCAATTTTTATGTGAGAAAATTCATCTCACATTATAAAAATATTAGACAGTTTAAGTAGTCTAACATCGTTTTCAAACTGATATCAAACATTAATTTTCACAAAATCGAAAACAGGTTCGCGACATTTACTTCATCCACACGAGTACACGACTTCAATTAAAGCCCCATCATAGGACACATTAAAATATAATGAAATTGAAAGTTATAATTTCTATGACAAACTTAAATTTAAAAACAAACAGAACTAACAGCTAATTACAAAACCATTTCAGTATCAACATAAGCAAAATACTGGTTAGTTGCAAAAAAAATCAAATAAATATATATATATATATAAGTTTATTACAAGAATTTCTAACTAATTAGATTATTCCAACAAATCGATCGATCACATATTTTTACAAATTATTGTATAAACCAAAGCTAATACAAATAATTCAAAAACTAGATAAGTTTAAAATTATCTAGTTTTTGAATTAATCGAAATAACTAAATCGATTTTGATACATATATATCTATATTATCAGCTATCCGCATTTCCCGCTTGCGGATAGGATTCTAGAGAACCTAGAGTCAAGACGCTCCGTTCTACGCTTTCCGTCCGAATTGAATTTTGTCTTACACCAGAGCGGGGAAAACAAAATAATATAAATTATTTTTTTTATTATTGCCAAAACCATTCCAAATATGTTTTTTTAATTCAATTAGTATTCAAGTTGGAGTAACTTTAATATTTTATTAAACTATTTATTTTCAATAACTAGCAGATTTGATTTATTTGTAAGTGTACGAGTGCCGAGATTGACAATATAATTCGACATTTGTTTTTAAAGTGTTATTCACACACTTAGGAAATTGAAAAACATATAGATAATTTAAAAAAATTGAACGCAGCGGGATTTGAACCCGCGTCTCTTGAAAACCGTTCAAGCGCTCTGACCGCCAACCATGAAGTTCACGAACGGGGTCCAAGAGGCTCAGGTTCAAATCCTGCTGCGTTCGAATTTTTATACGTTTTCTTCATATATGTTTTTCAATAATTTTACATTTTTATTCGGACGTTGTCTTTGAAATAAGGATTCCATATAGACGCACATAGCATCTGAATGCAATCGTGATTGTTATGGGTTCGATCCCTACTCAGAGGCACTATCAAGTACACACAACACACAAGTGTTGATATTATTAAAAAATTTCCACTCCACCGCTCGTCTCAAATTCGAGCAGAAAGTGGAGAATGAAGCGTCTCTCTGACTACATATATAATAGTCTTAACAAATTTAAAGGCAAGATTTAAATTATTCCATCACAATGAAATGACCTTATCACAAAGAACATATATTCAATAATTCACTTTTACTTACAACCTTATAAAGAGAGCCTAAAAATTAATTATAATAATCGACATTTTCTTCAATCACTTGAAACAATACTTAACACTGTATTTTCTTCATTACAATAATTTACAAAACTATGTGTCATTTTAGAAAACATATAAAAAATTGAACGCAGCGGGACTCGAACCCGCGCCTCTTGGAAACCGTCCAAGTGCTCTGACCGCTGAGCCATGCGTTCTACATTCAGCTGCGACGATTCTTGTTGTGAGCATCTCTTTACGTTATCGAATCCAGGCATAGGTTCGAATACCGCTACATTTTACATATACGTTTTCTAAAAAGGATTTTTGTGTCATCTGTTTAAAAGTACAGGATATGTGTTGCCTAAGCTACAATATTGCATTTAAAATATTATATATATATATATATATATATAAGCTAATTTATTTCTTTATTTTTTCATTACCTATTACATCCACTGGTGGGTAAAGTGAATAGGTTAAAAAACTCAATACTGTATGTAATTTGTTTAAAAACATGAAACTAACCATTGAAAATACGTCATAAATCGAAACAAGGTATGGACATGTCGCCTGTCTTTGGTTTTTCGCAGTTTCATACAAACGGGTCAATCAATTTTGAAAGTATTGCTTTAAATGCAAATGAAGCTGAAGTTTACTTTATAATGCACATAAAGGCCATATTAATAATATTTTACGATTTAAATAGTAACTGCAATGTTTTCATAGTCTTTAAATACATAGTGTTTTTGTATGAAAATCGATATTGCTACTCAGCGTTGGTACAAAATCAAATATAAAGTATTTAATAATAACCTGTCAATATAATAATGGTAATGTAACATCTAAGGGTTTTATTGCATAATAAAAAAATATCTAGGCAATTAAAAAAATATTAATTTATACCACTGTTTTTTTATTGATTTAATGTGGACACGAAGACAAACTCATGTTTTTGGTTTTTTTTAAATATTGCAATTTTTTGTTATACTATTAAATTTTTTTTGATATGGCGTAATAAAAATACGAAATTATAATCGGTACTAAAGTCTTGTAATAACAATAGTCATCAGTTACTAGTTAGTTAGTAACTAGTTTAAAATTCCTTTTATAATTTTGAAGCAACACTAAAGTACTGAGTTGAAACTCGACTACTTTCGATCTATCCATCTCTGTTACCGAAAATACACTTATAGCAAAGCGACGTTTACGAAACGTATGACATATAAAAAGCAACTTTAAAAACAATTATATTAATGAAATTAAAAGTCTGAAGTAAAACGAAAAATCTATATAAAAAAAGCTTAAGTCAGCTTATTAAAAAAAAAACACTATAAATGGCCGATCAATTAATTATTAAAAACATATAATTATAATGAAGCCTATTTAAATTTAAAATACTAAAGACACATCCATGTCACAAAATTATAATGACAACCGACTTTATACAGGGGTTGGTAGTGCGTTCGTAGAGTGAAGCACCCTGTATATGCCTGTATATGAGTATCATAAGGATCGATGTGATTCACTACTTTCTCCGTTTTCACTCTCTTACCAACATAACGTACTGGCTATATGATTAATACATAAAATAAAAATAAAAACTTGAACTAATTGAATAACCTTCTTCATATAACTCTGTTACTTAATAAGATCAGACGGAGAGAACCTAGTGTCCACACACTCCGTTCTCCACTTTCCGACAATACATTTGACAGTATTTATTTATTTATACATTTCTATTACAACACGACGATCACAGTTTGTGACGTCCAAAGCGTAATATAGCAAATCGCTATGCCTAATTTAATATTATACTTTATATTATATTACTAATTGAAAATATTCTACTATTGATTTATTTCAAAGGTTAATAAAACCGTCTATTTAAATAATTGCTCAAAAAATATATAGAAATCCAATTTTTATAAGGAATTCATTTCCAAAAATAAACCCAATGAATAGAAATATACTAAAAAAATAAATAATTTACTCTGTATATTTAAATATTAAGGAAAATTAAAAAAAAAAGAAATAGTTTGACATATAAAAAAAAGCTATTAAAATCGACACTTTCAATAATATGTTATATCTGATACTTCACATGTACTTAAACCTTATATATAAATATTTGTATTAGAAAATATATAATTATAAAGTACGATATTTAGCAAAATATATAATTTAACTTGCGAATTGGAAGTAAATAAATAATATGTAAGAAAACCTGATTTAAAAAAAAAATAATGAAACTTTTTATAAATAATTATATTCATAAATAAATAATCTTGAAATTTATAATTGTAAATGTATGTATATAAATAGATACATTGTACTTTTTTCTTTAATTCAATTTATAATATTTGTTCCACAGTCCTTATTAGTCCACGAATTATAAAGTTTGAACTACAGCCATAAAAGTTCATACCATAAATCATAATGACCACAAGTCATAAAATTTAGAACCCAAGAAATATAACAATTAAGCCAAAAGTTATAAGATAAAAATTCTCATAGCATTTTATATTGTTATTCTAATACTACCCTATATATATCAATATTATATGCTCTATAGAAATGTCTAAATAAATAATGATTTTTATAAATGAGGCCCTATAGAATATCATGAAGTTTGTAATGAATATTAGAGAGCACAAAAAACGGGCAAAAAGCATATTTTTCAACACAATAAAAAAATTGTGGCACGAAAATACTATTAACATACCAATTATATTCTAAAAAGTTTTTTTAAACCAATGCATTTACATATTAAAAATAAGATAATAATAATAATACTGTTAGACATAGTTGAATAAAAATATTACACAAATTACAAAAAAAAATCATATAAAAAAATTAATGTAGCGGGACTCGAACCCGCTACGTCTAAGCGCTCTGACCGTAAGCCATGCGTTATGTCCAGCTACGTCGAAATTTGTACACGGCTGTTATAGTTTTATATAAATTTTTGTTATTACAATTTATATACAATTTGTGTGAATACACTTTAAAATAACAAAAAATATACACAAACTCATTCAAAGACTAAAAAAAAGACGTAAAACTCTATGCTTGTTTTTAGTAAGAAAAAAGGTGTATAGAAAAAAGGGAATACTAAAAACATTTTTAGAAAATCTAAAATTTTTAACGCAGCAGGATTCAAACCCGCGCCTCTTGGTAACCGTCCAAGCTAAATGGCATGTTTCTACGTTTTCTAAACATCTTTTTCAATTTCCTAAGTGTGTGAGTAACAGTTTAAAATGATCAAGAACACTTTAAAATACTGTTTTTTTTGTGACACCATTTTAACTACATTTTATAAATTAATATTGTTTTATCAATACAATTGATTTTACTATAAGATTCGTTCGTTTAATATTAATATATGGCTTTTAATGTCATTCCAAATGCATAGATAAAAAAGAAATATATATTCTCCACTGTGCTTTTTTTATTATGTGAATTATTATAAGCGAATGGTCGACGTACAATACCTTTTTTATATATTAACAGTGGTTTCATATAAAAGTTATTGAAATTTAATAATTATTGTGAAAATGGTAATATTCCGTATGCTATCATTTCGAAAGTTTTTTGAGATTTAAAATCATCCTTATTAAATTAGTATATATAAATATTTGCAAAACTTACTGCACAGTAAGTATTGCAAATATATATTTGGCAAAAAAAATGAGTTAGTTGTGCGCTATATTTAGCTTGCTACGAAAAATATTATAAATTGTACATGTATGAGAAATATTTAGAAAACGTATGAAGATTTAAAACGTAACGGGAATCGAACCCGCAACCCCGTGCAAATCGTCCAAGCGCCCGAACTACTCAGCCCTACGCTCTATATCCTGCTACGTCAATGTTATATATACACTTGTTACAATTTATTTTTGTCGTTAACATCTCTGTAGAGATATTTACGACTTTCTAGAAATTTCTTGGCCTCGGTTTCCAAGAGGCGTGGTTTGATTCTCGTTACATTACATTTTTTATACGTTTTCTAAAAATATCTTTAACACCCTAATCAACCTATATAAACGCATAAAAGCATATTAAAATACTGTACACGTAAGTAATCACTATTGATATTAAAGTTAAATTCAGTTTTAACATACCTTTTGAAAACACTGAAGTAAAACTGTCAATTTAATACAAAATAAGAACTTTACAACCTCGATATAACAAAACTCAAGAGCATTAAAATTAAAAATAATTCATATTATATAAAGTATTTTTTTATAGTGAGATTCATTATGCAGAGGCTTGGTTAGTCTATTATCCATTTTAACAATGTAAAAAAAAGTATTATTAATCTCAACTTCACATAGGTATCTATGTCTATTTTTAAATGATTATTGGTTGTCTGTGACATTCAATAAAAACCTTTTTCGGACTATAGCCAATGCACTTTAACACTGGCAACAGTGTCAAACAGCGGTGTTTAGTTTACATTACTGAATTTCAAACAATAATGATTGTCTTATGAAAAATTTAACAAGACTGAATATGTCAAGACATGAGTCATTGTGAATTTGAATGTAGACAACTAAAAACTACCTAAATAGAGGAAAAATAAAATTTTCTATTTGTATGACAAATCGTTAAAATTTTAGTTTTGACAAATGTATTCGTAGTGCAAAAGGTATACTTTATATTAGGGCTTACGGACAGTTCTAGTTTTGCAAAAACGTTAAATCGAAGAAATCGTTATATTGAGGTTGTATACTTTGCTCTACAATATAAAAACTCTTATTCATTAATGCCCATATAATACCAGTATTGCCATTTACCATATACATAAGTGACATTACATAAGTGAGATCATTTGACATTTCACTAAGAGATGTCTTGTGTGTATATTTTAAAGGTTAAAAGCGTGAATACTTTATTACTATAATTTAGGCCTTTGCTAAATTCTATTTAAGCTATTTAATCAGTAAAAGACAACGCAAAAATAAAAACATCTAAAGTCAATTGCCATTACATGCTTAAACTAGTTTGATCTAGTTAAAACTAGTTCAACTTAAAAATCATTTACCAAAAATTCATTACAGAAAAGGTATTGCTTTACAATTATGCCTAACAAATTTTATAGGGCTAAGCTAATTTGGACGTACAGAAAGATTATATATTTACTATATATATATATATATATATTGAAATATTTAATTATTGTGTGAAGTGAAGCTAAGCTAAGCTAAAGTGGTTTTTTTTTTGTGATAAACAATCAATTCCTTCAATACTTAGTCTAATTATATATATAAATATATAACGAAGATATTATTCTGCATACAGATAATAAATTAACAAAAAATTACATTGTCATAAATAACATATCAATGTACAAAACTAAACGCACAGATAAATATAAAATATACATGTTATGTCACTAAAATTTAAATTTTGATATTTATTTCATTACATGTTAAAAAGAAATAAATTTAAACATTATTTATCATGGCGATTTAGTAGAATCTAATCTTTAGATGTTTAATTAACTATTGTGAGATCTGGTTCTCGTGTAGAGAATTCGATTTTTTTTTCAAAGTATGAAGTCAAAGACATTAAAAATAACTAATTTAAGTATTTGAAGAAAATCACCCCTTATTAATCTGTATAAATTTAAAAGCAATTTCACAATTATACATCATTATTAATCTGTATTTTAATATTAGCGACTGTACGTGAACTGTGAAACAATAATAATTTAATATGACTACTTTAGTTTTTTGTTTCAAAAATAATATATATAAAGGAGAATATCATTGATGACGGAGAAGATGAGAAGATTCTCCGGAAGAAGAAGACATGTCATTAAGTTATATTTTTAATTTAAAACCGTTGTTAAGATTGGTTAGTATAGTTAGAGTTATTTATTAATAATATGTAAATTTCAACAATTTATTTTCAACGTTAAAAATGATCAGAAAATACTAAAGTCGCATCAAGAATCAAATATTAGTGATATACAGATGTATATAATATACTTTACAATTTTTCATATAAACAATACTGATTTCACAACATAAAATAAATAAAAAAGAAACATCAAACCTTTCCATTAACTTTGAGAACAACATTACGTAAATCAAAACAAAATTGATTTTAATATTTCAATTTGTATTCGATTAAAATCGATTTAAATGTCAATTTATCTCTAATTGCATAACAACCTTTACCACCAACCATTGGTTCTCAAACTATCAACATAATATAGTTCCATTATTATAACCCACAAGTTGTCAAACTTTCAATACCTAGTCTCAGGGGAGTGCGGAGAGCGCGGAGAGCGTTGCGGACGAACGGAGACGACACCGGCCAGGCGCTCGCACACCGCCTCCAGTTGAGCGTCCAACATCAGCGACGCTATTTGGTCGTCTGTTAGCATTTCCATACTGTAACGATGACAAAAAAGTATAATTCTTCCGCACCAGACAAGTCCTGAGAGAGAGAGAGAGGGAGAACCTGATATCACGATGCCGCTTCTTTCTACCCAATTTCTAGAAATCATTCTTCAGTCACACGGAAGGATTGAAAAGAAAAAGACGAGCTCACCTCGCGAGGCTGTCCGTGTCGCTGTACCTCTCGTCGGAGGCGGACGAGGCGGCGTCGGGCGCGGGCGAGCGGCGCGGCGTCCTCGGCGCGGAGCCCGGCCCGGAGCCGCGGCGCTCGCCGAAGAGCGACAGCCCTGTCATGTATGCGGCAAAATGACAATTAAATCTTTTATTTTGTGAGGACTTAAGTAAAATCTATAATGTAAAAAAAAAATCTGCTTCTTAAGCCACTTAAAATTCACTCTTAAATTAATCTACACCCTAAATAAGCATAATTTAAATTATCATGTTTGTTTTTCGTATGGCTTAAAAATTTTACAGAAATTATTTAAAAAAAAAACTTTGATAAGAAAAAAGCACCGACTCACCCTGAAACATTTCCTTAACTTTTTCTCCAGTGTCGTGGATTAGAGCATCCAAGCTCTGCCTCCTTCCGCGCTCCAGCTCTGCCCTGATGGCCGCACTCCGATCCCCTGACCTGATGATGCGGCGTGGAGATGCGGCCGACACCTTCGAGTCTTTGAAGTCCTTAGACTGGTTGGACTCAAGGGGGCTGGAGGGCGAGGACTGATGTGGGGAGGACCGCGGCCGAAGAGAGCACTTTTCGAAACTTATCTGGATTACAGATAAATATATATATTACAGTATTAAAAAATCAGGTACATTTTATTCTATACAAATAAATTTGGAGTGTCTGTTTGTCATATTAAAATAATTGCTTTTTACTAAATGCATATGTATGTATACACGGCACTTACGAGTATACCAAAATAACATCTGTCTGTTTGTTTATTCCGTCTAACATTTGAAACGGCTGGACCGATTTTGACGGAATTTCCACTGGGCAGATACTTGATGTAATACGGAGTAACTTTTATTTCAGGATTTCACGCTGACAAAATCGCGGACACAGCTAGTACTTAAGTATACTTCTACAATTTAATAATACTTGAGTACATTTTTAACATTCACACACTTAGTATAAGAAAATAATTTTTAGGAAACGTAAAAATATTTGAAAGTAGCAGGACTCGAACACGCGCCTCTTGGTAACCGTCCAAGCGCTCTGACCACTAAGCCACGCGTTATATATACAACACCGTCAAAATTCTTATACGCTTGTTATAACTAATGTCTGTTTCTAGCATGCCTGTGAAGAGATTTTTACAAATTTCTGTTACCCAAATATTGTTTCTACAAACAAACAAACAAAAAATATTTTTCATACTTAAATACAGTTTATATAAGGCATAACTAACACTTGCTTAATTTCTGTTATTCATTAGTGAAAATAAAAGTTAAAACTGAATCAACATAGCCAAATTAGAGAATTGAAATTAAACATATAAAATGAAATTGTGTGACAGTGTAACGACGGCTGTAGGTTCGATTCCCACTAAGGGGAATGATTATAATTGAATTACTATGGGCAAGACAAAAAAATGTTTCCATTAATTTGCCCAGCTATATGCAGAAAGTAAAAAAATGATCACCTCCTCAGGACTAGAGTAGTCCAGATCAATCTCAGTCCAAGTGTCGACATCACTCCTATCCACTCTACGCAACCACTCTCTGACATTTTCATCGTTGCTGTGAGCGCAGAGCTCTTCTAATGTCTCACTTGCGTTAGACTCGCTCGCAGTGTCCGTTATTGTTGAGTGATCTAGATCTGGAATTAAAGAAACTGTAAATGATTAAAGACACTATAAGGAGTTACATCACTACAAATTAATTTTCTAAATTTAAAACATACATATTGTACTTTAAATTATAATTTGTGAGCAACTAGTTAGATAATCTTAATAATATTTTTGACTACAATATTAAATCATGAAAAACTTTTTTAGAACAATTTTTGAACGCAGCGGGAATCGAACCAGAACCTCTTGGAAACCGTCTAAGCGCTCTGAACCTAAGCTATGCGTTCTTTATTGACACATAAGCTTTAAACACAATAATTTCTTTACAATAAAAATCTCGCTACAGATATGCTGACAATAAAAATAATTTGTAATAAGCGGGACGCGAGCCCGCGTTCTCTAAATTCCTTAATTTTTACTCGATTTAAAAGTAATGGTTATCATAATGTATAGATGTTGAATGCATCAGCATCTTGGTCACAAGTTCAAATACAATAAAAAAACTAGGGGCTAGGTGGCCGATGAGATAAATGTATGAGTGTAAGCGCAACGGTTGTGGGCTTGATCACCACTATGGGGTATATTTAATTAATTTAAATTTTGCTGCTCTGGTAAAATAAAACGCGACGTTTAGTTTCACCATTCCACACTAAATGTCATGACACTAGATAGAAAAAAAAACTACAAACATTTTTCCTACTTACCATTCCTGGCAGACTGCCTCCTAGACCTGTGCCTGTGTATTTCATCAGATATCCTCTCCAAGTTCCTTAGAGCTGATGAGTACTTCTGTTTGGCCTCCGCCACTTGCTCCTCCAGGGTTTGGATCCTCGCTTTCTGGGTTTCCAAAGCTGCGTTGATACGAGCCTTCTCTTCAAAATATGGTCTGTAATTTTTGTTCGAGGAATAGGAGCTAATATTTTCGGTATAGATAAAAGATTATTATACAAAAAAAATATTTAAATATATTTTTATTTAGTTTTTTTAAATAAATAAACGATATAAGGAAAGTAATAAAGAACAATTATAATCGACAATAATATTCTACTTTATAGAAAAAGAAATAAAAGGCATTAGCTAAGTGAAGCAATTTTAAACTAAATTAAGAAATTCATGCAAATTGAAATAAGTAAAAAAAAGTTGTTAAAGTAATGTTTTTTTAGGGAAAAAGAAAAGATAAATCATGTACCAAAAGTGATGATGCTGCGACTGCGTGCCTGGAAAGAGATGTGCAAACTAAACAAGCGGAGAATAGATTAGCTTAAGATTTAGCTTAAGTTAATGTCAAGCACTAAGCTACTTGAAAATAATTATCCATTAACAACGGCCCTATAACGCAAAAAAAAAATTAAGAAAAAAAATTATTAAGTTTCATTTGAAAATGTTGTTTAAAAAGGCTTTGTGTATACATGATGTTTTATTTTCTTCAAATGTGTGCATGTGTCTGTGTTAAACTTTTTACGATCTGATTAGTCAAAAATATCAAATAAAAACTTTTTTAAATAAACATCTTTATTATATTTTATATTAAAAATAATATTGGAAAAGCTTGTTTTTATAAATTTTTCAACACGTCGACATATTAAAATAAATTGTTGTAAGCTCTTTAAAACCACTGATTAATAATTATACAAAAAGAGCAAGTACTTGATAACAAGCAGACGGCTTGCAGTGCGATTTTTGTATTTAAATGATTTCTACAAAACTACGAAATGTAAAAGAAAAAAAAACAATTTTAGAAAACGTATATCAATTTGTACGTAGCGAGACTCGAACCCGCGCGTTTCCCAAAATTCCTACGGGAACGGGAAATACGACATTAGTCAAACGGAGTGGTGGGCGACAACTAGTTTCTAAGAAAAAATACTAACCTCGACTTGGCAATGTGTCGCTTGAGTCCATTCTGCAACTGCTGTACGAGCGTGGAGGCGGCGCGGTGGGAAGCGGCCTTACTACGCTGCGTCACCGTCGCGGACGCACGGTCTGCCTCCGCCTTTATTTTATACAATATAAACTATTACTATAAGAAATGAAAAGTGTCCATTGTCGTCCTAGTTATCTAAATCTATACATATAATAAAAATGTAACTGATCGCTGTCTGTACATGGAAGATATATAGAATGGAATATGTATATAGAAACAAAATTATTATTGGGGGCATTAATCAATATATTGGAACCCAAAACAATGATTTTTAATGTTATTTGCTGTCTGTCTGTGCGTTTGTGAACGCTAATCTCAGAAACGGCTGAACCGATTTAAATGCAGATTTCGGGTTTCGGGCGGGAGATAAAACTAAATAAGTCGCCAGTCTTTTATATGTTTCTTGTGCTCTTCTTATAATCTAGTTCAGATTATATTGAACATTTTGAATTATTTTAAACATAATTGGATTGATGCGCGGGTTTGGCTTACCAACCGCTTGCAAACCGGGTGTTATTTAATAGTCAAAGCAGTAAAATTTATGAAAAACGGAACTCTTAATAATTATTATTTGTTTATATATTATATTGTAAATATATTTATTATACCAAATAAAACGCCCACCAATATACATATATCGTAAACAAACCGAAACTGTTTATTTAAAATTGACATAAATTTAAAAAGCTACCAGTTCCAATTTTAATATACGACCATCTCAAAATGTTATAATAAAATTAAATTAAAATTTCGCAAAACTCAGACGTGAGCAAAATTGGACAAGCGTCGTCTCGACCGATTGATGATGAGTTGATTTATAGACGGTAATAACATAAGTTAAATATTTAGAATTTAAATTTACTATTATTAGTAATACCTTTTTAGATTTTAGCAATACAAAATACACGAATATTTATATAGATATTAATATAAAATATATTATAAGATTCTATTGCAAGAATAGTTTTTTATATTTTTTTATTTTACAGGCGGAGCTAATCAATAGAAATTTATATTATAGACACCATCGAGGCACAGTGGGACTGTACCTCCGATGGTTTACAATTCTACACTCAGACAGAATAATTATATTAAAAATTGTAATTTCTTGTGTTATCACCAGAGCGGA
This sequence comes from Podotricha telesiphe, assembly GCA_038994665.1. Taxonomy (NCBI): domain Eukaryota; kingdom Metazoa; phylum Arthropoda; class Insecta; order Lepidoptera; family Nymphalidae; genus Podotricha; species Podotricha telesiphe. Next base: position 456,641 of record JAOYRR010000401.1, on the reverse strand, counting down.
GAAATGAAAATAATTGAAATACCGCGTTCCCAGTGCGACAAGATGGCCTTATTGCTTTTTTTTTAAATAATTTCTCTGCTATTGCAAGATAAAACGCGAGATGTTAGGTTCCATCACTAAACATAATATTGCAAAAATTTGACGAAGAGTAGCAGTGTATTAACACTAAGAAAATAGCTTCTTTCCGTGTGTAGAAAAATTCTATTCCATACTAATATTATAAATGCTGAAGCTACTGGTGTCTGTCTGAGACGTCATCACTGCCAAACCTTGTACCGTTTGTGATGAAATTTTATATATATATAAATATATATATGCTTCCTGAGTGGATATCGAACCCACAATCATTGTTTCGTGTTCCGGTAGTCACGACTCACGTCTCAACTAAGCGCTGACGTCATTAACTACTCTCGTACATATGTTAACTAGTGTCTTCGTCCTCGTGAACTATAGCTGTTTTGTAAAACAATGCAATTCCTAGAAAAACTAAAAAAAAAATTGGAGAAATAAGCAGCGCATGGTCATCCCAAGACCCTTGAGTATATATATATATATAATTTCATCACAAACGGTACAGGGTTTGGCAGTGATGACGTCTCAGACAGACACGAGTTATATGTACGAGAGTAGTTAATGACGTCAGCGCTTAGTTGAGACGTAAGTCGTGACTACCGGAACACGAAACAATGATTGTGGGTTCGATATCCACTCAGGAAGTATATATATATTTAAAATATCTATATGCATTTCCTTACTTTAATTATATAATACTTAGATATTTTTACACGCTAATCTTATGACAGGCTGCAAAATTGATAAGATTTTTTTTTAAGTTTCAGGTATCAAATAGCAGAATACTAGAAGTTACAATAGTTCTTCATTAAATATAATCTTAATTTAATATAAATGTGCTTATAAATTCTAGGTAATGAGCTCACCTGATTAACTCGATGTGTGGCATGGTTAAGCATTTCCTGCCAAGCTGGGTCCAGGGTGAGACCTCCAGAGCCATCGGCAAGTCGTGCCAGACCCTGTTCTGCCAGGTACACCATTTCTCTAGCAGCAGCATGAGCACTGTTTGCTTTATCGTATATAAGATTGGCAGCCTGTAGTTCTTGGGATGTCTGTAAATAATAAAAAAGAGAATATAAATACATGTATAATGTATAAAGCTACTTGTAAATACAAAATATAAATAAATCTTATTTTGTTTTTTTTTATATGAAATAAAGTAACTAATATTGTTCACAATGATGCTACACAAAAGATAAAACAAAAAATACAGTCTATTCTCACAATGCTATGACTGCCTAGTCATTTTATAACAAAAAATTTCAAAAGATGTCATATATGAAAAAGTTTAAAAATAAAAACAATACTTACAATATTAGCTCTAAATCTGGCTTCATAGTACGGTCTAGCTTTATGCACACTTGTCCCAAGTTTTTTGGTAAGCTGCTGTATCCGAAGATGTCCCTCAGCGAGAAGTCTTCGGAAGGCAAGCCTGGCCTCGTCTAGCTCTACTTCAAGTCTGTTTATTTCATCTGTTGCTGTGTTCAAGCGTTCTAGTTCAATCTAACAATAACATAAATAATATAGTTAACTTATATTATTATTGAACTATAACAAAATTCTGAATTAGATAGCAGAATAACTTACAATTTATGTTATTTGAAAATAATGAGCATACAAAAAAATTATATGTAAACATATGAATATTTAGTGTTTGTGTTAATTATTTAGTTTAAATAAATGTTTCTACAAAAACTGCAAAAATATTTATTATTAAATAATAAATAGTATATTTTTAGCTAAAACATTTAATTTCCAGTTTTTATATCTTAATATATTAATTTTTTTACATTCATTACATAAGTAAAAACACTATAGTGCGCTATTAATAAATACTTTTTAAATTATCTTCCGGGTCATATAAACTGTTCACGACATTCACCCACATCTATTGTTCGCGTAATATTGTAGTTTTTATTATCGATTAAATTTACCTGTACCCGAGGATCTAAGGTTTCTGTGCATTCTGCGGCGCAATCGCTCATTTTACTATCAAATCATATACATTTTAACCAATGTTACATTCAATTTACAGCTGTAATTGCGTTATTGCTTATGTCCTGCGGAACTTCGAATCGCCATCGCTAAATAGCGAATATTGGGCACGAAAATTGATACACAAAGCTTCGTTCCGCCTGCGGTTTTGTTTATTGTCTATGGCAGTGATAGATGTCAAGTCATAGAGTATATAAAAATAAGCAAATTACTTGGTAAGTCCACTCGTGATACAACACATAAAACATAGTCATAGATATCAAATAACAACACATATAACCTAGTTTATTTTAAATTAACGTTTTTTTCTATATCCTGTAAAGTTATTTATAATGACATCAGTGCGGTTGTTTGCTAAGGGACGATATGGGATCTAGAAAATAAAATATATCATGTACAATGTAACAATATGACATAATTATTTTTGCATTCTTTCATAATATATAAATATATATTAATTGTGTAATAATAATAACTAACACATGATGATATGTTGCCAATTTGTTAATTCCACCATTGCTTGTGTTTAAATAAATAAGATACGTTTTAAATTTAACTTCTTTCTAATAAATCTGTTTTGATTGCGTTAACCGGTAGCTAGTTATATTTTATATATAATTATAGCAAACGCTCTATACTAATAGAGATTCTGTTTTATTTATTAGATAAAAAATAAGGAGAAATATAAATTTATGTATCTTGCAATATTTTTCAGTGACAGCTGACAGATGCTTGTCATAAATTGAAAGTACCATAAACATTGAATCGAAAGTAACCCGTAACATACTGAATATTTATCAAAACAGAAAAATATATAAAATACTCGAAAATGGTAATAAAGGTATATTAAAGGTAAGGTATTTAAAGTGACTATTGTATTTTCCTCTACATTTTACCAAAATTGCAGGCAACGGAAGTCGAAGAAACAATCAAAAGAATTCAAGCTCATAAGGGTGTTATGGGTGTCGTCATCGTTAATCACGAAGGTTTGGTCGATTTCTAACAATTTCTATGGGAACTCTGAATTTCATTCATTTATCTCACCTAACCTTATAGATATATTAAGAATTTTATATTTTTCAGGCATTCCTATTAAAAGTTCATTGGATAATGCAACATCAGTACTGTATGCTGGTTTGATTGGGCAACTTACAGAAAAAGCAAAGAATGTTGTCCGTGAAATGGTAATAATACTAAAACAAATTTATAATTAATAAATGAAATTCACATAATTTCAAATTAGATAATAAATTATTCTTTTACAGGATTCTACAAATGAATTGACATTCTTTAGAGTGAGAAGTAGAAGACATGAGATTTTGATTGCACCAGATCGTGAATTCATTCTTATTGTCATTCAAAATACATCAGACTAGTCTTTTTCCATTATATTTTAAGTGTAAAACTTGTGCTATAATTTTTTAGCTGATCAAATAGATTTTTTAATACAATGTCTTTTTGCTAACCACTTTGTATTATTTAACAAAGATGTATTTATATTAAACAAACTTAGTTCATTAAGATCATATAACTTCATAGTATTATTGCTTATTTTCATGTATATTTTTTTGGAAATATAATTTATTTTATTCTATGCACTGGCCTATTTACTTTGCTTTTGCTAATAAATATTTAGCCACAAAATATGATTTAAACTTAGTTATAATTTATTTATGTACTCATTTTGTAAGTAAGATCAATAAATAATCTTGAAAATATAACTTCTTATTTTTCTTGATTTAACAATGTATAATGGATAACTATTTCCATTAGTACTGCTGGGAATTTCCTTCCCAGATAGACTTACTAACAGTAGGACATCACGGGAGCTGTTTTCTAATAAATTTTCCCACTGCATTCAAGTTTTTATATGTTTTCTAAATATATGTTGCTAGTATAAAATATATTCCCACAAGTCGAATCAAACATTTTGTAGCAGAATATAGGTGTATATGAAATTCTTTGTATTTCCTGTTTTTCTTCTGAAATTTTGTGAATTTAAATTATCAAAGGAATAAAGTGTTGTTAATGACAATTTTAAGAGGAATGAAAATAAAATACAAAAATATTAACATAAATTCTTTATTTCATATTAAAATACTGAAAACCTTGCATTTCTATTGAGGATACTAGGAAGTAGCGAATTTCTTATAGTACAATTGACTTGCCTTACCAGTGTCAACCAGATGTATTTTTGAACTACGCATCATTTTCGTTCCGCTTCCCGTCCATTACAGACATTGCGTGTTGAGTTGCACAAAACTAATCGCCGCACTTTGTCTCACTAGAGCAGTGAAACGAAAACAAATTACATTATAAGATCTATAATATAAAGTGCCAGAATTAAACTGTGCAACCATTTTTTTTTAAAGTGTTATTCGCCGCACACTAAGGAAATTGGCTTGCAAGGCTTGAACGGCGCAAGCTTTTCAAGAGGCGCGGGTTCAAATCCCGGTGCGTTAAAATTTTTATACGTTTTCTAAATATGTCTTTTTGTGCAACCATTTTTACTAATAAAATTATGTATGTATTTTGCTACAGATATTCCTTACCTTTCTTGATTTTATTCTGAACACTGCCTTTATATAAAACTAATATATAATAACTATATTTGATTTGAAAACTGAAAAAAATATATGTAAATGTAAAAATATACTTCTTTTTTAATATTTCACTTTTACAGTAAAATAAAACATGTTACCACAATTTTGAGAATCAATTCGGTTTTTAATTTACTTTAATATATAAGACATCAACTTGTTGTCATTTCATATACAGTAATATATTTTTGTTTATTGAATTTCAAATTTTCATTTAATTTTTCAACACCTGTCGATTTTTTAAAATGAATTATTGTTTTGTAATTTATTTCTGTTAGGAAATATTTTGACAATTATAGATTATGAACAAATCATAATTAATAACCACTTGTCATATCAAATTTGTAGCAAAAAAAAAAACATATAATACTAAAAGAAACGTCGTAAAAAGTTTATAAATCAGTTAGTTATTTTACTAATTATTACGATTGAAATAATGAACATTTCTTACTAATTAATTTTTAACATTATTTGAATTGTAAGTTACAAGTACAAAAAAATTATGATTTTTGATTAAATAATTGATCATTTTATTTATGTAATTAAATTTTGTATACCTCTATTTATTTGCTTAGACATTCAAACAACTAATTTATTATTAAAATTATATTTTAATTAATTCTTTTGAACATATGCTTCTTTTAGAAAGATAGTATATAGTATATTTGGTAGTCAATTTTATTTAGAACAAAATAGATAGATATTTACAATTAAAATTCACGATTTTGTTTGAATCAAATTTATTTCTAAGACACACAAAGTTATAAGGATATACACTAAATAGTTTCAAACATGTTTGAAATACTATAAGAAAGAAAAAACATAATTTTAGTATTAGCCCTAATACTAATAATGAATTTTATATTAATATCCTACCATCTAGATTAAATTTAAAAAGATTTTTTTTAAATATCGGCAAAGACAAAGTATTATTATACATATTACTATTTGATTTGTTCTAAAAAATGGCTATGCCCATAATTTCATGTTATAATTAAGTTTAATTCACAATTTTTGCTGTATTTTTGAAATGTTATTATAATTTAGGGATGATCAATAATTTTATATTTAAAAAGTTTTGTCTGTGGTCATTGACTTTTCTTCATTTTGTTTGTGCATCCAATAATTTTATCTGGAGAAGATAATTTGTTTATTTTTTATTATCTGTTTTATACTTACCGATTATTGTGAACGTTTTTTGTGTTCCGATCTGTAACAAACTTTAACATTTTAATACAACTAAATATAGTGTATGCGACAAGCAAATATATAATTATGAAAAAAAAATAAAACTGCAAATAAACAGAATGAAATAATAAAATTTTCATAATAGATAAGAAAGAAGCAAACAAAAATGCACGCGGGTGGCTTTATAAATGTGAACGGTCTTGATATTGACGTATTGATTTAAAAATTTGTTTAAAACAGCTATACCTTTTTACAAGCTATTATTTATATTGAACAAACAGATAAATATCTATCTATATTTTTTTTTTTTTTTTTTTTTTTTTTTTTTTTTTTTTTTTTTTTTTTTTTTTTTTTTTTTTTTTTTTTTTTTTTTTTTTTTTTTTTTTTTTTTTTTTTTTTTTTTTTTTTTTTTTTTTTTTTTTTTTTTTTTTTTTTTTTTTTTTTTTTTTTTTTTTTTTTTTTTTTTTTTTTTTTTTTTTTTTTTTTTTTTTTTTTTTTTTTTTTTTTTTTTTTTTTTTTTTTTTTTTTTTTTTTTTTTTTTTTTTTTTTTTTTTTTTTTTTTTTTTTTTTTTTTTTTTTTTTTTTTTTTTTTTTTTTTTTTTTTTTTTTTTTTTTTTTTTTTTTTTTTTTTTTTTTTTTTTTTTTTTTTTTTTTTTTTTTTTTTTTTTTTTTTTTTTTTTTTTTTTTTTTTTTTTTTTATTTTTATAAACTAAGAAATTACTTTTTTATTATATTTTATTCTACATTTATATATTGAAGTACGAGTATAAGAAAACACTATAAATGGATACCTACCCCACTCTTGCATATCTTACATACAAGACGCATACGACCATTTCTATGATGTATAGCAAAATTTCTCTAGTATATATTATTATATGTTTACTGTATTTAAATGATTATGGTTTTGGTTGCCTGTAAGAAATCACTAATAGTGATAATGTCGCCTTTGCATACTGCAATTAGTTATGAAGGCATATTTACAATTTAGACTTAATAACTATTATAATTTAAATTAAATGATATGTGCAATGGCGGCCTTATTACTTACTAGAAGCAATCTCTTGCAGGCAACCAATAACATACCATACATACATACATACACAAAATATACATTGAGAGTCAGATTATACATGTTCTATCTATCTATATGTCTGTCCCTCTCTAGTAGCAATTACGTTATACTGTCCAATTAATATAACACGAACAAATCTCAAGACCCACAAATAGAGATAAAGCCACCGCCGCCCGCTACAAACATACGAACAGACGAATACTACTTGGCGCGCGGGTAGGGCGAGTCGCGTGCGTAGTGGCGCGCGTGCGAGGGCCCCGGCCGGCGCGTGCCCACGTCGCGCGCGGCCGCCTTGTACTCGCGCCCCTCGCTCTTGTAGTACGCGTCGTCCTCGTAGAAGCGGTCCGGGCGCTCGTAGTAGTACTCCGGCTCGCGGGGCGGTCCTCTCGACATCTTCAATTATAAATAGAACATATGCACCTGGCCAATAGATTATTTTCATTTCCACGCTCTGGTGAAAGAGAAAGTGGTAAAGGGAAACTATTCACAAAAGTTGACAACATCTAGTTTGTCGTTTCACTTGAAACTCGTCTACAATATTGAATATAAAATTTCAAATATAGAATAGAATTGTATTCAATATTATATAGGAAAAATAACTGGATTGTTTTAAAAGTGTTAAAAAGATTTGATGTATAATACATATAGTATTTGTACATAGTTACATATAAAACATATTATTAAGATAAGATTTTGTAGAATACAAGAGCAACAGTCAGTGGACATCTTGATTCCTGATTCTCAATTTCACGTTCCTCTAACGATACTGTCTTCTGAATCATCCCCCGACTCAGTATAGCGCTTCGTGTAACCAACCAGACCAGAGAAACAACTCGTATTTAAAATGTATTCAAATGCGGGTATTCAAACCTACAACTATTCTTTGTATATAGTCAATGCATATCAACTGAGCCACAAAGACAAATTTTAAACCTTTTATAATAAAAAAAACCTACCTATTTGTTTGTTTGCACTCCTATATAAGCATATGCATATGTTTACTTTTTACATTTTTAAAGTGTTAATCACACGCTTAGGAAATTGTATAACGTTTTTAAATAACGTAAAAAATGTGATGCGGGATTCGAACCCACGCCACTTGGAAACCGTCCAAGCGCTCTGACCGCTAAGTCATGCATATGCCTAACCTGCAAGAGATAACTAATAGTGATAAATCCAAAAAAGAATTCATCTACCTATGCAGCTAATATAAAATCACACAAAAAATATAAAACATAAAACAAAATTAACTCACCGGTGGCTCAGGTGCTGCATAGGAGTCATCGTATTGGTATGAAGTTTCCATCGCCGAGCGGGCGCGATCCAGAATGCTGTACACCTTAGTCTTGGGGGGCAGGGGCCGCATGGGGGGCGGGTGGTGCGGGGGCATGCGGGGTGCCGGCGCCCGAGACGGGGGCGGAGGCCCACCTTTAATGGAAGTATGTTTCAGCTACACACTTCAAATAGCAGGATAGGCAGAGAGAACCTAATGTTACGACTCCGTTCTCCATTTCCCGCCCAATTTTATGACAGAACCAAATGTCACGTTTTGTATTATCAGACTGGGGAACTGTAAATACAATCATTCCTTCAACTGGGGATCGAACCCACAACTATCGTGTTTTTTTTTCATTCACGCATTTCCTGCCTTATGAAGTAAAGAGAGAGAACCCAAATACATCATTTTATTTTAAAAACTTTGCCAGAGAAACAAGCAGGGATGGGAATCGAACCCACAATTATAACTTACAGTCTGGACACTATACACCCCACTGCGCCACGACGGTGTTAACAAATACGTTTTTTATTTGGTTCTTAAAATGAATTTGCCAGCGTAAAATAGAAAATCAATTGAACTAACATACTACTCGTTTATACTCATTTTATAAAGGCTAGCTTCATCTCTGTCAATGTGTCAAGTGTTTTTCCATTTTTTTTAAACATAATTTGACAGGTATTTTATTTGTCATGTGTGAATGTCAAAATAAGAAAAGTATAATGAACATAATTAAATTTTAAGTTAATTCAAAAGTAAAATTGGTAATTTTAATATTTAAAGTATTGGCTAGATTCACTGTTACTCACATATTATTTAACTCATATATGTATACCATTATTGTTTATTTTATGATTTTGTATGAAAATGTATCTAAATGGATTCGAACCTGTTGTCCTAAGCATGGGATTCTGGTAGGATAGGGAACGTGTGGTGACAACGCAACTGTACTCAACGTTGCTTTCTGGCGTGTCTAGTAGCGCCCTCCGCGAATCTGGCGACAAATGCGCCTTTTAGTATATCGCATATTGGTTGTGAATTGAAAATGGTAAGTGTAGTGATTTTTTTTTTTTATTTCTACTGCAGGTTTGTGAATAGGAGAACGGAGTGTTTTAACACTAGATTCTCTGTCTAAATCGCATTGGTCGATAAATGCGTAGTTTAAATTTTATTGGATATTATTGTAAAGTTATGTAAGACCCAACACAAGAAAAAGGCAATTGTCGATACAATTTTGTTAAAATAAAATAGCTATTTAATTTATTTGTTTCATTTAAATGAAACTAAAAGTAAGATATTTCGTAGCGTAATGTTAGTACCATAACTCACTTTGTCCAACTGAACCAGCAAAATGAATGGGATTCGAATCCACAACCACTGCGTGTACAATAAGGCACTTCGAACTGCGCCATGACGGTGTCAATTTATTAGCAGGCTTTTCACTATTCTACCTGTTTACTTTGTGTGTTTTTTTCGATTTTATAATATGAAGTAATATGGATTTTAAATTGACACAATACTTGCATTTTTATGATTTGATTTATCTAATTAGATGATTGAGCTCAACTAGTTCATTTGTTAGATTATTTTTAAAAATAGTATTGACATTAGAAAATTAAAGTGAAAGTGTATATATATACTTTTAATAGCTTAGAAAAAGCTCTCTATTGGAGTAAAAATTTGCACAAGTGTCACTACAGTGTGTGTATTATGTAATCATAGGCTTGATAAATGTACACAAGTGTTTTTACCATTATCATACATAATAGTAAATACCAAATAAATTGTTAGATATTGTTTTAAGATATGATTATTTACATTATTCCCATTGATTATTTAGTAAAAGATGTTGTTTATAGAATTTTAAAAATATTCGATTGTTAAAATTCAACAAAAAACAACTTTTACTAAATTATTACTACACTAATAACTGTATTTGAATAGAATACGTTTTAGTTACTTAATTTCTATACATTATTTTCCATTTTTATTCCAAGTTCCAATGCGTTGCCATAGAAACGTGCATTTCACTTTATATAGATGTGTATGCCGACACATGGAAGCGTGTGCAATATTAGTTTTATTAACTTCATTTCAACTTTTTTTAATGTAATATATGTATTTATAATAATTAAAATATAATTAAACAATAAAAAATAAAAAAAACGAAAATAAACAACAAATAAATTACCAAAAACAGGTTATACATAATAAAATTAAATAGTCAAAACCTAAACTATTCATGGACATATAAATAATTGCCTGTTAATTCAAAATCATTTCTTCAATGTTACCATTTATCAAAATTTCAAAAAATATTATAATTAAAAATAATACATACTTATTAGGGTGTCCATTATATTTTGAGTTCGAGATATTATTACGTATACCTACCTACCTTCTTAAGACTCAACAATCTAATATTACATAGAAAAAATATATATATCTATTTCACAAACGACAACCCGTGCCGTGCCGACTTGCGATTGAAACTTGTCCACACAATTTAACCATGTAACCAAATTCACTAATCATTTGTACGTGATTTTCATTAGTCCATACATTACTTATTGCATAAATATGTCGGTGGAATGAATAAAGCGACGAACTAAAAAAATATATTCCTTGTCAGACTGCCTAGCCATAAAATGAATATTCGCGAAGTCAACTTGACTGTCCGTGAATACAGTATATTTTGTTTAAAAGGCAAACACTCTAATAAAAGCATTTCCTAACTGCGATATGAAACTTATAATGATTTATATATAATGTTTGTTTGTTATCTGCAAAAAATTGTAACAAGACTCTCGAGCAACGTTCAAGAATAGTAATACTAATTTTAAACATTTTATCCTCAATAATTTAATTAATATGTAAATGCTGATACCTTTGAATAAATGAAAATAGAGGCAGACAGAGGACAGAGAACCAGGTCGATTAGGATGCTTTGGTGGTCTTATCAAAAAAAATGGCAGACAACGAAAAAAGCTACTTAAGACAAAAGGAGTTATTGGCATGGAGTTGTTGCATTTACTTCCACTACAAATAACTTGCAATGTCTAGAAGACCGCGGACAAAGAACCGGTTATAAAGTCAAACGTTCACTGCCATTGAGGTATTTCTAATTCCCCATTTGAATATATAATATTTTAGTAACATAAAACTATAACGGTTTTAGATCGATGCGAGTTACGCGTAGTAGAGACTCTGCTTATATTATTCATACGGCATTGTGTCCCTTATTAACAAATTTTCAATTCAGTCGTGAATTCACACACCTACTAAGACAAGGAAATTCAGGGTGCAGGGGGGCAATAAAAAACAGACTTTCAGAATAGTGTACCTGACGTAGTCACCCGTTATCATGAAAAATATTGGATTGGGTGTACGAAATTTCAAAAGAGAACGCTCGCCGTGGAGTCAGATGCTCTAGAGGCAAATTGGAGAGTTTTTCTGGAAAATACCAAGCCACGGCCATTACCTTCATAAGAAAGTACAAATAATATTCTGCGACACAACTAACTGCGATACTTCAAATATTGGCCGTTTTAATGGAGGTTTTTGGAACATACTTTACACTGCACTCAAAATTAGTTTCCCTGACCGATTATTTTATATATTTTTTAATAAATATTTTATTTCGATTCTAATTAATTCAATTTGTTGCATTTACATTAGTTTTATAGCTAACTGAAATATCAGGACACAAAAGGGACTTCTAATAAATTTTTAATCTGGGTCGGCACAGGTTGCGATCATGCAAAAAGATTTTCATCTATTTCTATGTTTCGGAAATATAAAAAAAAATAGAAAATTTGTTTTTGTTATATAATAGACACCTTAATACCTATTAATTATTAATAAATAATATAACTTAAACAACAAAATAACTAACCTCTTTCCATAATATCCCTCATTTGAGATTGTCTCATCATGTCATTAGCATCTGGTATCAAGTATTTCTTAATTTCGGCAAGTGCATATGCAATTCTTGCATGTGCTTCCGCTGGTGGTGCCAGTGCTGATATCTCAACATGAAGCTCATCTGATAGATGTGCATATTTGGGGTCTAGGGAACTCCTGAGGCTTTCTTCCTTTTGTCTGAAAGAGACCGGGAATATATCAAGAATGGAGAACAGAGTGTGCAGATAATCTGCCATTCTTAGATATATGTGTATGGGCTGGCATGTCTGAACTGAACACCAGAATATGTTTCAACAGAACTAGCAAATGAAAATAATTCAATTATACTCATTATTCTGAATAGGGGATTGAACCCACAATAATGTATGCATATTGTACAGTACAATAATGTTTCACCATGTCATAATGAAAATTATTAAATCCGTACAGTTATAAATGCAAAAGTAGCTCTGTATGTCTGTGTCATTATTTACAGTCAAAACGCTGAACCAATTGTGATGATATTTTATAGAGATACATGTATATCATCACGTTTTGAAATGTAATATAGAAAAGTTATGTTTATCTATAAATAAATTTTCAATTTAAATTTATTTTTAAGCATATACCTGTCCCTCATAGATCCTCTGCCTAGTATGGCCATTTTACACATAGTTTCCTCTTGCAACTGCTTCATTTTGTTGCCTTTTGGACCTAGTAGCTTGCCAACAAAGTTCACCTACACAGGAAAATTTAAAATAATTAAATTCAAGACAAACAAAAGTCCTTAAGACAAAGTGTGGCATTGTGTTCCCTGTTCTGGTTATCTTGGCAAGGACATCAGGTGTGACCATCTCAAAATTTATAATCCTGCATTAGTTTGACTGAAATCCTGCCTAAGTTTATAATGAAAATGCCAAAACAACAAATATATATCAATATTAGAATTTAAAATTAATATAAATAAAAACACCATTGGTACCTAATATTTTATTAAAAAATATAATGTGTTGATTATATATCAGAATTAATATTATATTCATTGCTACTGTCGGTTTCTTTATATATATCTTTAGTCATACATAAGATTCCAGTTCTCTTTATCAATTTCCTGTGCTTGTGTTTTATTGGCAAGATTTGGAAATTGAGAAGAGTGAATTTAAAGACAAACAACTTTAAGTTGAGATGAAAGTTCAATCCAAAAGGACAGTTTATTTTCTGTAAACTTTAGTATTCCAATTTTTAAATTTTGATCTCTCGAAAAATAAGTTGCTCCCAGCTGACATTAATACCTAGGTATATTCTATTGAGAGGCAGAAAGTTGATGGTAGATCTTGGATCTAGAAGATGTGGGTCAGAGCACTTAATGTAATTAGTTTTCATGAAGCAACTTAAAAGTGACATAAACATCTCTGATACATCCTTGTATGCAAAGTGTAGTCGCATAGTCACCTTGAAATATAAGATTGAACTTATTAACAACTAGCAAAAAGAAATGTAATGCGTAAATATATAATTTCAGAAAGCTATCATTAACTTTTGTGTATAGGAATTGAGATGAAATGTTTTTGTCTACTAAATACCTTGGCCTTGAAAATATAGTCTTAGGGCATCCCACTGCTCGAGTATCTGAGTAGAATGATAAACCATTTTATGTCATAAAATTTTATGCTCTTTAGAGTTTACAAATTCTTAAAACTCTGATAATTCCCTTTGCCTTTACCTACTCTGCAGCAAAATATCCGTAAACCTTCTTAACAACTAGATTCACTGCCCTTGGCAATATAGGCTTGCTTAATATCAATTACTTGCATGACTTACAGACAATGCTGTAGAATGGTCAGAAGCATTTTATAAATATGCAATTGGGATTTGTATACATATCTAATTTTAGCTACAATGCCCCCCTGTTCATCAAACATGACGTTTGTAGTACCAGCTCCAAAGCCGACAGCATCTGTTATGTACAGATTTATTTCACATGAAGTGTTTGAGAGGGAGGCAGATAATAATCAACCATAATTAAGAATTTAATTTTCACTTCTGAATAGTTTATTATAGATAGAGATAAGTGTTTTATAAACTTTGATATCAAAATAACTTTGTTATGTAATATTTATTAATTATGGTGATATTTGTAAATTAGAGAGTTATCACTTGTAATCTTAAATAAAAGTTATTCAGATTATTTACCTTAGGATGTTCCTTAACTGGTACCAAAACTTTAACTGTAACTTTTATCCTTTTCTCTCTGTATACATCTAGGTATTTGTTCTCTTGAGCTGGCATATGTCCACATGCCTGGACTTTTGTAACCTCTAGAAGAAATATAGATATACGTTAATTATACTGTGAATTATATGTGTTTACAATATTAATAAATTATGTAATAAAGGAAAGATTATAAGATACATGGCTTAATAAATTTAAGCATTATAAGAACAAGATTTTTAAATATTAGTAAGTTTACAATATTTTAAGACTTTTAGTGTTTAATATTTCATGAATAACAAAATTATAAAAATTGCATTGCATTTTTTATTTTACTTATTATATTTTAATCGAGTTTATAATAAAATAATACAAACATTTATATATAGTTATTAAGCTAACCTCGGTCAATCAGTCTACATGATATGGGAAACTTTGCATTATTTAACTTAATTTTTTCGCTTAGAAGCTCCCTCATATATTCTCCGGCTTTCTCATTTAATTTGGAATCGTCTTCGCCATCTTGTTCATGATCAGGGTCTTGTTTTATATCTAGAGAGGAATTTCTTTTGAAATCACTGCTGTTATAACCATTTTTATCGTATTTATCAGACATATTTAGTAAATTAATTAATAGATCTAAGTTCACTATTAATGGTATTTGAAACAATGCGTCATTAAAATCCGATTGTCAACGTTCGCCGATACAGGAGACGCCGGAATTCGAATAATGGTTTCTTAAAAATAAAACTATAGATAAAAAATTTGTTAATATGTCACTGAAAATATAGATTAAAAAGTTTTTAAGCTTGGTTTACATTGTCTTAATAAGATTTTACCTTTAAGTGAATATTGCTCCATTTAAAATAGTTTTCATATTAAATATTTGACTACCGAATATGTTTGCTAGGTATAACATTACCTTGAATAATGTTAGTAATGTAACTAAATATATTATGATTAAAAAAGCTTTTATAAATATTTTTGTTTGTTATTTATACACTTAGTACTTTTTACTTCATACATAAATGTTCACTATGAAAATAAACCACATAGCTGGATAGAGCTTAGTGGTCAGAGCGCTTGGACGGTTTTCAAGAGACGCTGATCCAGAAGCCCAGCGACGTTATACATTTTATACTTTTTAAAAAAAAAAAAAAGGTATGTTACAGTTTTATTAGTGATTTATGTAACTGATATACGAAGTTGACTCCAAATATGAAATAAAGACGTTATATAATAAAATTACGTATATTTACTATAAAATTGTACAATAATGTATTTAATGTAAAGCTAATGTTTATAATTCCTGGGTAAAGTATTTTGTTTCATTTCTCTAGCGTGCTGTATAACAATGATAGTGAATTCGGGATGTGGAGCTACCATTATTTCAATTTTTCTTGTATTAAGCCTCAAAATTAGTACTTCGTCGAGTAAATCCTGTAAATTGTTTTTTTTTTGTTACAAATTGCTTTCGCAGCATACTTACTTATAAGTATGTAAGTCATTGCTACTTTTAAAAAATATTTGCATAAAATTACAATTTCCTTAGTGCTGATCCGAGCCATACAACCCAAGCGTCTCATTGCAAGACTGTAATTAGTGGCTCCGTTAACATTAATATTTGTCAATAACGGCACTCCTGCAAGCATAATCAAAGTAAATAATATTTTGTATTATACACATATATATATACTGGAATCAGAAATACACGTATATGTATATTTTGTCATACTATGTAAAAGCTAGTCATAAATTGTTGGTATCCGTTTGTGTTTTGTAAATAAGGGACTAATATAGACGTATACCTTCCTCGTTTGACATTATTACGGCTTCAACAGAGTCGTCCTCCATAATCCTATCTACAATCGGGTTGACATTGTTTAAAGAAGTAGTCTGAAACAATATAAGCTTAATAATTTAATGTTGTTTATCTGTGTTGAACAAATACAAATGGAAGCTTGTGAATATATTATGTACCTACTTATTAACATCGCCTATTTTAATGTTATCTAAGAAAGTACGAAAAATGCATTAAATGTATTTTTTTACAAATGTACATAATCGTTGCTAGGCAATTGTTACTGTAAGATATGCCTTAGTGTTTGTTTTTTTAGATAGATGCGACTTCAGAGTTCGTTGCATCTAAATTTGTGTCACTTTTTTATTGGGATGAAAAACTTTTTTTGTCTTATTTAATTAATTTAAATAGTGCGTTACGTTTCTCTATTCTCTGTTCGTTTCTCTGTCTTTGTACAGATGTAAATGTCATACATTCAGGTAAATGGACTAATAAAGAGATCTAACAATAATTTAATGATATGTTAGCGGATGTTAGGACTATATAATTGTTAAATAAATATATGTTGATTACTAACAGTTCGGACCAACCATTCGTCACGTGAGTCTTTAATTAAATTTGATATATGCATTATTTATAGTTATTTGGTTTGTAACCTGTTATGAAAGAGATAAGTCGTTTAATATACTTATATTTTATTTCATTGTTTTAATTCTTAAGTTAACTAATATATTTATAATACATTTTATGAGGTCATCGAGACGTAATTGGACATTGCTTGAATAGTCAACGAGATAGTATGGAATGACACTCGGGGCAATGATTATATTTAAATTTTTTTTTACCCGGAAAATATAGCACGGCGTTGAGTTACGAAACTCCACCCGCACGTTAGTATACGGGAAATTGGTAAATGGAGTGGAGTGTCTATACAGAAGCGCGAAGCTTATGCGTTAACATAAAAAGCGGTAAGCTGAAAAAAAAATACAGTAATTGTTTATATTAAAAAGAGATATTATGTAATAGTGTTAATGGCCGTAATGTATTGAGACATACGTTTAAAATTAAAAAAAATGTTACAAGAAGAAGATGTTGTATAGAAAGTAGAGCACACATTTTGAAACGAATATGATAAAAAATAATTCACTAAAATATTTGAATAAATAAAACATGTAATATACTTATTAATCTTTTTCGATCGTTTCTTCCCAGGTGTACTTATCTTTTGAATTACACACGCATTGAATTGTTTGTTTGCGACCACCATGATTTCAATCGCGTTGGTTTGGATTCTGTACGTCACTAGTTTATCGAAAATATCCTGTATTACAAATTAATTATCTGTTGTGATTAAACTTTATAGTCTGTGGTAAAAGTAATACATGTCAATTTAATTTTGTGAAGATATTATGCGCGCTATAAATTCGAAATGAATATTTACTGAATTTTTTATATAATTTAGTTTTAAAGAAAATTTATTGAAGATATATTGTAAATTGTTATTTTACATTCTTATTATAGTGTTTGTGGGTTTACATTCAAAGATAAAGTGCCCTGTTTCTCCATTTAACACGCATATCTAAAAAAAGAATTCGTGAAATTTGAAAATTGCATGAAAAAAAAGCGGCTATTACGCTTGCTTGAATACGTTAGGTGTTTATGGTAAGTGCGTTTTAAGTTGAACGGAAAAAAAATTGGCTACAAAACAAGTCGCCGATCCGATTTGTGATTGGACGCAGTAGATGCAGTTAGCGACGCGGGCGGGCGGCAAACGCTAGTGATTTACATATTTTTAAAATACGTATAAAAAATTGAACGCAGCTGGATTTAAACCCGTGCCTCTTGGAAACCGTTCAACGCTCTGACTGCTAAGCCATGCGTTCTACATTCGTCGATATTCGTCGGTCTTAACGGTCAGAGCGCATGGACGGTTTTCAAGAGGCGCGGGATGAGATCCCACTGTGTTAAAATTTTTAAACGTTTTCTATAAATATGTTTTATTTTCAATTACCTAAATATGTGAATAACACTTTAAAATGTTAAAAACGCTAGTGATTTCTTTACGCATGGTGTCTTGTGTCAGTCACTTGTCAACTTTAATTGGCTACTCGACAGTACTTGCGCGAAACTTTTAGATATGTCCGTCCGGTCAACATAAAATGCCTTTTAGTAAACGAAAGTTAAATATACATCAACATATAAGTTTTTAAATCTAAAAATAAGTAAAGATTAAATTACTATTTCTCCTACAGCTTGTTGAACTGATGAACTGAAATGAGTCAAGGTTTTCGATAATATTTGCGACATTCTCGCCGGCATAGTACATAATTGTAGCTGATCTGAAATTGTGAAAAATAATTATATTTGAGTTCATCGTGACTGCGATGGTTGTGAGTTCATTCCTCACTGGAAAATGATTATATTTTAATTATTTTCATATACTTTCCCTGGTATGACAAAGTTCGGCGTTGAGTTACGTTGCTTATTAACCAATTTAGGACAGTCTTAACGATGAGTTTTCTCTGCCCACCCTACTCTATGCGAAAATTGTGTAAAGCCAAAAAAACATATTTACTAACTGCTTTATCTACGTATCTTTATACTTATCCATTATCAATGCGCTTTAGATGACCTGTGATATTATATAAATAAATATGGCGACTTGAAAAAAATGTTGGTAGTTGTCATAGCGGAAAGGCGAAACCGATACGCAATAATAAATCATAATAGATCAAACAGTATTATACTTATAATTAAAAAGTAGATAAAATTGGAATTGAAATAAGATACTTTTCTCCAAAATATATACCTCCTTTAACAAATATAACGCCTACAACGTTAGGGTTGTGATCAATCCGTGATATTGTCTTCGATGTTTTCTTGTCAAAATTCTAAAATTAATGCAATTATTTATAATTTAACTACTTCATGTGGCCATCGTGGCTCGATTTCGAGCTGTCGGTTCTCCACTGGGAGGAATGAAAATGAATTAAATTATTTTCATTTCTTTGCTCTAGTACAAGATAAAGCTCAGCGTTGAGTTCCGCCACTCAACACTCAATGTCTGGATTTCGGGCGGAAAGTGAAGAACTGAGTATTTTATCACTAGGTTCTCTCTGACTACCCTGCTATGCGGGAAAAATCATGAAGCTGCACTACCTTAACAAAGACTCCATTAAGATAGAGGTGAGGGGTAGTAGAAGTGTCCCTTGTGACACCCCTTCGTAGATGTCACTTATTCAAATGTGATACATCTCGTGTAACATGTCTCCAGTATTTTGCTAAATAGGTAAATTGGGCGTAGTTAAAATTTACTCTTGTGTTCCACTTTCTGCTTACTTAATGACTAGGTTGCTTCGTTGGCGTTAAAATAATATTTGAATTATTATACAAGGTTATTATATCACTTTATATATTTAGTTGTATATATATATATATATATATATCGTCATCTATTATAATTTCAGTGAACTTGAATTTCATTAAATTGGTTGAACTAGGAAGAATCTCCAGGGGGTTCAAAATATCGCGTGAGGAACGCCACCATAGCAAGTCATCACCGCATCGAGAGTCTAGAAGAATTTACCATCAGACTGATCTCCAATGTTTTCCATCACACGGATGTCTCTAACAACCTGCACATCAGTGCACATCAGGCACATCGCGCCATGGCATACTCGTCCGCCCGATCATCGTCGTCTGCCTATCCTATCTTTCTATCCTACCTATTGTATCTATCCGACAGGAGTCGGATAGATAGAATAGGCAGACGACGATGATACTGCTTGCTGCCTTGGCCAATGCTAAACTGGGCCTACTCTGAGTAATCAGGGGTCTCACCCAAATGTGCACACCACCCAGACAACAATGGCTCCTTCCTCCCCTTACTTTCCGCACATCTCCAGCCCCTCTCGCACTTCCAGTTTTGGGCCTATGGCCCACCCCAAGGCCCGATGCATATTTATGGACTGAGTGTAAAACTATGCTCACAGGGCTCAGCCCTGGCACCGTTTCCCCTTTCCCCGCAGGGTGAGAGAGAAAATCCAGTCGGTTGAACAGTTGACGTTGAGCTGCGGTAGTGTTCGTTACTAGGTGAGACGCCTTGTTCTTTTGTCAATCAAGCTTTAATTAGCACTTTATAAAGTGAAAGTGTTAGTTAGATTGAGAGAGGTGCTCAGGCAGTTATGATTTTAAGTGTCCCTCGTATAGTGGTGGCCGTATAGGAGTGTATTGTATATGACGTAATTATATTATCCTCGCCCACCATTACCTATGTCCGAAATCATTCCTAACGCATAACTCAAATCAACCTACAACTAGATACCTGCCACTATGGATGTACGTATGTGAGGCCAAGAAGCTTACCAACATCAGAAGTGTGTATATTATGTATATATATTTATACATCTCACTATCTCATTTTTTTTACAAGTCCTAACCCAAAGGAATCGCTAACTAGCGATAAGTTAGAAATCGCTAACTAGCGATAAGACCGCCTTTTGTGCTTCACATTTGTAATCCTTTTGATTGTTTTTTTTTTACTTTTGTTACTTATTTTGTGGTGTACAATGCCGTGTAAAAAATATACACAATATATAAACTGAATAATAAAGTGATTTTTTTGGAGGTTAGTAAAGAACAGACTGATTTGAGAATGAAGCATTTTGTCAGCTTATTCCGTATAAATATAAAAATCTTAAAACCAGCCAATATTCTAATATAAGAAAAATAAAAATAGTAAAGAATTAAGTAAATTCAATAAATAGTCGCTCTACTCCCACACAAGAAAAACTTGTCATTCCTGACAAATTAGGAAAAGGCTTTGGGTCACAGTTTGGTAACCATGTAAGTAATGTCTGTAATACACGTTCGCCTGGAGCCAGTTACCAACATAATATTAAAAAAAAACCCCCTTGCCTTTGAATCAAAATAGTACAGTTGTAGTACTGCATGGAGACAGTATGTCTGTGCAAAAACAAGATGGCATAAGAAGTATGAAAAAAATACTTGATTTAAACAAAAGAACCAAATGTAAATTTTCAATTTGTACATTTCCATACACTTATTCTCTGGCAGACAAACAAAATAGACATATGTTGTGAATATGGAAAATTATAAAGTGTCAAGTTCGTTCGCTAGAGAGAATGCCATCTACGGTGGCTCCCTAATATTAACCAGGAAGGACTCTCCGTCGATTGCACTATTGAATTGTCCTATGGTGAGTTTCAACAGTATATTATAATATGCGTGTACCGACCTCCATTAGTTAATCTTGAAATATTTGAAAACAAAATACGGAGGATGCTCTAAAAAAACTAAATATGTGTTGGTTTTTTAAATCTGTATAAATCATTTAATTTAACAAATATTTTCTGCGTACCTAATCGTATCGTATCACAAATAGTTCTGCAACTTGTATAGATAACGTCTTCTGTCACTGTGATTTCGAGGACAAACCCATTATAAATAATTTAAGTTCTGATAAATGCGAAAAATTATATGTTACCAACTATAGACCTGTATCTGTATTGCCATCACTTTCTCTATATATAAAGTCAAGTCACAGAAGGCATACGCAGTTTTGTGTGATTTGTTTGTGATGGTAACCAGAAACATGAAGAAAATAAACAGTCTCCAGAATGAGAAATGAACTTCTAACTATCGCGTTCATAAGTACACAACCCAACTGGGTTTTGATGGCAATACTGTTAAAACAAAGTATTGATTGGACCCAAATATTTTACGTGTGAAATCCCCATTAAAAGCAAGTCTATTTAAATTCGATGGGGTCGCGTTTTCTCACACGCATCAAGTAGCGACACCATTTTTGAAAGGTTTATTGTTTACTGTTTTAAATTTCAAAAGTTTGATATTGTAAAAATAAAACAAAGGCGTTTAGTTTCCAATTATTACACATGTTTCGAATTCAGGTGGAAAACACATAACGTATTGCCTAATTTCCATAGATAAAGGTTATAAATATATATAGCTAGGGTAAAAATACCTAAACGGACGAAGTCGCGGGCTGTACCTTGTAGTATATTATGTGAAAAAGTAATATAAAGAAACTTACATTTTGGACGAGTTTATAGCGTTTCTGTCTTAAGTCTGACATTGTAAATATAGAAAAAGTATAATAAAAGTTTAAAAATATATCAATCAATAAGGTAAATATATCTCAAAATTCATGTGACACAATAATATGCAAATCGCGTAGGCTAATTCATAACAAATTATTTATTTTTTAATTACGTAATAATATTAATAATGCGGTCCGGTACAAGTACCGGAACCATTGTAGAAATGTATTATGTTTATAATTTGAAATTAAAAAGTTTGATATTGTAAAAGCGATCTGCTTACCTGAAAGCTTTACTCAAAGATTTCACGTTACTACACTTATAACAAATAATCGTTCTTGGAATACTCTTGATAACAATTAACGATTATTATAATGTTTTTTTTAAATATATAAAGAGATAGCGTGACTAAATATGCAATGGATTCGTAGATCAAAACACTAGTTATAATATAATATTTTTTAAACGAAACACTTGTATGTTAATACGTAACGTTTGTCATGTCCACAAAATAAAAAAGCCTAACCCCAAAAATTTCGTAACTTATATCTGACCACAATTTGCAATATTTAAGTTAGATCACTTTTATTCTGAGTCATTTAGTTCGATGTATGATATAAGTATAAGTTTGTTTAAAACTGGTCAAGCCATACCAATCCATACAAATATTAGTAGCAACTATGTTCGCCTGTCTGCCTGTGACGTCATCACGGCCAAACAGCTGAACCGGTTGTGATTAAATTTTCTATAAACATACTTTAGGGTCGGGATGAACATAGGCTACTTTTTTCTCCCATGTTTTTTATAGCTTTTTGAGGAATTTCATTGTTATATCATCATAAAATTCAGAAGAATTACGTTTTACAGACCCCCCCAACGAAGTTGCTGTCTATACTCGTTCTATATAAAAGTAAAAAATAATACAAGTAAATTACCAAAGTGTATCACTCAAATTGGCTATCAGACCGGAGCCAGCACTAGCGGCTAGTGAGATGTGAACTTACTAATACATATATAAAAGCTCTATCTGGAGCACAGCAGATTACAAACGGCGAACAAAGTTTAGTAAGCATTAATTTTTGTTCAAATAAAAGTTTTTAATTAATATTCGCTCCTTTTAATCGGCGCTCTGCAGCTTGGAAAGTTGTCATTGGATTCACCGAACTTTAAGCTGATGTTCCATGCACTTTTGTAATATACAGCTAATATATATATTTTTATAATAAATCTTTGGATTTTGCGATTTTCCCCCATTTTGAATGTATTATTTTAACAGGTTTAATCGCGTATATGTTTAATTTCATGTTTCACTTTACAATAGTCCGTGGTAACAGGTAACAGATAAACCTGAGTCCATGGACTTCTGTATACCCAAATTTACGCGCGACCAATCTGTTTGAAACAGTTTAATCTAAAACTACATTTTTTATCTTCTGTAGATGTTAACAATCAAGTGTGCAAGCAGACAGTACCTATCTTCTTTATTTTTCAGCATTGCACATTGCTTCATTGGTTCGTTCAAGAACTGACTTATGTACTTACATCAATTTTTGTCTGTTAAATACCAGTTTTGTCTAATAGACAACTAACAACTCTTTTATAGCGCGGTTAGGGTCTGTCTAACTGAACACAATACCTGTCAATTTGAACCTTAACAAAATTTTATATATATTATTTAGGCTTTACAAATAGTATAGGTAGATTTCATACATCTAAAGCTAGCAAAATAAGTGAAAATTCATTGATTAAAATGATCATTAATACTAAATTGTGTGTGTGTGTGTGTTTGTGTGTAATTATTTTTCTCTTAGTGGCAGTAAGGACAAAACAATACACACCCATCTTCTATATTAGAACAATTCCTATTATAACAAATGAAGGCCCGCATCCACAGGTACAGATTTTCATCTCGCAACTATCACAGCTGCGAATATTTAATCACGTCCCAATTATTTTATATAAGTAATTAAAATGTCAGTGCGAGTGACACTTGAATCCTTTTAAACTTTGACGTGAAACAATTGAGCGTGCTTCTCCGCTTGTTGGAAAATATACCAATTATTGAAGAGTGATAGTGAAATATCGGATTTTCGTTCTGTTTTTTTTTCAATTGTCGTATGTATTTTGAAGATTTATTTATTGATTGATAAGATCTTTGATTTCTGCGATTTATTACACATTTGGTCATCGCGTATATTTTTTTGGTATTCTAAAATATACTTTTGTGGGTACCTACTACTACTACCTGATAGTAGTATGGGCGATTAATCCGGTTAAAAATGGTTTCATTTCAAAAAAATGAAACAAGCAACGATGTCGCCATTTTGGTTTGATATGGGTGTAAAGCTTTAAGATGACCTATGTGTGGCACAGATGGGAAATTATAAATGAAAGCTAGTTTAAAATAATCGCGTATATTTTGGTATTCGACATAACATTTAAAAAAGCTTATGTTTGAAGTTCTTTATCTCAATCTACTGTCTGTGTGACTATACCTCTTCTTACCGATCAATCTCCTTCGTGTGTTCTCCATTCAATGTGACATTGGCGAAGTGACTTGTGGTCTACTAGCACGTTCGAAACGGCATAGTTAAAGAACTGAACTGAACTGAACTGATAATTATTATGTCAAACAACCGCCATGCTTCGACAAAGTGCAGCACGTGGTCCCACCGCTCACAATATTAAGCCTTTTTAATGAGCTAATTGAAAGATAAAAACTGATTGCCTTCACTGCTTCTATGTTTAGAAAGGTGTTGTAGCCTATATATATAATAAGTTATATAAATAAGTATATATAATAAGTTGTATGTGTATGTCAGTATGTGATTATGTACCTACCTGGTACTTGTTTTTTTTTATACCAATTAAGATATTATAAAAATTAAAAAAAACTGCTTCTATGATACTTATATTGTCTCCAGCATAATTTAAAAAAAGTGTAATAAAGTAGTAGTGTAAAAAAGAAGTAATTTATAGTTCCACTCGTTCTAGGCAAATACAAGAACTTTCCATTTTTTTTAAGTAATATTTTTTATGCTTTACCCTTTTTCCCGCATAGTCAGTAAGAACCCAGGGACATTACACTACGCTCACCACTTTCCGCCCAAATTCGAGACATTGCGTGTTGAGTGGCGGAGCTCAACGTCGCTCTTAGTCTTGTCCACCACAGCGGAGAAATGAAAATAATTTAGTTATTATTCGACCAAGTGGGAAGTGAGAAATCGAACCCGCGACCAAAGGCGATTACCGTCAAACGCTGTCCCATTGCGCCATGTTGGCTCCTAAGTATATATGTATATAAAAAAACGTTACTAATAAAGGAATTATTTCATTCAAACGTTATGTACAACGATACGTTTTACTTCCGCTTACATTCAGCACTTATAATAATAGAGACCAGCTGTGTTTCCCATCCATCTATTACACGGTATAAAGACAAAATATTGTATTTGAAAACTGAGTATTTCGATATTGGAAAACGATAGACGAGATTAATTTTTTACTGTTGTTGCGAACAATATTTAGTAAAGATGTAAAATTCATCATTTCTTAGCGGTGCGCGGGACTTCGCCTATGTATCCAGCTATATATCTATTCCAGTGAAAGCTTTGTCAAAATCGTTCCAGCCGTTCCAGAGAATAGCCGGAACAAACACACAGAGAGACATAAATAGAAATAGAGAGAGAGAAATAGTAAAAAATATTGTTTTGATATTTGTTTCATGCCATACATATGCATTTAGTAAAAATCAGTCATTTTAATATTACAAACGGGCACTCGAATTTTATTTTTTTGCCTCGATAAGTCTATCTGTATATTTGCAATTTCAAATAATATGTACTCGGTATGTTTTTAAGATCTGATCTGATCGTAGTGGAACAGGACTTACTGTAAGGGAAATTGGTAGTAAATTCGATCACCACTCGAGGCAATGATTAAATTTATTTTATTCTCAGATTCTCGCTCTGCTAATACAGCAATTTTAAACGCAATATCTTTAATGTCAATGTAATGTGTTATGGAAATGTTTTTTTTTAAGGATTTTTTCCATTTACCTGTCTAGTCGAGTTACAGTCAAGTCTATTATGATTCTCATATAGGTATTCTTAAAAAATATATGATATCGTATTTGCAATTTCTATTTAAATGTATGACATCAATTTATATAAAAGTTACAGGCACAACTTTTTGTTTCATACTTTTTCTCCATGGCAGGGGTAGTCAGAGAGAACTCACTACCTAGTGTTTAGACGAAATCGGGCTATAGGGTGTTGGTCAAAGCCGCGTTTTGTCGTGTTAGAAAAATGAAAATAATTAAAAATATATTTTAGAAAACGTATAAAAGTTTGAATGTAGCGGAATTTTTTATACGTTTTCTAAAATGTTTTTCAATTTCCTAAGTGTATAAATAATATTTTAAAAAACATGTCGCAAATAATTAAAATATGAAAATTTTTCGAGTGGGAATCGAACCCACAACCAATCGTTTACAGTCCACAAAAAGTTTAAGTTCCACACTATTAAATATTTTCATTCAAATAGTAATTTATTTAGTTTAGCATTAAAAATATATTTATTTTCTTTAATCATATTTTTAGACCTTGTACCATCCGTTTGCTATAATCCCTGCAATATATTTTCTTTGCATCATACGTACTCGTAATTTGGTTTGATAAGATGGTTAATTTGTCGCCGCTGTGGGTTTATAAGGGTTGTTTTTCACGTTTCATCTCATTTAGGTTTATTATGACATGAAAGGAAGTGTATTTTGTTCAATTAAACGAACCTCTAAGTAACGCGACCCAAAACAATGTTTTATACTAGAAACGGCTTAACCGATTTAAATGCAGTTTAGACTATTCTATTGTGGTAAACTTCCCTTTTTTGTTACTAAGCGTTTAATGTTTATTTCATTTCAATCGGTTCGTAAATTATCAGTTTATAACTATTTAAATAATAAACTAAGCAAACTTTGTGATTTAAGTAATAACAAGGGCGAAAAATTAAATAATTCAGTCGTGTAGGCGAAGCCGCGAGCGGGTCGCTAGTTTGACTTCAATGAAAGCATTCTCTCTCAGCCAACCTTGTCTTGTGGGAAATTTGCAAAAGTATATATTGTAACTTAAATAACTAAATAATACATATTACATTGTACATATTTAAATAAAAGTACACACACACCTTTAAATATTAATGTATAAATTAATATATATATGTACGTCATAGTGAATTATTTGTAAATAATCTGACTTTACACGTGACAGTTGGGTATTCGATTTTTTCTCAATACTGCACAGATTTTGTGGCCTTGAGTTGCACCCGCAATACATAATGTATAAAAAAATAAATGAATGTGGAAAACGGAGTGATGTAATACTCGCTACAGTTGGTTGCTTTTCTCTCGTTTTTGTTTGGTTTTAATTTGTCTGAAGAATTCTTTGGTTGAACTTAAAAAAACGATTAGGTGAAGCAATTTAATTTTTAATGCTTTTTCGCGCATAGCCGGGTAGCCAGAGAGAACCAAATGTCAAGACACTCCGTTCTCTACATTCAGCCCTAAATAAAACCAATGCGTGTTGAAAGGTGAAACTCAACGCCGCGACACGAAAGCGAAAATACAATATTTCCCTCGAATGGGATCGAACCCACAACCAAATGCGTTTACAGTCAGACGCTGTCACACTGCGCCACGATGTTTGTTTTTTGTTTAGATTTTTTTTGCAGATATAAATACAAATACCTATACTTATATATGCGGTCTAATTTTGTCTGAATAGACCTTATAATTGAGGTTGACACAGTTATGAAAAATGCGTTGATATTTGAAGTCGGATTTAAGTTTGCTTACCTAAGTTTAAAACTATTTGTGGCCTTTCTGTAATTGTGTAATTTCTGTAATTGTGTAATTTCTGTAACTGTGTAATTTTTTTAATTGTATAATTTCTGTTTGTTCCGATTTCGTTTAGCCGTATTGACAAACAAACAACCTCGAAAACATATGCGTTTGCACGTCTATAGACTACATTATGTAATTTGTTATATATGAAATATATATATTATGTAATATATTAAATATATATACTTTTTAAATTTAATAAATTTTAATGATGTATACTCAAACATTCATTTTATGGCCAGCCATTTTATTATAATTGAATGGTTATCTAAAAAAATATAAAAATATCTTAAAACTTAACAATAAACATATACATTCTGCCCAAAACAAAAAAAAAGTACAAAAGCTTTGGTCTTATCATAATACTTGGTTATTATAAAAAAAACCCTAATATTGTACAATAACGATATCTCCATCAAAGTAAGTTCCAAAGTGTAAAACATAATTAATACAATTTTATGATGGTTTTAATGGGGTAGTTTCGGTTCGCGATGTCTTTGCTAAGAGCTGCTGTTTATTGCTTGTAAACTTGCGCCATTACTCCTGAACGACGGACTGAGTTTGTGGTATTTTTATACTGTTTTTCATGACTTGCACTGAAGTTGGGTGGGGGTTGGAGTTCCGCTAGTTTGGTTAAATATATAACATTTAAGTACGAAGGCTTTATTTGATATAACTAAGTGATTCTTCATTTGCTGTTTTTATATTAGCTTTACGATTTATACCGCTTCACTTCGCGCCCGGTTTCGCGATACCACGCGTTGTCTCTTCAATCATTCTATTGAGTTGGAATCGAACCCACAACCGCGATTGCAGTCAGGCGAAGTGCCACTGCGCCACAAAGGCCTCTTATTTTAGACCGCTTAAAAATGCAGAAGATACTTGTTAAATATAACACTTTGATAACTGTTTATTATTTATTTTTTGTGATGTAAACCCACTTTTGTAGTTATGAAGACTACAATAATGATATCAAAACCTTTGTTAAATTCATCTGCTGTTAAAGAACAGGTTTTATATTTTTACAGATTTTTTTTAATTATACCCAAAAAAAATTATCGTAAATTTCGTCTTCAAAGTGAAGTTTAGTTCCTCTTTTAATGTATTCAGTTGCAAATATACAATTCACAAACGCCAAATTCAGAGCTTACAGCAATATAGAGTTATTATTCACTACGAGTACTCACCGTGCAATTGTTATATATCGTAGCGCAGTGTGACACCGTCTGTCTGTTATTGCGATTAGTCGTGGGTTTGATTCTTATTCGGGGAAACGGTTATATTTAAATTATTTTCATTTTCTCTGCTCTAGTGCCTAAAAGAAAACGAATTCAGTTCCGCCTCTCGACACTTAATTTTTAGTATTTTGGCGGAAAGCCGATACCAGAGTGTCTTGACACTAGGTTCTTCTGACTACCCTGCTATGCGGGATATAGCGTGAAGCTGGATGTAACAAAAAATATGCATAGCGGAAACCTTTTATTATGTAAATAAGTAAAGTTGTAGCGTTGCAAGATTGCTACTAAATAAACAGTTTCAGTAATTCATTGTTCGTTCCGTAACTTTAGAAAGGCAAGTCATGTAATATTAAAACGCAGCTGGGAAAGTTTACGAAGCATGAAAATTTCAAAATCAATCGACGTTGGTCTAGAAACAGACTGGTATAGCTGGACCTAGGAATTATATATGAGAGTCCGTCAGCTCTCTTAGAATGTATAGTTTAGTACTGAATTCATATAGTTTTACACAGCTTCTTTGTAAGATTATGTATACTTTGAAATGTTTTTATTTGACCATAGTTTTGAATATATTATTATTATTTTGGCAGCTTCACGCTTTTCTTGCACTCGAGACATTGCGTGTTGAATTGCAGTACTCAACGCCGCTCTTTGTTTTAGGCACCATAGCGGAGAAATGAAAATCTTTAAAATATTGTCGTTACCCGGAATAGGAATTGAACCTACAACCCATCGCGTTTACAGGCAGACGCTGTTTCACTGCGCCACGATGCCCTCTATCATATTATTGCCTTTGGGA
This sequence comes from Podotricha telesiphe, assembly GCA_038994665.1. NCBI lineage: Eukaryota > Metazoa > Arthropoda > Insecta > Lepidoptera > Nymphalidae > Podotricha > Podotricha telesiphe. The sequence continues at coordinate 426,504 of JAOYRR010000401.1, read as the reverse complement.
AAAGTGTACAGGTATATTTGTGAAATTTCGAACTTGATAATCAATAATTAGTTTAAATCTGCAGGTATACTTCGCCTTTATTTCTAAGTTTTCGCCTTATAAAGTTTTCTTTAAAACTTAACTATAGTATTAGTAAGTTGATGGACTTCTTTGTTTTATGCTGTACAAAGATTAGCGGTAACCACGTGTTAGTTTAGCAAAAATATACTTTTTATAAAGAAAGGTATAAAAAAGAAAATAATGCAAAAAAAATCACATGTTTATCCCAAGACACTCAACGTTGGACGTGATGACGTCACAGACAGACAGTTATTTTCGCATTTATAATATTAGTATATATGTTATATTTTGAATCCTATATTTCAAGCGTGTAATGTATGTGTTACATAGCGGTGAATTAAAACTTTACTTTGAATTTGTAATGGCTGGAGTTGATGGATGTTCAGTGCAATAAGAGGATGCCACGTTCGCTTCGTAAATTGGTTCGTTGAAAATCAATAGTTAGATATAGTTAAATACTCAGTATTGCCATAAATATTGTTGCAAAGAAAAATATTTTTTTATTGTACGTAACATTTTACAGTCAGACGCTGTCCCACTGCGCCACGATGTCCTCTATTAATAATAAAAAAATAGAAAGGTAGATAGAAAAAACTTTATTGCACACAAAGACAATACAAGGAACAAACAGTACACAATATTTCATAAGAAGTACAGAGTGTGAAAAGGCGGTCTTATTGCGGTAGCAATCACTGCCAGACAACCTTTAAAATAATAAAAGGATTTTTAATTATAAAAAATATTTTAATATATCAGAATTTTTCAATAATTAAATAACATTTTAAATTTTTACTTAATATTGAATTATTGAGTATAGGTTTAACTATTTTATAGATTGCCCAATTTACTGTCCAACCTAACAAGAAATTCTTTAATAGCTTCAATTTCTAATGACATTTGGTCCATTTTCACATTAAGCTTGTCCAACGGACTTTTTGTATCTACGACGTATCCTTCAACTTGGCCCTTTACCTCTGTTACCCCCTCATCCAAACTATTCAGACGTCTTATAATTTCATCATATATTTCAACCTTGGCATTACAGTGGATTCAAGCTTATTAATTTCAGCTGTATCGACCGCTTTCACATCCTTTTTAGTAATAGCTTCATGCATTTCGGATATCTTCACCCTGAACGACTCAATATTTGATTCCATTTCCATTTGCTTCTTTTGTTCCTGAGCCTTATCTAAAATGGCATTTCTTATTCGAGATGGTATTGTCTTATGGAAGCGCCATCTTGGTTGTCCAGGGCAGAAAGATATGACACACATAACTTTCCTCCTACTTCTAATACGACTATTCAGCTTTTTGGGTAATACGATATTAAAGAATTTATTGTATACTAAATTGTCCAAAGTGCCCAAAAATTCCACCTGTTTGGCTAGTCTCTGAATATTTCCCAAGATTTCTAGATCATTTATATCATTGACAGCCACGCCTACCATTAGATTCATTAGAACAATTGCAGCTAAAACGAGAAAAATTACGAAAATAAGTCTTACTATAATTAGAGATGTGGCCAGTTCTTTGGTATGTTGTTCATCGAATAAGGCAACGTAGTCAAATTCTGATGTCATCATCACCATGGTTTTGACAAAAGCAGCCCATGGACCATCAAAGGGGATTTCCGAATGGAACTGAATCATGAAACTTAGAGAGAAGCCAATAACTAAGAATGCGAATGTAAGTAAAATCTGTAACAAGAAAAAAAAATAAAAAAAATTTTACATTTTATAAGGAGAAGTTGGCAATGGGATAATAAAACTATCAGTCAACAAGTCATTAATAAAATTGTAAGCGAAAGGTATTAGAATACTAACAATATAGTCATAAATATGAATAGTAAAAAACAATCGTGGGTGAGACGAAGGCTATTCTAGAGCTTAATTAGTATTCTGGCTGTCACATGCAATGTAGTCAGTATTATAAGAAAATTTACATTAATATAATTTCCTTATTTTTTCTTATAAGTTATTTATTCAGAAAAGAGTTGTTACAAGTGATGTCCAATCTTACTAATGTAATATCGTATTAGTTTCGTGTCAATATTAATGTTTCATAATTATTAATGATTTTACGAAATTCTATGTATTTCTTACTTTCCTTTATGTATTTGTTAAATATGTATTAGTTATCAAGAATTACTATGTAAAATTTATCGTTTTGTATGTAAATTAGGTTCGCAGTAGTCAAAAAGAATAAAGAATATAAAATTCAAAAATATTACCTTTACGACATTAGACGCAACCTTTCCAAACATCAATACATAATATCCCCAATTAGGGAATCTCGAAAGGAGAAACATCAGTTCTATCCAAGATAATAGTAGAGCACAAGTGGCGATGTGTCGCGGCCATTCTGCTGATTGTGAAACAAAAGTGATACTCAAAGGAAGGATGCCTGCAAGTATTATAGAGAAGAATTTGATCCAAGTTTCTAGTTGTAAGAAGTATCTTGTACTTTTGACGTTCATGTAGAATATTTCCTGTAAAATAATGTTATTTTAGTATTTTTTTAGTATACATATTTTGGGGTGTAGGTAGTGGAAACTTATGTTTACGCTTAGAATTATTTTGCCAAAAGGAGAAGTGGTCTAAATTATAAAATAATTATTCTCCAGGGTAGTATTAGAATTCACAATTATTTGAATTATTGCGCGATCGTATAATATTATTTTACGGGGTATTGTATCGGATCTTATAATATAATTAAGATAATTATTATAATTTTTGGGCAAGGTTTGTCAGTAAGGTACAAATGATTAACTATATATAATTTTTAATCCTTCCATTTCACCGGTGTTTATAAAGTTTCGAAGTTTATACGATCGAAACTTATGTTTTTCTAGCACTTCCAGCTTCTTTATGTATTTTTAAAAACAATACTTTGCCCACAGCTATGTCTGGGTAGTTTTTGGAATTCAATTCAGTTGAAAATATTTTAATATTTACCCAGATAGTTTGTATTCTTTGTATTAATTAAATTGATTAATTAACTGATTATCAGTTTTCGCACGTAATAATCCGTTTAGCCCTTTTTGCATAATTGACTGACAATTATCATAAGATCGAAAATAAGAACTTTCACATTTGTGATATTAGTAGGATAAATATGTATTTATTCTAGAGTCGGGGTGTTTTAAAAATACATACTCGTAATGTTCATGATGTATTTACAGTAAAAATATAATATTAGAACAAGTATAAGTATATAAAAATAGATTTTCAAAAATATACTTACTTCCACAATTATTAAAAAGATAGTCAAATAAATCATGTATCCCCATATATTAGGGTTCAAAGATGCTGGTGGAGTCGTATTTGTGTCTTTGTAAAAAAATATGGAAACAATAAAGAGCGTTAAGGAGCTCACAAAAAGAGCATAAACAGCTATGATTGTGTAAAAAAATGGCAGTAACGCTTTCCACTTCAGATACAGAAAACTCTCCACTAAGGGATGTACTAATAGACGCCTTTGGTCATGTCTGTTCCCAGTCTTAAGTAACGCTTGGATCACTTTCATTTGCTCCATTTCGCATACGCTCGGCATTAATATCCTGTAATCAACAGTTACTTCACACTTTGCATCTTGGAAATTTTGTGAGTTCGAGCAAATGTATGAGTCGAACACTTCTTCAAAGAAATCCGTTGGTTTCGACAGATTATTAATAATCATATCTATAGCTGTACGTCTATATTTTTTCGGTCCGTCTGTATAACCGGAGAGATCAGCACCCTCTTGTAAGAGCAGCGCTATAATATCTCTACTACCATGATGACCAGCTGTATGGAGAGGATACCAGCCCAAGCTATTAACTTCGTGCAACGTAGTTCTGTCATTGGTCAAAATCGCTTTACCAATGTCCTCATAATTTTTTAAGGCAGCCAAATGTAATGGGGTGGAAGATTTATGAGGTATCGATGTAGTTCGTAATCTTATATCTGCATTTTTGGAAATTAAGTATAGTAAACATTCTAAGTTGTTATTAAATACGGCAAAGTGTATTGGACCGAAGCCACGTCTATCGGGCGATGTTAAAGAATTTATCAACTCTTTAGCGGTCCCATCTTTAAATTCTAGTAAGACTTTTAAAATATCTAAATGGCCGTGTTCAGCTGCCACGTGTAAGACGTTCACATCACCAGGCATAATTATTTTGGTTGAAGCTCCCTCCTCTAATAATGTTAGAACGCACGATAAGTGCCCGTGTATAATGGCCTTTACTAACGGTGTCTCGCCTTCTTCGTTTTGGTAATCAATAAAGTCTTTTTGTTTCGCCAAACTTAAGATTTCGTTAAGTACGTCTAAATTACCAAGCGTTGCCGCTGAATGGATAGGAGTTTCACCGTCGTTTGCCTGAAAAATAAAAATCGTATGGAATATACCAAATATTATGTTAAAATCATTGGAACACTTTCGATAATATATTATTTTAAGCAATCTATAAAATATTAAAAGAAAAAGAAAATGAATAGTTCATATAAATATAGACTTGTACATTTTATATTTAAGCAAAAACAAAACCAAGAATTGCTGTAACACGGTTCTCAGTCAAATTAGGTTTCTACACCGTTCTAAGTCAATTTTAAAAAAAAAAGGTCAAAAAAATTCTAAAATCACCTGATAATATAAAAACATACCTTCATAGTAACATCGGCTCCAGACTCCAACGCAATACAAACACCAGGCACCCACGCTGCTTCTACAGCCGCCTGCAGTACTGTATGCCCATCTTTGTCTTTGACATCTACTATTGCTCTCATAGGATCAGCATCTTTGTAGGCGTAATTTGCTAATATCTAACATTTTTTTTAAGCTTTAACTTTTTAAACATTTATTTTTTAATAAAAATTAAAAAAGATGTTCCTACATACATATATATATACCGACGCTATTCAATATTTTATTCAGCTGTTAATTTACTATGTTGGGTTCCAAATTCAGCACTCTAATTTGTTGGTTAAGAAGCAAATAAATTTGAAATCATAGATTTTTCTTCTTACGTTTTTAATTTCCAATATTTAAGATTCGCTTTGATGTGGCATTGGATTATTTTAAGTAAAAAAAAATATTATACAAATGGGTGACTAAAAATGCTTTAAAATAAATACCTGAAGAGGTATTTCCAATTGTTTTTTAACACAAAGGTGTAAAGGAGTTTCTCCAGCGGAATTAAAACATGTAATCGATACTCCTGCATTAATTAATACATTTATACAATCAATGTTAGACATTTCTGCTGCTGCATGTAGTGGTGTATCCAGGTTTAGGCCACCAGTCTTCATACTATAGAACTGACTACCAGCCTGTAATAGCATTGTTACAACGTCTGTAAAGCTGGAAAATTAAACAATTGTTAGACTACCTTGTGGAGAAATTGGAATCATAATATATTTCTGCTTGTTCTTTGTATATGATGGTTAGGGTCCAGGTTTTTTATAATTAGGTCGCAAATTGTAAGAACCTTGAAAAAGTTACAATATTAGGACTATTAGTCCTATTTTTACATTGACCTATATTTCTAACGGAACCTTATTCTACTAATGGCGATATTTCAGTGTCTTTTAAGGGGAATTAAGATATTTGTCAATAGGTTTTTTTCAGATGAAATAAGATATCTGTGGTATATTTAGTGCCAGTGGCGGATTTACATATCCGCAGATATAAATATTTTGAAGTAATAGGCTCTTAAGTTTTTACTGCTCTTATCTCTACCATTTTCATTTTCTAGTTTATTGTTACAATCCAATTCAATTCAGATTAATAAAAAACATTCCCTTAAATCTCATGAGAATTCGATGACAAAAAGTTCGTTACATTATCGTGAGAATTTTTGTTATAAAATCATCGACGACATCGTCTTAAGTACTTTTAGCCATTAATTCCGTCTCAATGCACAACAGAGATTTTAATTTTATTTGGTTTCATATTTTTAAAATGGGCAAGAAAAAATATTTTTCACAAATTATTTGTTTCTTTTCATATGTGAGCTTTGTCCAAGTTAGGAAAAAACGTGGCTTTGAAAGTACATGCATTTTTAAATTAAATTAATTCCTATATCCATAGAGTACATTTTTTATGGACAAATAGTTTTTCGTTAGTGTTGAGAATGATAATTTGTTTCATTCTAGTCAGAAATGAGATCTTTTATTGGATTTGTTTACCAGCTGTTTTGGGCCCGTTTTCTAGTGGTTAAATATAATAATGTCTCTGTTTTCGAATAAGAGATTTACGTGTCGAGTTACGAAACTCATTGCCGCACTTTGTCTTATCAAAGCATCAAAATAAAAGTAGTTTAATTATAATTATTCCCCCTTGTGTGAATCGAATTCACAACCACGGCGTTTACAGTCAGACGGTGTCCCACTAGCCAGCCGATAAATCTTCACCTCTAGGTTTTTCTTAAATGTATTTCAATATATATATAATACTCAATAGCATTTAACTTACTTTTTATTATTTATTTCCTTGTCATGATAATACGCAGAGCCGGCTACATCAAGAGGTGTTCTACCAAGAGCATCACGCGTATTGGGGTCGGCGCCAGCAGCGAGCAGAAACCTGGTGCAATGACGTCGAGCACAAGACGCGGCTACATGAAGAGGTGTCCAGCCAGGCTGGAGTAATGGTAGCTGTAGAAGAGTTATGAGAAGAGTGTAAGGATTTAATTTTAATACAAAATGTTGTCTTTAGGTTGTTTTTTATTGTGTATTTTTTTTTCACGGCTTCTGTAGTACGTGCCCTTTAATGCTCTTTTATTGTTTTATTTTTGTGATACTGCTGTTTTATTTAAGATGACGGCGAGCACACTCGGTCATATCTATGACAAAGCAAAAAGTATACATTACGGTGATTGCGGAGGGCTATTTCAGCCCATCCTAGAAGTAAGCTGTTTAAGTAATTGGTTTATAAAGACTACTTACTATACATATTATATATCAGGAAAGTGTGTGTGTATTTTATTTATTTTACTTGTAAATTATGTTCTGATGTAAGTAATGGAGTCTGAATAAATCGCACCGACAATCAATCCGACTGATGTAAAGAGATTGAACCAACGTTATTTTCAAAGGACACATTTTCATTGTGACGCTTCTTTTGTGCCTTTGCTATTGTGATTCATAACTAGGAAATGACTTCGTGTGTACTTGAGAAGTGTTTGTTTTTTAAAATATATTTGTTTTGAACTTACAATGGTAGAACCGTATACTCACAATTTAACGCTTCTACCTCTATAGAAAGCATGTGTAGGGAGAGAGCTTTGTGTGAAAACTACCCGCCACCCATATTCTACATGAATTTGACATATTGCGGTTTGATTCGCAGATTTTACCACTGTGCTTTGGCTTACCGGAGAGATGAAATAAAAATTAAAGCAGCTTCAAGCATTTCGCGTACAGCAGAGTAGTCGGAGAGAATCTAGTGTCAAGACACTCTATTCTACGCTTTCCGCCCGAAATCGAGACATTGTGTGCTGAGGGGCGGAACTCAACGTCTCGCTTTGTCTTATGAGAGCGGAGATATTGAAATAATTTAAATATTCCTCATTCCTCCAAATGGGGATCCTGCGACCATCGCGTTTATTTAGACACTGAGCCACTGCGCCACGATGGATTCTAATACTCACACTCCCTTTTATATCCATGCAGTTATGATCGATGTTATCTTTCCATGTTTTGGGCAGTAGCATGTCGATTTCACCCAAGTTACATCTAATATTGACCATCTCCTTTGTCAGTTTACTGATCTTTCGGACATCTTCTTCTGCTTCTGATGACATGTCGTCGTTATCCACTCGCCTTTGCATATCTGATGTAAAATTTAAAATATTACCTTTCAAAGAAGCTATAAAAGCTATTTTGGATGATTTTATAACAATTATAAAAGTAAATTTTGCGTTAATTTATTTAATGTTACTGGTCTTATAATATCGGTAGGCATTATCTGTACTGTAAACTATAGTGGCACAGTTGAGACGGGTCTCAGTGGACGCAATGGTTGTGAGTTCCTCACTAGATTAGAGAGTATGTATATGTTACAATAATGAGTACTTTGGTATTAAGTCCCTTAATAAACTTTGGGTTTTGGGTTGTGGATATAAATTCCATGCGTAATTTGTGTTGTCGGATTATCAATTACAATAGAAAGTAATTTACGTTTCGGAATTAAAATATTATTTCGTTCGTTAGTATATTTATATATGAATTTAAATATACTAACGATTGATTAGCACTTTTGGGATCACGAACTTCTGCGAAATATTCGAAAACGTAATTTATATTCAACATCTAAGCTTTTAAAGTAAATCCTCACAAGACGTTAATATTCAGTATTTTGACAGCTGCTTTGACAAAGAAGAAAATAATACAATTATTTGTACTTAAGCTTTCAAACTTTGAGAAACCCCTAGGAGGCTTTCCAGCGTGAAATCATGGAGATAGCTCAGAATTTTATGGTTAGTACCTTTAAAAGAGTAACGTTTTTCGTGGTTTAAGTGTATCGTAAATTTATAATTGTAAAATGTTATTGGAGCGTTAAAAGTTTTAGTATCCACTTTAATTAAGAAGGCAAATTCCCTGTATTGTTTCGCTTTGAGCTATAACTAGAGTGAGTTATGTTATTACATGCATATATCGCGCTGTAAGAAAATGTGAATCACGTTGAACAACAATGCCAAGACGCCATTTGCATATATTTTATAGAGTAGCTGATTTCTGAGTTCCACATCAGATGTTCCAAGCTATGAACTGCCCATCATACTCATTTTTTTTTGCTAAAGGAGCCATTTATTTGTTTTTTTATAGTTCAGCTGGTCTATTCCGGTTTAACGTCAGATTTATCAGATCTTTAATCTTTAAATAATATAAAAGCTTAACTTTCAACTTTAATTTTAACTTTAATTTTTTCAACTTTTTCAGTATCGATTAGAACTAAGCAGCATTTCTTGGAAACCTTGTATATTAACTAGTTTCGTGCCATACATCTTATTTCTATATTAATAGTTGTCGTCAAATATGTACAAAATCTAATTGACTTTGCTTACAATGTCCCAAATTTATATCAGTGATATAGTCACAAAAAAATTGAACTATCACAACTTCCAGGGTCCACTCGCTACGAACACGATGACTCGAATCAATGAAAACGGAAACGTAGTTGGCACCATTATAGTTAATTGTGAAGGTAACTATTGCTACCGTAGAAAATTTTGTCTATTTTAAATTTTTATTTAACGTGCATTTGAGAAGCTAGCTGCATTTGAAAAGGAAATCATTTATTATTTGAACGAAAAAGGCGAAAAGAACTTACTCGCAAGTTATTCTGTTTAACATTTTTAGAAAATGTATAATTTTTTAATTTGTAATAGCTTTTCAAACATATTTTTCATTTCCTAAATGTACGAATAACACTATAACAATTTTAAATATATGTATAATGATAGATGTTTAATACGTCTCTAAATATATATAATTTTAAAACGCTAAATTTTAACGCATTTTTAGAAAACGTATAAATTTTTTAACGCAGCGGGATTTGAACCCGCGCGTCTTGGAAATCATTCAAGCGCTCTGACCGCTAAGCCATGCGTTCTACATCCGGCTCCGTCGAAATTCTTATTCGTATAAGAATAACACTTAAAAATATTAAAAACATTTTGAATGTTTGTTTGTGACCTCTAAACTAAATCTATAAGCTCATATAAAATAAACGGAAACGGAAAACTGTCTTTAATTTTGTTGTCCGTTTGCTCTTCTGTTCCTTTGTCTGACCTTTATTTTATAATATTCTTATATATTTTTTCCCGTAAATTATTAAGCTTCATGTTAAAATTAATAATAGAAGTGCTAAATCTTTAGTAATAATCTTGCATATTACATTAACATAGAATACTTGCGTTACTGATTGACTGACTGACAAACAACGTACAGTTGAAACTAATGGGTAATCCCCATCCTAAACCCCGAGGAACCCACACCTATATGCCCAGTGGTCGAAACCACTGGGCATATAGGTTCCTAGGGGATTTTTCGAATTTCTCCAAGTTTGTGTCAAACTTTATTTCTACAATGGATTCACTTGAAACCTTGTATCATATAATAAAACGAGTAACAAAACTTAAAGCGAGCGGTTGACAGTTGCTAAGCACTAGTAGTTCTACGATTATTTCTTACAGTCATAATGGCGTCTCTCGAGAAAGTATGGAAACTATTATATAGCTATCGCGCTGTCTGGCGATACGGCAATATATTAACGGGATGTTCACTGGGGAAAAGTTTTACAGATTATACTATATACTTGTATTAATATGTATATATATATTAGTTACACGCATCTCGCGTACATAACAAGGTGGAATGAGAAAACAATTGTACCAAGATACTCCGTTCTAAACCTTCAATCCACATTAAAACCAATACCAAATAAACCAAATAAATTTGGATATAAACATACTGTTCAATATGAACATATTGGTTAAAAAATTGAGGCCATTGCGGCGCAGTATCAGACTAAACATCTATGGTTATGGGCACGATTCCCACTCGGGGGAATGGTTAGATTGTATTCGGTTTTTTCTCTGTAATAAATTTAATGTACAGGTAAAACTGGTAGTAAATAGAGGTAGTGTGTCATAATGTCCACACGAACGAAGTTGCGGGCATCAACTATACTACTATAATAGTATATGAGACAGTAAAAACACAGTCTGTACGGGCACTTCTTCGGAACTACTGGGTGGATTTGAATGAAACATTCTTTGGTGTTTGGATTTAAATAAAACAGCTAAGACTTAGGATATAATTGATTTTGAAGTGGAGTGGAGTGGAAGTGGAGACCTGATATAGAAATATAACAGACCAGATAAACTATAACATATAAGGAACATAACTTAAAATAAGTGGCATGATGGGTTTTTTGGTGGTAAAGGTGCAATGAGCTCACGCAAACGAAGTTGCGGGCAGCTACTAGCTTATAATGTACGACAATATTTATTTATTTATTTATGTGGTGTAAATATTTTCAGGTTTTCCAGAGACAACGACTTTGGACAGTTTAACGGCGGCTACTTATTCTACGCATATGAGAAATCTGTCTCATCACGCGTCTAACGCACTGAAGGAAGTAGTCAGTATCTACGTGTTTATATTATTTTTTCAGTTTCACGCTTTTTCCCACATAGCAGGTTAGGCTAAGAGAAACTAGTGTCCGTTCTCAACTTTCCGCCGGAGGTCGAGACATTGCATGTCGAGTGGCTCAACTCAACGCCGCGCTCTATTTTATCAGCAGAGCGGAGAAATTTAAATAATTTAAATATCAATCATTCGTCAAAGTCGGGATCGAACCCACACCTACGTGACCACGAAATGGATATTAGATTTTTTTTTTGTACATTTTTTAAAGTGTTATTCGCGCACTAAGGAAATAGAAAAAGACATATTTAGTAAACGTATAAAAATTTATTAAAAATTGCGTTCAAATTTTTGTACGTTTTCTAAGTATATCTTTTTTTTATGGATATACTTGTTTTATTACACAAATGAATGCTGATTTCTTTGTAATCTTTTGTCATTATTAAAATGTTTGGGGGTTTGCAACTTGTGAGGGAAATACTCTGCTGGACCCAGCGGAGTGGAAGCGTAGTGAACATGCTACTTATGTAAATAATCTTTTCGTGTTCATTCACGATCCAAATAGGAAATAATTTGTTTTGATCTTTGTAATTGTATGATTATTATATATATATTTTATGTCAATTTCTTTTTTAACTGAAATATAATCATTTTCTCTTATGTTTTTGCGTCAAACAATATATTTTTATATAATTGTACCTACGAGCAGCCCCGCTGACGCATAAAATAAATGTTGCCATAGCAACGTGTATGTAAATACACAATAGCGTATATTAATAACATTGTAGATTTCTAATGATTTATTTTAAAACAATATCGACTTTCTACACTTTTTTTTTCATATAAACTTAAACAGTAAAAAAATTATAATATTTTTGTTCGCATAATATTCGCAAAAATCGGTACAAAATGTTGTCTTCCCGTATTAATGTAATGATATTAAAATTAAATGTCATGAAATAAGTATGTTTTTGACGACTCCTTTTGTCTTAGTCAAGCAAGTCATAGATATTTTAAATTTACTTTGCTTCCGTGCCTTTTTTTTTTTTCAATATTTCCTTATTATATTATTATACATTAAATGTATATTCAGATAATCTAAGTTATATATTTGTTGCTTTTTTAAAGAAAAATGAATTATTTCTTACAAAATTATTTTCCATGTTCGAAGGACTATAAGAGCCTCCTCTTAGTTGGATTATGTTTGAATGTTTAATCCACTACCCAACACGCAATATCATTAAACTAATGTAAAAACTAAAAAAATATAACCCAAAACCATCTGAGGCAATCGTGGCACAGTGGTACCAATGTTCTATATGACAACTGTAATTGCCATTGGCTGTGGGTTCGATTTCCACACAAAAGGGAAAGGATATATTTAAATTATTTTTATTTCTCCGCTTATATATGGTGATAAGACAATGCGCGGCGATGAGTTCCGTCACTCAATGGAGAACGGAGTGTCTTGAAACTAAGTTCCCTCCGACTACCCTGCTATGCGAAAAACAGTTTGAAACCGATGAGAATAGATGTGACCTATTTGGGAAGACTATAAGATATATATATATATATATATATATATACTAGTCCTGGTGGTTAAAGTCCTTCTTTTCCTCTACCAAAAACAAGCAATATGAATGAGTAATGAGAAATGATAAATATATCAAAAACAATATAATTTTTTTGTACTATCTGTACTAATAAGAAAAAAAGGTAACAGGATAAGCCGTTTCCAAATTTCGACGTCCACAAGTTTTATCCCGCACTAATTGCCGCGATCAGTTGAGACGTGAAATGTGATCTCGTCAGCAAAAACTATATGAGATTGTTATCGCTGCTGGTTGTACGTTCAACATACAAATTAAAAGTTTTAAACGAAATTTTAATAGAAATGCTATTTTTTGAGGCAATCTTGGCGCAGTGGTATTATCGTGATTGGCTATAAAGGCAATGTTAGCGGATTCCATGTACATTTTTGGGATTGTTTATATTTATATGATATTTCATTTTCGGCGTTATGGTGCGCCACTCCATATGCAAATTCAGAGGGAAAGCAGGCGAGAAACGGAATATCTGAACACTTCGTCCTCACTGCGTATACTCACCTCACCCGGCAATGGGGGCCTCACCTCACCCCATTGCCGAGTGGGGTGAGGCTGCCTTTCGGCAGTACTGGTTATTTGTATGTTTTCGAACTATAGTAAAGTTTAAGTGTCCTGAGGATATGAGCTCACAGTTGCAAGAATAAGATTGAGTGATTTAGGCCTATTTAAAAAATAATATTTACATTATGCCAACGCCGTGCCATTCCTAACCAGACAAGAAAATTGAAAATCTTTCTGATAATAAACATTCCCCTTAATGTAATTAATCAGACAAATCTCAAATAACATTTTTGCCACGATGGCGTCCAGTCGGTTTAATTAACTATTATTTTCAGGATGTAACCGACGAGTTGGTAGTGCTGCGATTAGTTACAAAGAAGTCGGAGGCTGTGGTCGCGCCAGACCACGAGTTCCATCTAATAGTGGTCATGAGGAAATCGTAAATATGCTGCCAGTGTAATTAGAACTGGAAAAATTAGGACCACTGTTTGACATTGTTGTGGTTATATAATCTTAAAATTATATTGTGTTATAAAATTTCTTGTCTTATTTTTATGATTTTTAAAATATTTTTTTGCCTATTTCTGATTAGATAAGACTTAGTGAATCGTTTAAATTAGTAGTGTCAGTCAATTAGTCAGTCAGTCCTTTACTTATTTGTTTTTTAATATTTGGTGCAGATATTTATCACTGTAATCAGTACTTGTTTGTCACATTAATTATGCATATCTTAAACACAGCTTATTAAGTGACAACAGGTTAGTTCATTTAAAAACAAGAAACCTCATGCTTAGTTGAAGAAAATTGACTAAATTCCTTCATGTTACATACCTTCAGGAAAATCCAATAATATGGCCATTTGCCTAGCATTGCCCGCGTAGGCAGCGAGGTGTAACGGCGACCTCCCCAATCTGTCTTGCCTGTTTTTTTCAGCCCCATACTTGACCAGGAGGTCCAAGGCATCTCCTCCCAGCAACGCCGCCATATGGCACGCTGACACTAGGTCTAGACGACATGTTGCGTTTGCGTTCGCTCCAGCTTTTAGTAATCTGTGAGGGTTTCGTTTATTATTCAAGTTGTTATTAATAATAAAAGATCCTCGGGACGTACGCTGCTTAGAACAGTGAACAGTACAGTCACAGTACAGCGCATAGTAGAACAGTGTCTGATTGACAATGCGATGGTCTGATTGACAGTGTCTGATTATCAATGCGATTCTTGATACCCGCTTGGAGGAATCATTACAGTTCCGGTGAGACAAAACAAAGCGGTCGATTCATCCACTAACGCAATGTTGAAAATGGGCGGTAAGTGGTGGATAAGTGGGTAACGAAGTGCTCAGAATAGATTTTTGTCTATTTGTCTAAAATATTAAAAAAGCGGAAAGATATACCCTACTTTGCACTAATGTTAGTGCCCATGTTTAAAACTCATTAAATATTTTGAAACATTTATTAATAAAGTTTTGACCTGTTTTTTATTTTATGCGCGTACAAAATGTGAGAAAGAGTTTGGCCAGAAGAATTCACAATCACAGTAAGTCCTACCAGAATAGGGAAATGGTATGCATATTTCAAATTTCAGCATTCAGCAGGCAGCAGTTTAAAATTTTTTTGAAATATAGCCTGTCAATGCTAGGTTTTCTTACCTAACGAATTGTGTTTTAGATCATTAAATTCTTGAATATTTTGACCACTCATCCTAACTAAACTAATTATAACGTGTACCGTTAGAAGTTTTTTTTTTAATACAGAATGGCATGATTTTAGTTTACTATTTTAAATTTTATAGTTCTTTTCTTTTATTTACTGTTTTGCCAATGAATATCGAATTCTTCAGTATTATTAAGGAAATTCAATAATTCCTAGTATTATGTCTTGCAGACAGCAAATTGTTATTTGATGCGGTGCCATTAGAGACATGATCTGCAACTATTTCAATAAGCGAGAACTTCAGCGAGAATAATTGGGGCGATTTACTTTAATGCAACTGCTACAATATTATAGTGCTTTGAGATGGCATCTGTTGCAGTTATATAAGTATACCTATTCTATTTAATTCATCATTCTATATAAATTAATTTATTTGTTAATTAGCTTTTTCTTTCTATGAATGCAAATTATATTACTATAGATAATAACAGGCCATCGTGGCGCAGTGGGACAGCGTCTGACAGTAAACGTGTTTTGGTTGTGGTTTGGAATCCCACTCGGGGGAATGATTATATTTAAAACCAGCAATCTATTAGTGGCTTGACTGCGTGATCTATAGCTGTTTCGCTTTTCCCCGCATAGCAGGGTAGCCAGAGAGAACACTGTATCAAGACACTCCGTTCTCTAGTTTTCACCCGAAAACGAGACATTATGGGTTGAGTGGCAGGACTTAACAACGCACTTTGTCTTAGTTACCAACCGGAGAAATGAAAATCTATATACTATAATAAAACTGTATAAAAGTTGTGTTCATTGAATATATTTAAGAAAAAACTATTAAGGGTGATGTCTTTAAAAGTACAAACCTTTCAAGTTCCTCTACATCATGTTTTTCAATAGCTTCTAGAAGTTCAGTGTTGAGTCTTCTCAAGCGTCTATCGCTGCGTCTCCATTTTCTCGGGTAATCGAAGCCGGTGTCGGGTGCTGGTGTGCTATCCGGTGTGGATATAGCTGAATTCGGCTCCAATTGTAGTTTTTGTAGAGCTGGGTTGTATACACTGAAAATATTACAGCTTTTAGATTTTTGATATGAATCTTTTTTAACCAGATTATCGCGTATATTATTAGTATTTGAAAATACATTTTAGAAAACCCGACGTTTCGAACACTTTCCAGTAGTCCGTGGTGACAGGTTTATATTAGAAAACGTATAATGGGACAGCGACTGACTGTAAACGCGTCTGATTGGTTGTGGGTTTGATTCCCACTCGCGGGAATGATTAAATTTTAAATATTTTCATTTCTCCGCTCTGGTACCTAAGACAGAGGTGAGATCCGCCACTCAATACCCAATGTTTCGATTTTGGTCGGAAAGTACTTAGCTTTTACCGCATAGCAGGGCAGTCAGAGAGACCCTAGTGCCAAGGCACTCCGTTGTCCACAGAAAAAGTATAAAAATTAAGTACGTAAATAACACATAAAAATAGTGCAATTTTTTAATAATTGAGAGAAAAGTAAATGTTGTATTCATTATTATCTTTTTTATTTTTACACTTGTTTCTTATAGGATAACATAAGAGAATGGTTGGGGCCATTGTGATGCAGTGTAACAGCGTCTGTAACAGCGATTGGTTGTGGGTTCGATTCCCACTGATTAGAGAACGTTTCTATTTCACCTATTTTCATTTTCCTCAATTTACAATATGGAAACTGCGCCTCAATACCTTTTAATTATGAGCTTTTTTTTCCCGCAATGAGCACTTTCTCCACTCTTCGTTTAAATTAGAGAAATTGCGTGTTGAGTAGAGGAACTCAATGCAGTGTTTTTTTTTACCAGTTGTCATTTATTTAACTTATAAAATTTATGTGGCACGAAGGAAATACAAACTTACGGTGGTCCATTGTTGTTGGTGCTAGGTTTTTTCGTTCTAACAGGTCGTGGACCACGCCCGTTGTTAGGGGGCAGGAGAGGGGCTAAGTTTTCATCCTCTTCTGGTATGCCTTGCTCTATATCTGGAAATTGAAAAAAATATATATTTTAGTTATCCAATTTCTCATTAAATTGAGTTTCTTGAAATAGTATATTATTAAAGCTAGCCAGCTGGTGAAGATTCTTTTTGTGCCTCTTAGAAGCCGTCCGAGCGCTTTGACCGCAGAGCCATACGTTCTGGTGAACGTTGCTTCGAACGAAAAAGATTCGAACCCGCGAACTCTTGGAAACGTATGAATTAGAGGTCGGAACGCTACGTTAAAACATTTATATTTTTTTTGATTCTCAATAGACTGGAGGAGTGGAGGGAATTTAATTTTTTAATACGTTTTCTAAAAATGTTTTTTTAATAAAACGGGTTCTCTTTAAAGGAAATAATAAAAAAAAATTATAATATTCTTCTTTGCAATAACAACGTGACGTCGTCTTCCCTGAATACTTGATATTTAAAACCATGGTGGTGAGTTTTACCTCCTATAAAGAAAGCGGTACTTTTCAAGGGATCGATTGAAAACTACCGCATTTTTGTAGAAAATGAAGCTCAAGACCGCAGCCTCGAGGATCAAATAAAATAAAAAAATACTATTTTAACGAGTCGACGAGTAACGTCACCGTAAGAAAGCGATTATCTCCTTTAAATATGCTTTGGGATTTAAATATAGAATTTAAAAAGGTTTTTTTTAATGTCACAATCTCAAATTAGGCATAAACTTATGTTGAACGTAAAACACGCGTCTCGAAAGATAAAATAGTTTTTTATCAATGAAAATAAATGGCACTAAGGATTTTTTTTATTTTTCATCCTTACGCTTTTATCCGCATGGGAGGCTAATCAGAGAGAACTTAGTGTCAAGACACTCTAATCCTCACTTTCCGTGGTGGCGGAAATCAACGCCACGCTTTGTCTTAGGTACCAGACCGGAGAAATGAAATTATTTTACATATAATCACTCCTCAATAATTGGAAAAAATAAATATCCATTTAAAAAAACGTCCTCATGGCGCAGTATGAATGTGTGTTCAGTTTTCTGCACATAATGCTTGTGTGTTTGAACGTCACTCGTAAGAATGTAGTAAATTAAAAAAAAACAACTTTGGTCTGGTCATACAAGGCACGGCATCATCAACCCATTATACATGCTGTGTCTAAAAATGGGCGAAAATTGATGGAAGGTGCTAATTTTTTTTTAATAAGATCCTTACAGAACGTTGCAAGAACCTTAAAAAAAAATTACAATCAATAGGACTTATACGTATTTTTATGCTAACCTAAACTCGTACCGAGACTTATTCTAAGACTGTGTGATTCATATGATTTTATAAAATAAACCATTGTCACTATTTGTACACTAACAGTACACTACACTAACGAAGGTTCCGTCCTTTTTAGTCTTCTCAGTAAGCCCGTGTCTTCGGGGAGCTGGATAGCCTCAAAATTCACGTGGTGAGGAAGTCTACGTTCGTGAGCTTCAGCATAACTTTTAATAGTCTTAAATACAAAGTCCATTTAGGTCCCGATGGAGATCTCCACTTCATACGAAGGTGCATTGACAATGCTTCTGAGTACTTTATTCTAGAAACGCTGAAGCACAGCTCCACAACTAAATGCCTGAATGCCACAAGCCCATATGGGCATTAGGACTTGTTTATACAAAAGCAGCTTGTTTTGTATTGACAACAGGGAGAATAAGACATGGGACTAAATTCTAAAAAAACTTATTATTTTCAATAAAAAGTAAAGGCAAGTCTCAGTATTTTAATATAAATATTGATATCATGAATATCTTCGCAAATATTGTAATATACCTTGAACATTGATAAGCTATCAGTTTTCGGATATTCGAAACTTGAACTTGTTCGAACCCGTTATGTATATGATGACTGCCAAACTGATTTATTAAAATAAAATTTGTATTTGGAATCCATAATATAAATTATATACTTAAATTATAAAAAAATCGTCGATTAGGATTTGAAGCCAATTATTTGTGATAACTACATTACACTAAGATAAATACTGTTCTAATTTTAAACTTATATTTCATTTAAATCATGATGATTCACATCAATACTGATTTGCTTAGTAATGATTAATTTACATATTAAGCAAAGAAGAATGTAAATAATCCAGAAGCCATCGTAGCGTCAAAAAAGCTCCTGACTGTACACGCGATTGGTCGTGGGTTCGATTTCCATTCGGACGAATCATTGTATTAGAATAATTTTTATTTCACCGTTTTGGTACCTAAGACGAACCGCTCCTTTGAGTTCCACCAGTCAACACGCCGCAGTGTCGATTAAATCCTTTTGAATCTTATCCTGCGGTTTAATTGAGTTGAGTATACCACTTTTTTCCTACACAATAATTATCGCAGATGTTTTCATGTGAAAAAGTTGAATTTCGACTATTTTATGACGAGAAAATTTTCGCGTTTTGGTCGGACAATATCTTCACGACATTTTAATGTAGTAAGTAGTAGTAAACCGTTAAGTTCTAAAAACTTAAATCCGTGCAAATAGTTTTTTTGTCGGTTATAAGTCTGCTATAATTAATTCGATAACCTACCCGTTATTTTATCAGACAAACTTTTTTAGGTACTTACAATAATTTACTTTTGATATCTATATGTAGATCTAAAAACCGCCCCTTCTGCGATAACACAACTGGTAGACTGGACTAAATCAAACGGACTGGACCTAGAAAAGGACTCAAGCGGGTCAAAGTCAAGTCCAGGTCAAATAATTTTATTTAAAATAAGAAGACACAAAGAATAAATGTATTTCGAACGTCAAATAATTTACCACCGGTTCACTAAAGTCAATGCCTCAGACCTGAAAAGAACCGGCGCAAGAAACTCAGCGGGCCTTCTGTTTCTTTTTTTTCCAATACAATAATTTACAGATTTATTAGTGACAATGATACCTTTGAAATAGTGTTATCATTTATGAAATGACAAGAATCTCCTAAACATAGCATTGAATTCATCTATATCTATACATATAATAAAAATGTAACTGATCGCTGTCTGTACATGGAAGGTATATGAGAAAAAGTATTCAATATCAATATACGAGTAATAGAACCCAAAACAATGATTTTTATTTGCTTTGCTGTTTGTCTGTGCTTGTGCAGGCTAATCTCAGAAACGGCTTTACCGATTTAAATGTAGTTTTGATTTTTGTATTGTGGTAAGCGTCCCTTAACATGTAGTGTTTATTTTATTTCAATCGGTGCATAAATAAAATAATTACAGCCATTAAAATTATAAATTTAAGCAAGCTTAATCATGTAGTTTAAGCAGGCAAAGCCGCGAGCGGGTCGCTAGTTATTAATAAAATTGGGAATCTTGCTATTGTTTTTACAAGTTGGATTTATTATTATATTATAAGAATTTCAGTTAAGCTATTATATTAATTCTAAGTTTTTCTATACGGCCATTGTCATCGGTGTTAATTAATAGCCATTTTGTCCGTGGGCACTCGTACTATGAGTATTCGAAATCACGGATACGGATTCTGATTATTACTACTAGCTTAGTTATAAACGATGAAGTTAGAGATTTAGTAGTTACTAACTAAAACGAGTAAAAAGGAGAATTAAAGAGTGATTCAGACAAAAAAAAAAATTCACTTAACCAAATGTATATACAAGTATTGTTAGCTTTTATAACCTTTAGAGAATAGTCCAGCAAATGGTCCTTTCGTCCACATTTATAAAACAAATAGAAACTTAGGCACTCGATTTAAACTTGCATGTTCAAAGAAAATCACTGACACTAAATAATTTATATATTTTTGTAAATTAAAACTTTTTTCTTAACTTAAACACTTAAAATATTAAATTAAAACAACAGTTGTTTTAAAGGTTTTCTTAGAACACTACGACATTATCGTAGCTAAGACTAGGTTTGACTGATTCGTGTTTAGTGTAAATATACGTTTAGCACCATTGAAGGCCGTTGGATGCGCAAAGGCATTACGGTAGAAGTAACTCGTTATCTACTAATCTTATACTAAAACTATATATTTATACTGTCATCCATACTAATATTACAAATGCGAAAGTAGCTCTGTCTGTCTGTCTCTATGTGACGTCATCGCCGTCAAACCGCTGAATTGATTGTGATTAAATGTCATATAGAGATTTAGACTAGAGAGTCTTGGGATGAACATTAGTACATTGTTCGAAAATATGAAACAGCTATACGCGCGTGAAGTCGCGAGCGGTTCGCAAGTTTAAATGTAAATAAGTGAAGCAGTGCGAGCTTGTCTTATTGTAAACTGTGTAAGATTGATTGTGGGTTCGTTTCCCGTTTCCCGCTCGGGGTAATGGCAATATTTAAAATATTTTCACTTCTTAAGATAAAGCTGGTAGCGGCGTTGCTATTAGAGCGGAGAATTCAAAATATTTTAAATATAGCTTTCAACCATCAGTCATCATTCATCACTCATCAGTCATAAGCCATCAGTCATTCATCAGAATTAACAATATATTATTCAAGTGAGATAGAAAAATAGTAAGGCCATCTTGGCGTAGTGTGATAGCGTATGATTGTTAGCGATAGTTGTTTGTTCGATCTTGAGAAAATAATTCTGGTGGAACAAAACGCGGTGTTAAGTCCCGCCATTCAAGACATACTTGACTTTGTTAGACACATTAGAGCTGGAAATCTACAAAACAACAAAAGTAAGAAAAAAACACAAAAATGTTGACTAATTAAGCAATTTTATAATTGTTCTTGTGATTTTAACTGTACGTGTTAAGATGTATTAAGAATGGGGGATTTGAACCCGCGCTTCTTGAAATTTTTCTAAATATTAATAGTTTTCTAAATATATGTTTTTACTTTCGCTTTAAAAACAAACGTTAAAAAAAAATTGGTAATAAATTGGAATTGTGTGAAGTGATATTGTGTTTAATTTACGGCTAACAAAGATTATTCTAATAAAAGAAACGAATATAACTTATATTTTTTAACGTTTTTTAAAGTGTTATTCGCACACTAAGGAAATTGAAAAAGGCATATTTAGAAAATGTATAAAAAATTGAACGCTAACAACTGCTAACAACAAATATAAGTTGTAATAAGCGTATAAGAATTTAAACGTAGCTGGATGTAGAACACATGGCTTAGCGGTCAGAGCGTTTGAACGGTTTTTAAGAGGCGCGGGATTAAATGCTGCTGCGTTCAAATTTTTATACGTTTTCTAAATATGTCTTTTTCAAATATAACTTATGTATATATTTATATATCTATAGTTTCATATATCTATTTATAAGTCTACATATTAACTCGTATGTTGGATTTTTATTTTTCCACCACCTAACCGTTTATCATTATAACAGCTTCTTTTCGGCCTAAAGGTTGTCTGGAAGAGATGGCTTCTGGCTAAGTAGCCATTCTTTCGTAAATTCGTTTTTTTAATATGTTTCGTATCTATTGTTTTTGTCAATTTAATGTGGTGTGCATATAAAGTAATAATAATAACAACTTGTGACCATCTAGAAACAGCACTGATGGCACATTTTCTACTATTTTCACATATTTTACATTCAAGCAAGGAGCGCCCTTATCTATCGTTACCCAAATGAGATAACGTTAAGTACTCATAAATTAGAAACCAGCGATTTTAACAAGTGTTTACTAATAACTAAGATAATCGGTCAAATGGAAAGCAATGGTGCATTTTAGTATCTAGTAAAGTGTATTTTGGCGTTTTCACAGTTTGTACTCGTTGTATTTGTATTAAAGTGGATTGAGTTGTTTTCTTTTTTGTAATTGATTCTATGCGTATTGGGTTGCGGGTCTTAAGACCGGGGATTAACCCTGCGCTTTATTTTAAAAGTCTGGGGCTATAAAAGAACAAAATTTTATTATTCAATCGAATACAGCTATATTAAGATAGAAGCTTTCTTGACGGAGTGATTAGCGTATAACAGTAAGCTGACTCACAAAAATGATTTATTATAATTATTATGATTTTAAAGGCAATATGATATAGTGGCAATAATTATACAGTAAGCTTCGTACTGCAAACCAGCGGTTTTAGGTTCGATTTCCACTTGGAGGAATTTCTTCACTCTAGCTTAAGCTGAATTCTACCAACACACAATGTGACGAATTCAGGCAGACAATGATTAACAAAGTGGCCTGTGACTCTTCGACTACTCGGCTATACAGGATAAGCTTGAAACTGATTTTATTTTTAATTTCACTGCCTCGCTGTCAGACAAAGCTGGTTGAGTTTGAGCCACTCAAAATGAACTGTCTCAATTTCTTGCGGAGAACAGATTGTCTGAACACTAGGTTCTCTATGACTACTATGTGGGTTAAAGCGTGAAGGGACTTCTTTAAAATCTATTATTATAATGTCGTATTGTAACCTTGAAAATTTATTAACTTGGTTTTCCGCATTTGATGACGATACAGTCAATTTGTAAAGCTAACAATTTCCTTCTATACAGATCAAATCAAATATATGCAATAGTAGCGGCCCGCTCGCGGATTCGCCTGCGTAAATTACACGACTAAGCTATTTAGTTTCTTCACCCGCCCGCGTTCTTACTTAAATTACAAATTTGGCTTAAATTAAAAATTAAAATGGAGGATTTTTTTTTTATATGTACCGATTGAAATGAAATAAACACTCAATGTTAAGGGAGGTTTACTAAACTACAATAGTCAAAACTGTATTGAAATCGGTTAAGCCGTGTCTGAGATCAGCATACAAACAAACACACAGAAAATAAAATACTTTTTTTACGTCAAAATAATTTCTACGTTATTTTAGGCAGGAGTTGAATTTTAATATTATTTTTTTCTTGAAATAACAGAATAAAATATTTAGGTATGGTTAAATAGTCAGAGAGAACCTATTGTCAAGTTATTTAAAAAATCATTCCTCCGAGTGGAACCCGAACCCGTAACCAATCGCGTATACAGTCAGACTCTGTTCCACTATGCCAAGATGGCCTCAATTATGTTTTCTGTTATCATGAACTCAGAAATAGAAGCATTAGTCACTTTAAGTTAAGCATCTATTGCATTTACTGAGTCATATCACGTTGTATATAGACTTCGACCACGTCGTATTGAAAGTTATACATTTAAAAAAACATAATAAAGTGTTACTCACACACTTAGGAAAGTGAAAAATATATTTTTAGTAATATTTATACGTTTTCTCTTAAACACTTTAAAAAATGTTGAAAATATTTAATAAATTTAGTAAATCTCTTGCCAAACGATTGTTCGTAGAATAATCTTTGAGTAGCAGAAATCTGCATAGATCTCTCTACAGAGATGCTAACAACAAATATAAGTTGTAATAAGCAAGTATAAGAATTTCGACGTAGCCGGATGTAGAACGCACGGCTTAACATTTTTTAAAGTTTTTATACGTTTTCTAAATATGTCTTTTTCAATTTCCTTTGTATGCGAATAACACTTAAAAATATATTAAAAAAATATACATATTACCTATACACTTCGACATTTTCCACTTACACTTTCTTATGACATTTTAATTAAATTTTTACACAAATTCAATACGTTTTCACTTATTTCTTTTATTTTTATATATCAAAACAAACACTGTGTCACTGATAGAAAACACGGAGAACGATTAGTTTTATCAATTTCCTTCGACACAACGAGGTGTAGAGCGCATAATATCTAGAAGTGTCATTTATCTTGACATTAGTATTGATAACAATAATGATTAGTAGATTAAATAATTGTTATGACAATTATATGCAATTTGTTATGTGTTGTTTTAATATTAACTATATATAAAATATTATATTAAGAGTTACTCATAATAGAAACGTCTTAACTAGGCTTAATGTTCTGTTTTTAATCTGTTTTTATACGTTTAATAAAAATATGTTTATTAGTGTCCTAAGTGTGTGATTAACACTTTAAAAGAAATGTTAAAATATATTTAATAAATAGCATTCTCTCTTGCCAAAACCGATTGTTCGTAGAATAATCTTTGGGTAGCAGAAATTTGTAAAAATCTCTCTACAGAGATGCTAACAACAAATATAAGTTGTAATAAGCGTATAAGAATTCCGACGTAGCCGGATGTAGAACGCATGGCTTAGCGGTCAGAGCGCTCGAACGGTGTTCAAGAGGCGCGGGTTCAAATACCGCTGCGTTCAAACTTTTATACGATTTCTAAATTTATGTTTTTCAATTTCCTAAGTTTGTGAAGAACACTTTAAATGATTTATTATTTTTTTAACATTTTTAAAATAAGATAATCTGTGTTTGTGTTTAGTGTCGGAACTACACCGCTGTGCTTCTGTCTTATGAGGGTGGGGGTATGAAACTAATAAAACTAATTTAAATATGAACATTATCCGAGTGTGGATACAACCTACAACTATCGTGTTTATAGTCAGACGCTGTTCTACTAAGCCACTGTGGTCTTATCTATCTATATTATATCTATACTTATACAACATAACAATATATAATTAAATTATAATAGAAATAAAAGTCCCGCTAAATTTCTTGTGCCGATTCTTGTCAGGTCTAAATTTGACGATCAAAAATAGAATTTTCATGTAATTTCTTATTTTGAATAATATTATATTACTTTATCTATATAAATGAAAATGTAATAATCTCTGTCTTGCCATTTGTTCTCATTTTCTTCCTCAGTTAAACTGCTGAACTGGCATTAATGCTTGATACGAATATCAAGTAATTGATTTC
The DNA here is from genome assembly GCA_038994665.1 of Podotricha telesiphe. NCBI lineage: Eukaryota > Metazoa > Arthropoda > Insecta > Lepidoptera > Nymphalidae > Podotricha > Podotricha telesiphe. The sequence goes on along the minus strand of JAOYRR010000401.1, from coordinate 400,839 downwards.
AAAATAATAATCATCTTCAGTTTTATCAAGTCTTTAAAAACTATTTACTAATTTAAAAAATCTATTTTGATGTTTAAAATCCTTTAGTACTTTAAAAATACTTTATTATTTTATTAAATTGTCCAGTGTCTTGACCACATGTTTGGTCTTGTAAGACTATTTGCTCCTTGCTGTTTGATTTGCTGAAAAGTTTGCCGACGTGGCCTAATCCCAAGATACTACAATATTTTTATAGCATGAACCATTAACAGACGAGCCAGGGTGACGAGGTAACGGTCGCGAAGTGTAAATATTTTTTTTGTTGAGGTAAGCCAACATTAAAAATAAAAAAAAAATATCTGATATCGCCCTGGATGATTATATAAATATTCTTTTTAGTTTGCTAAGTTTATTTGCACAATAAAAAAAAAGTTATAATAGTAGTGACATTTAGTGACAAAATAAAACTAAAACTAGTGACAGAACATCAATAAAGAATAACGCAATTTATGGTAACAGTATTACAGATAGCGTGTATAGAACGCGCTTTAAAAATATTATACAATTTCAAAAGCCAATAATAATTCAATGAAAACACTTAAAATCTTATTAGTAATAAATAATAAAGCCTATGTTACCATGCCTTATTCGTACCAAATTATCATATTCGTAATTTTGTACAATAGGTGATTGTTTATTTTTTTCTCGTGTGTGCCAAAACTTGGTCTGCCATATCTATTAATTTTCCATGTCTATATCTAAAACGGTGATATCAGTAGATAAAATGGTATTGCAACACAATCTTAAGGATTGGAACAGCGACTATTGTTGACGCAAGTATTTTGAAGCTCCAACAGGCAAAAACGGTGGCAAATCCTCAAAATTATAAATGAGCAGATGACATGTATTTTATTTTTAATTAATATCACAATAGATGGCGTCGTAGATTTCAATTTAGTTTGGTTTTTGAATTTGGTTGCGGGTTCGCATTGATTGATCGATTCATGTAAATGTTTAATTCTAGTTTTATATTCACGATAGTTTTGTCAAGGCTAATAGTTCTCAAAATGTGTAGAAAGGTTTTGTATTTCAATTCCATGCTTTTTCGGGCAGAGCCAGAGGAAACCTTATGTCAAGACACACCGTTCGAATCTAATCCTTCAAAATCGATTGCGTGTTGTGTGACGGGACTAGTATCTTTGCTATACAAGAGCGGGGAAATAAAATTATTTAAAATCTAACCGTTCCCCCGATTGGGATTCGGACCCACAATCAATCGGATTTGCGTCCAGACAATCGTCGTGAAGCAGTGATACGCTAGTTATGAGTTTAAATTTGATGCACATAATTGTTGTATTTATAATATTCCCGATACTTCAGTCAAGTATCGATATCTATTTAGTGTAAAGTTTTGTTATCCAATTCGCAGTTTCTCTAAATACCTTTATTTTCGCTTCTTATTCTAAATATTATTGCGGAGATACGAAGAGTTAATATGTGAAAAACATATTTGGAAAGGTCTTCGTGTTAGTGCCTTTAACTGGCATTGTTAATTTACCCGTTACTTAAAACTAAACTGTATGCGAAACATAGATATGTGTACAGTGTGTTTTAAAAATATTGATTTTCAGCGTATCTTCGTCATAAAAACTTTAAGTATACAAAATTTATACTCCACAATCCGCACAGTTGACGTAAAAATGGGTCGGAAAGTTTTCCCTTCACATTGATCGATTTCTGGCACTATCAGCGAAGTCCAAGGTCTAATAGAAAAACGCCTGTCTAGATAAATATTTATGGCTTTGACTTTCAAAGTTTTTACAAGTATTTTAGTAACCATTCACAAATAACTTTGCCAAGCCCATAGAATAAGCGTTACATAACATATACTGTCTCGAGAACTCCGAATAGGCTGAGCTTGCAAACAGACCACAGGTTTTATTTGTTGAGAAGGCAAACACAGGCTTTCCCTTTTAACTTTATGTTCGTTTTACTAGCGTTTCTCGAATATGTATATTAATATGAATTATTTAGAATAATTTGAATAAATTATAAAGCATCATCGTTACTTACTCATTCTTTACTTCGCTCTGGTAAGAAGTCGCAGTCCTGATTTCGGGCGGAAAGTGGAAACCGGAGTGACTTGACGCTAGGTTCTCTTTGACTACCCTGATATGCGGGAAAAAGCATGAAGCGCTAATTTGTTATCTTGTTCACTGACTAACTGACAGGCAACGCACAGCTCAAATTAATGGACGTAGACACCTGGCCCTTAGTTGGAACCTATCTAGTTCCGGAGGAGCTCTCTTCCCAAATATCCTAGTCATCATAATATAGGTATTATCATAATATATAATATAGGTCATAAAGTCAACGCCAACAAGTGTGGACATAAAATGGCTCCCAATCTACAATTTAAACATATAGGCATACTTACAGTTGCTTCGCAGTATATATATTAGAATATTTTGTTTGTCCGACAACATATACAGTGTTATGATAAAAACAGTGACAGACATACGATAGGGACGAGAAATAAAGATAAGCTTGTAACACCAAGTTATCGCCTCCGAAAAGTAAATACGTCTTTTATGGGTCTGAGTATATGCATCTAAGATACAATTGCACAACATATGTTAGATTTGCCATTGCGGAAATTAAAAGCCACTTTAAAAACAATATTAATAAGTAAAGCCTATTACTCTGTAGAAGAATATTTAAAAGGTAATAATGTGTGGAAGTAATATGATTTGAGTTTGGTGCAGGTTTGCTACCAGTGTATTAAATGATAAAATTGAAACTTTTGGTATTTGAAAAGAGCAACTGTTGAGTTTCTCGCCGGCTCTTCTCAGCAGAACTGCCTTCCAACCGGGGGTAGCTGCATGTTTCTTCGACGATTCAAAAGTGCTTGCAAACGTCTATTTGAATAAAGGATATGTTAATTTCAATTTATTTTAATACATTGATTAGATTCTAGTTTATGGGAATCCTCGATTAGTATGTCCTAGTAGGAGATTGGATCTAATACAAGAATATTTTTTTAAAAAACTAATGACCGTCCCTGTTATTATTATCATTAAACTTTTCAATAAGCTTTATTGACTCCATCCCAATTTGTTTCAGGGCACGAAAATTAAAAAAATTGAAAGTCATATTTCCAAATGGGAATCGAACCCACGACCACAGCTATTACAGTCTGGCTCACATTGCACAGCTAGTAATATAAAATATCAAGAAAGTATTTCAAATAAATTAAAATTATTCCCGAACCAATAGTAGTGTTGCGGCTATAACAAGGTCCATACAAAGTTAGTTCGGCTTCTCGTTTAATCTAACTTCAGTCAACTTCACTGTATATGAGTACTCTATGACACTTGAGTTTTGCCATCGAACTCTTCTAGATTTTATTTACGAAAATATATAACGAATAAAATTTGCAGTTGTGAAAAAGTTTGCAAGTTAATTTTTCGCCTGGATTCGCCTGCGTACACGACAGGAGTATTTCATTATTGGCTAGCCTGCGTTCTCAATTAAATCAAAAACTTTGCTTAAATTTATAATTTAACTAGTTGTAATTTTTTTATTTATGAACCGATTGAAATGATATAAACACTAAATGTTAAGGGAAGTTCACTAAATGTTACCAAAATACAAAAGTCAAAACTGATTTCAAATCAATTGCGATGTTTCTGAGATTAGCGTGCACAAACGCACAGACAAACAGATAGATATATAAACAGACAATAATATTAAAAATCATAGTTTTTGCGTGCTTATTATATTGATAAGTATCCCTAATAACATTATTTTTTATATATCATCCATGTCGGAACAGCCATCAGTTATATTTATATTAATTATACTTTTTTTTTATTCTACATACAAGGCAAACGAACGTTCGGGTCACTGATGATGATGCTAAGTGATCATCGCCGTCGATGACCTCGTGTAACACCAGAGGAACTACAGGGATGTGGCCTTTAAGGTGGAAATAGACGCGCTTTTTGAAGGGGTACCTTCGATTCGACCTGGAAACACTGCCGCTGGTAGGCCATTCCACACTTGAGTGGCACGTAGAAGGCAGTTCCTACAACATACTGATAGATAATAGATTAATATAATTTTCATATAATTCATCACAATATGCACAACACTAGAAAACTATTTATTCTATAGGTATTCTGAAGGCACTGCACACTTTATACTCAAGTCACGTTTGTATTTAAACGAATTTCTACAATTATGTTATCTACGACAGACGCTGGGTGACAAAGATTAAGTTCCATAATCTTAAACACTTGGCATAGAAAATGGCATAGTATATATATATATATATATATATATTTCGGTGTTGAGTCAAAAAATCTGGGAATCCAGACAAAAACTGTTTTAATGTGCTAAAACTGTCTAATTTTTAGTCTAAACTGCAGCTTCACGCTGTTTCCCGCATAACACAGTAGTCAGAGAGAACATAGTGTTTCCTTTCCGTCCGTATTCGTTACACTGCGTGTTGAGTGGCGGAACTCCACGCCGCGCTTTGTCTGAGATACTAGAGCGAAGTAATATACGGACGCGTTTTATATTTTCGTTATTATAAATATCATAAGCAATGTACTACGAATAGAAGCATTCAGCCTAAATATACTGGCTGAATAATTTAGACCAGCCTTCATACATTTCTTACTTGCCCCATCTAAGTATACTTTGCTATATGAGCCCAGCTTCGTGCATTATTTATGACGATGCTGCCAGTTGCAGTATCTCGATAGATTCCATTCATACATCTTCTGACTTTGGCGGAGAAAAAGAAAAAAATATTCTAAAGTAAACTGTGTTATTTTTAAACATATTATAATATTTTTAGAAAACGTATAAAAATTTGAACTGCTAAGCCATGCGCTCTACATCCGGATATGTCGAAATTCTTATACGCTTTTTACAATTTACTCTTCTTGTCAGCATCTCTGTAGAGAGATTTTTACGAATTACTGCAATTTTTTTACATTTTTTTAAAGTGTTATTCACACACTAAGGAATTTAAAAAATACATATTTAGAAAACGTATAAGAATTTCTTGCAGTCACCAGTCTTAAACGATTTTTAAGAGGCACGGGTTCAAATCACGCTGCGTTCAAATTTTTATACGTTTTCTAAATATGTCTTTTTCAAATTACTGCTACCCAATTATTATTCTACGAATCGTTGGGCAAGAGAGAGCAATTTATTAAATATTTTTTAAGAAACTGAAAGGAAATTGAAAAGACAACTTTTTCAGACTATCGCTAATCGCGTATGTATATTTTGGCAATTGAGAAAATATTCTAAAACAGCCGACGTTTCAAACACTTTACAGTAATTAGTGGGCGCTAAGTCATTTATTTTAATTTAAAATGTTTAAAAATCACGAAAAAAAAAATCGCACAAAGCAACTAATCATTTATTGTTCCCCTTTTATCCTTCATAGTAATAATAGGTATGTCAGTAATAGATTTAGTTCTAAGTATTAGTTTTATTGTTTATATCAAATATATAAGTAAATAAAATTAGAGTGTCTGTTTGTAATGTTAAAATAACCGCTTTCTGCTAAATGCATATGTATGTGAATATACGCTGTATGTACACGGATTTTGACGGGACTTCTACTGGCAGATAGCTGATGTAATAATTAGTACAATTAGTATGAATGATCAATTTATTTTCATTACCAAATTTACAAAAAGCTGGAGTGTTTTAGGGTATTCATAGAGACTAAGCTCTATTTGATTCTTATAAATCTAGCTTTAAGTACTGAAAATATTACATAAAAGGAATAATGTGTAAGCCAAAAATAATGACCATATATCCGTAGTGTGCTAATATAAGATAATAGTAATAAAAAAATACACACCTGGCTGTACTTGGCTTGGCTAGCCAAGTAAAAAATTGTTTTGTACCTACAATATCTAAAGGAATAATAGTACAGGATATTAGTATATATAATACTCCTAATAAAATCACCGTGAGTAATTTTATTTGTACATTTAATTTCATTTCAATTCGTCGAAAATTTAATTTAGATAAAACTTTGGTTGACATAAAAAAAATTAAAAAAGGCATATTTAGGAAACGTATAAAAATTTGAACGCAGCGGGATTTGAACCCGCGCCTCTTGAAAAACGTTCAAATTTATATACGTTTTCTAAATATGTCTTTTTTATTTCCTCAGTGTGCGAATAACACTTTAAAAAATATATATATATATATATAAAAAGAATAAGTTTTACTCTACAACTTAGCTGACAACTTGAGCTAACTCTCAAACCTTGTATGAAAGAAACAAATAACAGAATTTTTCATATCCAAACGTTAAATAAAATATGTATATATATATGTATAAAGCAGACTGTGTCGCGCTTAGAAATTTTGGGTTGGTTGGTTGGCCTTTATCTTTTACTCTTAAATATTGTATGGAGTTTGTCTTGGTGCATTTTTGAACGCGAGCTTAAACTCGAGGTTGGTAATTTTTGTCAAGAACAAAATATGTTTCTACTGTTATGACATTTTGAATTATTTATCATTATATTAATACGTAATTAAGGCCATCGTGGCACAGTGTGATAGCGACACGCGATGGTTGTGAATTCGATTCCCATTCGGAGGAAGCATTACATTTAAATTATTTTCATTTCTTCGATCTGGTGATAAGACAAACCGCGGCGAGTCGAATTCGGGCGGATAGTGGTTAACGGAGTGCCTTGACACTAGGTTCTCTTTGACTACGCATCTATGCGGAAAAAGCTTGAAGCTGAAACAAAACCCACTATCACATTGAGAGCCACTTATATAAGAACTGCGTAAAGTGGGCATCATTATAAATAAAATATTCGGGTCACAAAATAGATATTCGTTAATTAAGTGGCCCTGAAAATGCTGTTTTCGATGCAGTCTTCAATATTTTAATTATAACTCTTCAAATAAGTAGCAGTTAATTCGATATATATATTCCCTTTACGCGGTTTTGCCGTTCTTGAAATGGCATTTTTTGTTTTATTTAATATTATATTTTTGTTCTATTTATTATTATCAATCAATATCTTAATTTAAAAAAAAAAATGCAGAGCAAAAGTACTTTGACACTAGGTTCTCTCTGCCTGTCATGCTATGCGGGAAAAAGCATGGTGCTGCATAAAAAAAACTCATTCCTCGATTGGAAATCGAACCCACGACCACTGCTTTTACAGTCAGACGTGCCACTGCGCCACGACGGCTTTGTATATGTGGTCTTTCACTATATTCTCTGTAATGGGTGGGCAGAGCAAATTATGAGAGGCACGTGAAGTTGGAAGAGGCACCTGTTCATTTACAAATGTGCTTTCCATACATACTTATTAAAGCTGGAGTGATTGATACCGATGGCGTATAAAATTATGGAAAATATATAATACAGTACTGTATGTATGTGCTGTGTATGGGTTCTGTACAAATAATAAATTATAATATATTGAGGTCATACTGACGCAGTGGGACAGCATCTGACTGTACGCTCGATCGGTGTGGGTTCAATATCCATCGGGGGATTGATTTTGTTTGGATTACCTTAATTTTTCCGCTCTGTACCTATGAGAAAGCGCGGCGTTGAATTCCACCATTAAACACGTCAAATCACGAATTCAGGCGGAATCGGTAAAGTGAGTGTCTCCAACGAAGTCCTCTGTGCCTAGGAACGTGCCGCTGTCAAAATATTAATATATTATGTATTGATAATTTTGCATATATATGCATATACGTAAAAGTATTTTATTCTTAATAAAATAGTATGGCGTTTGCTTATGCAGTGCCATGCTATTGCCAGAATCATTTATTTCACACACATTTAGATAACATGTTAAATTCATATGTAAAATATTTTAAGAAGAATTACCGAATTTCTATTATTTTTATTATTTTATATCTTACAATTTCTTGAAAAAGTATAAAAAATATAAAAGAAACGCTATTTAAGTATATGCTAAAATTATTGTCTTGTTTATTATTCCCACGCTAATTTAATATACACGTCCAAATAGCGTCCTAATCTGACGTAGATCCGCAGTTATTATGCCTACTCTACTCAGCCTAAAGGTGGAAGATTTACTACTAATGAGTTTTTCATAATTCAAGACGGAATCCCAGCAACATATCCATTGCGTAAATAAATATACGTAACGTTCGACACGAAAAGCTGTGTGCGGATAATATTTAATCTGTGCATTTTGTTTACAACAGAAAATTATTGCTTTTTCCATATTTTACAGATATTGTTTTTATTTAATGAAGACTCACTCTTTAACAATTTTTTTTTTATTATAAATTGAAGGACATATATGTGATCTTCGCATTTCTATGTGTCAATAAAGATTTTAAGTGCATATAATTATAAATCTTGAGTGCTGTTGATTTTATCCACATCTCATACTAATTTATTAATAAAAAAATTTATTAACATTTTAAATACATTGCTAAAAGAGAAATTTATATATATTTTTTGTATAAGAATATTAAAAATACATTAAATTGCAACCATTCCGTATACAGCCAGACGCTGTCAAACTACGCTACGACAGCCGCCAGTCAATTGGTAAATATATTATTCAAATAAATACCTATATCCAAAATTTATTCGTCAAAAATTCAAGCAAAGCAGGGAATAATAATGTATGTTTCGCGTAGGACGTTCTCTGTACTTTGAGATGACTTGTTATGTCAAAAGTTGGGTAAGAAGGGGAAAGCCAAGATAAATATATTATAAATAGATACGACATTAAGCCTCTTAGGTGACATTTACGACAGTTATTAAAGTAAGTATGTATATTTATGTCATTCATATTCTTCTAGTTACATAGTTTTTATTTGTTTTTGAAGTTTTTAGAAAACGTATAAAAATTTTAATGCATCGGGATTTGAACCCGTGGTTCTTGAAAAACGTCCAACCGCTCTGCTGAGCCATGCGCTCTACATGCGGCTACGTTGAAATTATTATACGCTTATTACAACTTATTTTTGTAGTTGTTGTCAGAGCGCTTTTAAACGGTTTCGAAGGCGCGGGTTCGAAATTCGAGTCCGCCTGCTGTCAAATTTGTATTTGTTTTCTAATGTTTTTTAATTTCCTGTGGATGTGAATAAAACTTATAAAATATTAAAAATATAATTAAATTAATCTACGATTTCTTCGAAATTTTATTGTCACTTTACAAACAATAGACAAATGGAGCAGGCATTTTAAAGTTTACGCATTATTTGAATGTTCATATGTACTGAAATATTAATAGCCGTCCAGGAGCTGCTGCTGTGACAGCGTCTGTCTAAACACGATGGTTGTTGGTTCGATTCTCACTCGCGGGAATGATATAAAAAATATTTTCATGTCTCCGCTCTGGTACCTAAGACGAAGCGCGGTGTTGAAATCCGCCAATCAACACGCAATATCCTGATTTAGGCGAGGCGGCGTCAAGGGGGAAAAGCGTGAAGCTATAATAAAATTATAAGAATAAAAGTAACAGTTCTGGGCAAGTTCTCGGTTCTTGGCAAGGAAATCAGATTAATGTTATGAAAATATTGTATTGCTATCGGATCCGGACACGTGTGCTTATTTTGAAGCAAATCGAAAGGCAACACGTGAGTCAAAAAGGCGAAACAAGATTTACTTGCATTGGTTGATCGATTGATAGACAAAAAGATACAGGACAACATTTTTAGAAAACGTACAAGACTGACGTTCAACGAACTCATTGCTTAGCGGTGAGAGCACTTGGACGGTGTACAAGAGGCGCGGGATTGAATCCCGCTGCATTCAATATTTTATAGGTTATCTAAAAATGTGTATCATTTTACCAACATTTTAATGTTTTTTTTAAATACCAGAAAAGTTAACAACAGTGTTTTATACACAAAGGATCCCTCTTGTCAACAGATTCCAAATTATTTATGATATTTTTACTTCATAATATTTTTACTTTGTTATATTCATAATCATTCGTTCGACAATATCAACTGTCATTTGTTTTTATTGTCCATAGAAAAAGCGCGGGAAAAAGACGATTGTTTCGCCCATCTTTTTTAAATTAAATTCGCAATGACACAGATACACACAGAGACAGATATTATAAAATAAAATTGATGAAATAATATTGTTTTGAGGCTTATGGAACAAACAACTACAGGAAGTAGTTGTAATTTCTATTCTATTAGAACGTCTATAAATAAGAAAAATTACTCAATAAGATTGTATTTGATCAGATTTCAAGAGGCGCGGGTCCAAATCTTGTTAGGTTCAATTTTCATGGTACTGTCCACAACCTATTTAGAATTTTACATTTTTATTATATATATAAATTACTAGCGACCAGCTCGCGACTTCCCCCGCGTGAACCATAGCTGTTATCGTATTGTAAATCTATCAAAATAGATGAAAAGTAGCTTATATTCATTCCGAGACCCTAAAGTATCTCTGTATTAAATTTCATCACAATCGGTTCAGCGGTTTAACCGTGAAGACGTCACAGACAGACAGACAGAGTTACTTTCGCATTTATAATATTAAGTAGGGATTTGCAGTTCATATAAGGTCTATAGAATTTTTATAGTGTAATGTACATGCTTGCACCAGTATTGTTCAGAGGACATATTCATCCATACTTATGGACAATGCGGTATCTTAGTCTCGTACCACACTAAATAATAAAGATTTAGTTTGGAGTTTTATTATTTATTTTACTTCAATATTATTTTAAATATATTATTTGTTTGAGATTTTTTAACATTTTTTAAAATGTTAATCGCACACTTAGGAAATTGAAAAATCATTTTTAGAAAACGTATAAAAATTTTTGAACGCATCAGGATTTGAAACCGCGCCTCTTGAACGGTTTCATGTCTCATGTTTAGAGCTTTTACTTTAATTTTACTTTTAAATTGTGTAATATAATGAAAGCTATTATAAAAAAGACTGGCTTTGCTTCTATCTTTAAGATTCTCTTTCAAGTACCTATTAACATAATGACTGGAAGCTTCCATGAAATGGCGATTATATATTTGTAAAAAATATTTCATTAATTAAAACAACGATAATGAGAATGATAAAAATATCGATTGTTTTTGATAACACGTTTGATAATATTGATGCAATTCATTATGAAATGATAACGTTTTTAAGTTAGTTGTTTGATTTTCACGATTTTAGCACATTTTGAAATTAAACTATTTTGAACCGGATTAATAGCGTGTAAATTCGGTATTCGAAAATACATTTTAGAACCCGACGTTTTGAACACTTTACTGTAGTCCGTGGTCACAGATAGACTGAGGTGGGCTTCGTCTGTCATTTGATACAATTATTATATCAAACTACCTCTACCGATTTCTTAGTTGCCTCGCGTACTGCCCTGGATTCTTGCAGAATGAGCTAACTGTAGCTAGCTGTCTAGTGTGATCGGATTGAGACTTCAAAATTTTCAGCATTGGTTCCCAGGTGATAGAAAGTTTCCAATCGTCTTCTCTATTGAAATTTGGGTGTTTTTGTATTTTAATAGCCTCGCGGATCCATCCTTGGGATATATCTGCTTTCTCTAGCGAGAATATGAGGTTTATCAAACCTGATGCAATGGTTGGGTTTATCCGTTGTATGCTCACACACGGCTGACTTCGAAACACGCCCATTTTTGATATCGGAGATATGTTCCTTCACCCTTATACCGATGCTCCTCTTCGTTTAACCAATGTACTCGTAAGATAAGCCACAGTCACAATCTAGCTTGTAGATACCAGCACACTGCATAAGAATATTACTTTTCACTGATCTCAAGAACTGGCTCACTTTTTTGATTCCCCCAAATGGGGATCGAACCCCCAACCATTGCGTTTACAGCCAGACGCTCTCCCAACTAGTTATAAAATGAAAAAATAAAACCAATTATAAACAATATCTATATCTATACATATTATTATGGGCATTTATAAATGTAATAAAACCAAAAATAAGGATTTTTAATATTCTTTAGTATTTGTCTGTTTATCTGTGCGTTTGTGCACGTTAAACTCGAAAACGACTAAACTAATTTATATACAGCTTTGACTATTGTATTTTGACAAACTTCCCTTAACATTTAGTGTTTATTTTATTTCAATCGATTCTTAAATAAAAAAGTAACAACCACTTAAATTATAAATTTAAGTAAACATTGTAATTTAAGTGAAAACGCGGGTGGGCCAAAAACTAAATAGTTTAGTCGTGTAGTTTACGCAGGCGAAGCCGCGAGCGGGTCGCTAGTACTAAATAAAGTTTGTTTTCTTGATTTAGAAAATATTTATAATAGACAATAATGCATAAAGAGCCTAATATCTAACTCAACCTGTCCAAGGAATTCAATATACCAGTAATAGCCGACTAGAGGAAGTATTGTGGAACGTAATATTCTTATTATCTGATAGCAACGAGATCATTTTTAATTTGGAATTTAATTTAAAAATATATTTGCAGCGATCGAAGGAGAACGTGTTGAAATTATTTTATTATCCGTATTAATCCATACTAATATTATAAATGCGAAACTTTGTCTGTGTGTGGGTCTGAGCCACGGCCAAACAACTGAACCGATTGCGATGAAATTTAATGTAGAGATACTTGAAAGTCTTAGGATGAATATAGTTTTTTCTACATTTTTCTGTCAATGTTTTTTGTTTGTCCAGGAATTTTATTGTTTTACGAAAAGGCCACTGAAAATATGAAACAGGTGTAGTTCACGCGGGCGAAGCCGTTAGCGATTCGCTAGTAGCTTTATATTTTTCTACCATATAAGTTATGTCAGTTTTTCTTGCTAGGTGAAGAATCGAGCGGTAGGCAATCTGATAATATCAGGGAAATAAAAATAATTTAAATCTGTCTTCTAAAATCTATCTTCTAAGTGGAGTTCGAATTAAAAACCATAGAGCATTTTAGTAGTAAAATATAGTTCCTTTGTCCCAACGATATCGTCTCACTGTAAAAGAGAGGGTTAAGGCTTCAACTTTCACTCATCGTGTTTCATAAAGTGCCGTGTTTAGTTCCATCACTTCAAGACAAGGAAGTCTGGATACTAGGTTCTCCCCGCCTACCTGCGTGGTATATAGTTTGAACCTGACTGAAAATAAATCAATATTTGTTTCTATATTTGAATTTAGTTTTGTTTTGGTAGAAAAACACAGAGAGAGAGAGAGGCTTGGACAGTAGAGGGGAGCGTCAATGCACGTTTTAAAAGTGGCTTTAAATCTACACTTGGATAGATAGTCCCAGGCTCCAATCTCCTCTTCCTTCAACGTGATTGGCATTCACGCGGAATGTTATACATGAAATGCTAAGGAGTTTCGTCGAATTATAACATTAGGTAATTTATCCTAGCCTTACACACCATCATGGCGCAGTTCAACTGTAAATGTGATTAGTCGTGGGTTCGATACCCATATCGCGGGATAAACTTTAAGTTATTGTCATTACTCTGGCAACATCCAACTAAACACGCAATGTCTCGATTTGAGGCGAAAAGTGAATGACGGAGTGTTTTGACACTAGATCCACTTAGACTATCTCATAACGAAAATAAAGACTATTTTCAATACAAAATCTAATCAAAGTCGCCTAATCAAATGTGTTTACATAGAAATAGCAAAAACAAAAGTTCCATACAAAACTACAAATAAGGAGTTCGTAAGAAACTAAATCATATTGTAGTATCTAATAATAACGGGTAATACGATTTATTGCAAGTAATCAAAGTATCAGCGACCAGTGTATTATGAGATGTGTAGAGACCATGATGACTAGCGACTTGGGGCTTTTGATAATTGCTATTTAGTGGACGGCTTTAGTTCTTTTCTCGTATATTGAGGTGGGCAGAGTGTTTTCTACATTCGGGCCGAATTTGAGACATAATGGGCGAAACTCTACTGTCTTTTTCAAGATGTATATATATATTTTTTTTACATTTTTTAAAGTGTTATTCGCGCACTAAGGAAATTGAAAAAGACATATTTAGAAAACGTATAAAGATCGTATATAAACGTATATATCAAAAAGCGCGGTTTCAAATTCCGCTGCGTTCAAATTTTTATACGTTTTCTAAATACGTATTTTTCAAGATGTATATAATATCCATTTTGAGTATTCATTTATTTATAGCATAGCAGCGCAGTGGTACAGCGTCTGGCTGTAAGCACGATTGGCTGTGGGTTCGATTCGCACTCGGAGAATTGATTTCATTTAAATTATTTTCTATTCTCCACTCTGTTTATCTAAGAAATACCGATGTGTTCAATTTAGCCACTCATCACTCCGTGTCTTAATTTCGGGCGGAAAGTGGAGAACGGAGTGTCTTGCCACTAGGTTCGCTCTGACTACCCTGCTTTGTACAGCAGGAAAAGCGTAAAGCTGAAAACAAAATATATACATATAATTTCCTATTTCCAAAAGCTATTCTATCAAAATCGCGTCCAACCGCCCGCGCTTAGTACTGATAGAACACCTATTGTTGTGAATGGACGGAACTCCCGGCCACTGTAATGAAAACTATGATTCAGTATGACGTTCAAATGTTGGCAATTTATTATTGTAAGGTTTCGTCTACAATTATCGATTCGTGAGTCCGGATATGTTAGATACCCACTAGGCGTTGAAATTTTTTTCCCTATACATCTGAAGGTTGGATAGACCATTTGTCTAATTGGGTTTGATTCCCAATCGGGGGTATGATATTTAAAATATTCTCTGGTGACAAGACGAAGTGCAGCAGGAGTTTTGCCACTCAACACACTATGTCTCAGATTCAGGAGGAAAGATGAGACCGAAGTGTCTTGTCTTAAGTTAATCTAGTCAAGTGTACAAATAATAAGAACAGGCTTTGATATATAAAAGATATTAATTATAATTTATGTTTTTTATTATTTATATCGTTACAATATCTCACTAGCTTTAAATTAACATGAAGGCGGGAAAAATCCTGCCATTTCCCACGTCACCGTGAAAAATGTGCCTCGACCGCCACGAAATTAGGGTGTTGTTAACACTTGACACTAGGTCTCTGCCTATAATAGAAAAAGCCTGAAGCTAAAAGAAAGGTGATAGTTGTGTGCTTATTAGTCAAATTGGAGAAACGATTGTTTTAAAAAAAAATCGTTCAAATCAAAATTTGCGTTTAAATTCGACGTTCATCAAAGAATATCTCTATAATGGGCGGAAGACGGGAAACGGAGTGTCTTGACACTAGGTTCTCTCGCCTTTTTTAACTTTCTTTTAAAGTATTAATCAATCGCACACTTAGGAAATTGAAACAGACATATTTAGAAAACGTATAAAAATTTCAATGCAGCGGGATTTGACCCCGCGCGTCTTGTAAACCGGTCAAGAGCCGTTCTTGAGTGGTTTTTATACGTTTTCTAAATATGTATTTTTCTTTGGCCTTCTCAGCTATACACGGAAGATGTATGTATATATATATATATAAATATATAAGCAAGTAAATACTACATTCAATATTAAACAGAAAAATTCACATTTGTATCAAGGCAATAATACTAATATTTTATTTCTCCATTTACGCCGCGAGAATAGAGTGCGGGAAAGTCAATAACAATTTACATACATGGTAGATAAGTGTTTTGTTTTGCGAACAGTGAACATACTTATAGAAAAATATTTTTAATAAACGTATAAAAATTTGAACGTATAAAAATTTAAAATATTTAATAAATAGCAATCTTTCTTGCCAAAGGACTGTTCATAGAATAGTCTTTGGGTAGCAGGGATTTGTAAAAATCTCTCTACACACATGCTAACAACAAAAATGAGTTGTAATAAGCGTATAAGAAATTCGACGTAGCCGGATATAGAACTCGCTTAGACAGTTTCCAGAAGGCTCGGGTTAAAATCCCGCTGCGTTCAAATAAAGAAAATATTCCATCAAAAACATAAATGTGAAAATGGGAGCCAAGTTCAATATTAAGTCTATGCTTAGTTCTTTAATCAGGAAATTCATTTATAATTTCTTTTTTTAGCTTTACTCTTATTTCTATTTTATAACTTGCACAAGTTATATATTAATTGAATGCCGTAGTGTCCTATTTTATAAATATATAAAACCTACCCGAAATCCAAACCTACTAGCTAAAGCTACCCGATATTTGAATATTCTATCTATCTAGGAAAAGGATTCTATCTATCTAGAAAAAACGTTAATTGACAAATAAATCATTCCTTCTAGGTGTTTATTTAATATATATTTTTAATTACTTTACAAAATTCATATTTAGTGATGTAATTATGCTAAACTATATGCAATAAAACATATTATATGTTATAAAAGCATTACACTTTTATATCCCGCATGCCAAGGTTGGCTGGTAGAAAATGCTTCTTAGCGTTAAGCCCGCCTTTTGTGCGGGGTAGTGCGCCAAATGCTACGGTCCCTGCATACTTCGCCTCGTCCACTGTCATCACTCCTCCAAGTTAGAATTTAATAATAATATAATGAAAACATAATATAAAACCGCAATTGAAAGAGGAAAGTGGAGTAAATTGACACCGAACCTTCTATTAAATCCACTTTATACGATAGATATAAAGAAATAGATAAAGCCAAATAACCTTGGATTAACCTACAAAACTTTGGGCCCAGAACATAATGTCCTGACATTTGGACCGGATGATTCTAACGATATACTTAGTGTGGGAAATATGGTAGCTTTGAAGCAGGGTTTCTCAAACTTATTCTTCCATGTACCCCTATTAGACATTATTATTATTGATAGACATATATATATATATATATTTCATTATAACCTCGATACCATCTGTATGCTGATGGCTAACCTTCGGAAAATATCTTATTGTATCTCAACTGTGTAGTATTGTGTAGTAGTACTGTCAAGGATCTGGGTATCATTATCGATAATAGGTTGACCTGGAGAGTAATTATGTTGCTGAAATTTCTCTCAAAATATTTTTTTTCCTGTGCACACCAAACACCAACTTGTTAATACCCAGCTGCTTCCTATTATTGACTATGGTGATGCTTGCTGATTGAATATGAATAAAGATCTCATAAACGAGCTCGAACGGATACTTAACCCCTGTATACGTTTTATTTATAATCTACGTAAGTATGACCTTGTATCGTCTTGCAGGAAGCACCTTAGTCGGCTCACGGTGACCTTACTTTTCTCCATTTTTTTCGATCCTAATTATCCCACTTATTAGTCCTCCAATTTCTCATATCTTTCCTCTTTCCACGATAGGTTCTTACTTCTAATTACACCTTGGGCAAACTCGTTCGCAGTTACTGGAGTCAGGCTCTGGAAGGAAATTATACCTTTGGCCTTTGCGCACCTACACTTTTATATCCCACATGACAAGGTTGGGTGGAAACGAATGCTTCTTAGCGTTAAGCCCGCCTATTGTACATTTTTTTTATTTTATTGTAAATTGTGTGAAATTAAGAATATATAAAAAATAAATAAATAAATAAATATAGAAAAGCAATATGTTAGGTAGTATATAGAACAAATAAAATATTGTATTGCCTCGTTGGTCGAGTGGTGTTAAGCACGAATACCCAATAGGGGGTCTCGAGTTCAACCAGGCCACACTACTGTACTGTACTAGCCAGCTTAGCCGCCTCTATTTAAGTACATTTTATCAAGTACCTTATATTTCAAATGGTATACAGATGCGGTACGCGTACTCCACTTTGAGAATCCCTGCTTCAAAAGCGTTTCTAACTTAATACGCAAATTGAAAGTGTAAACAGCGATTATTGAGTTTAAAAACATCATATATCTTTGTTAATCGAATAATTTGTAGACTATTAAAAGTTTTATGAAGCATCCGTTACTTTAATAGAAAAAGTTCGCCAAGTAATTTGTCAAATTAATAGCCTTTTCTTAAGATAGATGGACTGTTTTGTCGTTGGTTAGTTTTGAATCGACTATTTTACAGTATTTTCTTATATTTTAATAAATAATAAATTAAAAAAAAAACAAGTTTAGCTGTTTTTTACAATTTTTCATACATCTGATGGCCCCACTCTATTGGTATTTCTGATGCGTGGGTGTTATTGGTACTATTTAACAGCTTAGAGCTATACTATTGACTCTAGGTTTACCAGAAGACAAAAAATAAAAAGCAGAAGCTTCCCGCATAGCAAGCATAGTCTTAGAGAATCTAGTGTCAAAATAGACTTTCTGCCCGCATTCAAGATATTGCGTGTTAAGTAGCGGAACTCCACGCCGCGCTTTCTCTTGCACTAGAGAGACGAAATGAAAACAATTTAAGTATAATAATAAATTCTTCCGACCCGCCCACAACCAATCGCGTATGCAGTTAGGCGCAGTGGCGCCACCATAGTCTGGAAAATAATGAAAAGAAAACAAAAATGGGCATTATTATAAAGAGTCGATGAAAATCGATTCTAGTTTCCGACACTATGTTCTCCACTTTCCGCCTGAAATGGAGATTTTAGTCCCGCTTTGTCTTAAGTACTAGAGCGAAGAAATAAAAATATATTTTATATATAAGCGTTCCCCCGAGTGAGTACTGAAACCACAAACAAACGCGTTTACAGTCAGACGCAGTCACACTGCGCCACGATGGCTGCATTCGATAAAAATACTGAAATTATGTTTATATATATATAATTATTCTGATATACGATATATTTCAATTTATGCAAGTAATAAAAACATATGCAACGAATGATATGTTATGTGTTATATCGTTTTCATTGAAATCAAAGCTTAACAAGACAAGCCAGAAGGCAATATTAGTTTTGGATTTGTTAAAGAGCAATTCTTAACATTACAGGCACTGGCCACTTTGTTATAAATGTATAAGGCAATGTAAGGAGTGAAGTTTTGCATTAAGAACGATGAAAATAATTTGAAATACAATCTCTCCGAGTGGGAATCGAATTCACTAGCAATAACGTTTACAGACAGATGTCACACAGACATATGTCAAAAAGTTTCACTATGACCTTCGTACAAACACTAATTTCACATATAAATATTAGCTTAGCAGTGCATCAACCTGTGGTGCTCCGTAGGATATTAAGCGGTTGAAATAACTAACCAAGGCTAGAATTCCTTTTTAAAAGGATACCAGCGAATTTTCCATTCTCTAGAGTGATAGGTGAAATTTACAAGTACCTTGGGATCCTATAATGATCTAGATTCATACATTTTGCAACGTCTGCCGCCATGGAACGCCTAAAATGAGTCTAACCAATATATCCTGGCTATAAAGATGATAATGGGTTAAATCTAATGGAAATAGGTTTGTATTTGAAATTATATTTGAGAATATATGATTTTTAATCGTGTTTCCGCGTTTTATATTTCCAACAATCAGAGAAAACCTAGTGTCAAGACACTGCGCTCCACTTTCCGCTCCGAATCCGAGACATTGTGTGTTGAGTGAACTCAACGCCACGCTTTGTCTGGTACCAGAGCGGAGAAAATGAACACAATTAAATTATGATCAACCAGTTGAATATGTAATACTCTAGTATTTGCATTACTTTTTTTCAATTATAAAGATATTTAGTCTTAGGAAAATTTAGCGGACGGGGTATGAAATTTTGTATTGTTAAAGTTTATATAGAGAATAACTGCAAAATAGAAATGCCTAAAAATAACAATAAAGGTATTAAATTATCAAAAAAATATATATTACATTCAATTTTATACAAAGTGACATACATACACGTTGTTAAAGCAACGCGTACTTTACGCATCAACGATGCCTCTACTATATATAATTTATAAAAATATAAAAATTTACACCTCATTTCTTAGCATATTAGAGATAAGGGTCGGAAGCACGAACCTCCGCGCGGCGCCGGATGGGCCTTATCGAGAGCTAGTTAGTTTTTTTTTTCTAAATTTATGTAGAGTTTTTTTATATTGAAATTATTCTTTTTATAAAAAAATTTTTATTACACAAACTTTTAAGAAAATGTACAAAAATTTAAACGCAGCGCGAAATTAATTTTACTTTTTTATTAATTAAATAATTCTTTATATATTTTCCATAAATATATTTTTAATATCCTAAGTGTGTGAATAATACTTAAAAAAATGTTAAAAACGTCTGAATACTTGTTGCCTTCCAATTTGCTTGATGCTTAGATAATGCTATATTTTCATAGTATAGATGACCAGGATAACTTGAAATATCTTATATTCTAAAACGCAATACCAGAATATTATCTAAATGCGTCAAACATTTAAGTTCAATAAGGTTTTAAATTAAATTAAGGAATAAAATATTTCTACTTACTTATTACACTAGAATCATGATAAAAATATATCGCATTAAATTAGTATAAATTAAAAATTATTATCTTAGTCATATACAAGCAATTAACTATAAAATGTAATAGCTACAAAAAAATAAATATTTCTAACATTGGACCAAATTAATGATAATTTTATAACATTAAGTAAAATAATCAACTTATAAGAGTGTCAGTTTTTATCATTTTTTAAAGTATTATTACACTAAAAAAATTTAAAATGACATTTAGATAACGACATATTTAGAGAATTTCCTAAGTGTGCGAATAACACTTTAAAAATGTTAAAAATATTTAATAAATAGCATTCTCTCTTGCCAAACGATTGTTCGTAGAATTATCTTTGGGAAGCAGAAATTTGTAAAAACCTCTCTACAGACATACTAACAACAAATATAAGTTGTTTTATAACAACGCTATAAATATATTCCGAAATAACTAACACTCTTGAAAAAGCATATTTAGAAAACGTATAAAAAATTTAACGCAGCTGGATTTGAACCCGAGATCCAAGAGCCGTAGCGTTGAATTTCAATCTAAGTCAAAGTTTAAAATTCAGTCATAGTCAAAGATAGTACTCGTTTAATATTTTTACACGAACCCGTGCTCCAAGAGGCGCGGGTTCGAACCCAGCTGCGTTCAAAAAATTTTATACTTGTTTTAAAAATACTACATATTTCTATACTACACATTTATTAATAGTATTTATTATTTGTTAAGTATTACCCTGAATAGAATTCAAAGTAATAATCATAGTTCAATTACGGTCCGATTGCGCCATATTAGTAACATAGCTATGGTGAAGTCCTTAATCTATATAAGAAAGGTTTGGAATAGTAAAGCCATGTTACTGAAATGCAATAAACTTATACTCCTGCAAGTTCTGATTTAAATTTCGTAAGGGTTGATATAAGTCATATGTAATGAATGGGGCCAGAAGAAGTATGGTAGTCGCTGGCGACACCATCTTCTGGCCTGATGACAATCGAGGCAGTTAGTCCGGTGTTCTGCCAGTGGCTAGCGAGGCGTCATGGCGACCTAACCTTCCGCACCACGCAGGTCCTCACGGGGCATGGATGCTTCGGGAGGTACCTGTGGCGGGTCGCTGGGAGGGAGCCCGATGCTCGTTGCCACCACGCGATGACTGCCTCGAGGAGACGGCCTAGCACACGCTGGAAGTGTGTTCAGCCTGGGCATCTCAACGCGACTCATAGGGGGCGACCCTCCCTGCCGGCTGTTGTAAAGGCCGTGGTGGCTTGCGAGAGGTGGGACGCGGTCGAACCTTCGGCGACGCGGTAATGCTCGAGAAGGAAGTGGCGGAATAGGCGAGGAAGCTCGCCATCCGCCGCATACGACCGGGTCGCCGGAGGGCGGCACAAGATCGCCACCTTCCGCCCTGATTCGGCCAGAGGGTGGTCAGCTTGGGTAAGATGATCACCTAGTCACCTGGCCTGAGTAGGTGCGCGCTGGTCACTCCCACGTGCTACTCTTAGCAGGCCGTCGAGGGTGCCCACCACCCTCGACTCCCGCCGCCGGAGTTCACGGAAGATTGAAGTTCCCGTGGCCTCGGCTAGTGGCGGTCGAGGAGGAGCACCGTGTGGTATTAGTGGGTATACAGACGGCCTATCTGATATATGTCCGGAGTCCCAAGTCCCGGAAGGTAAGGTAAGTACTTGGACGGCCCCTAAGTTATTCAAAAAACAACCTGAAATGCTTCTAGATAGTTCATTTCAGAGAACTTTCATGTATAAAAAAAAATTACTTAAATATCACTGTCACAATGGAAAAAAAATTTTTAAACTATTTTTTTTCGCGTATAGCTTGCACCATTTCTGCCAATTATTTGTATCGAGGACCGAAATTAATTTGCCTTTGCACGGTATACATAAATTGTGACCACAGAATTAACGAGCGAGTGTTTTTGTCAAACAACGGCTGTAGTGGTTCTTTATTTAAATAACATTAGAATTGTAGGATTTTTATTAGGTCTGTATATGAAAATACTATCTAATTATAATTTACTAGCGACTCGCTCCCGGCTTCGCGTAACGCAGTGTGAACTACATAACTAATTACAGTAATAAATAGCTATTAAGCTATTTCATACTTACGGCCTTCTGCATTCCCCCTTAAATGACAAACTGCTCAAATTCGGATTCGAATTATGTATTTTATCAAATTATTTAAAACGGGGCGCGGGAGATGCCGCACGTTTCATTGGAAGGATTTTTTTGGTTGCATGTAGTATTCAATCTGTGATAACTTCTAAAGTATTTATTAGAATGAAAAAAACTAAAGGATAATATGTAAATGGCCAATTGTAATAGTAACGTACTTGTTTGGATAATAATTTAGCCTTTGAATTAAAGTAATAAAATAATATTTTAAAAATTATCTAGATATAAAATTACTGTGAGTCAATCATAGGAGAAAGATATATCCTGTCACGGGCTTTTCTGTAGGCCTTTTAATTAAATAACATTTCCGTAGTATATTATTTGTATATGAAATACATCATACAATTTAGTTGGCGCTTGAAATAAGCGTTCAAAAATCGTTTATTTCAGAGTTTCATTACAAAATATGGAATTTTATTACATAAATATTTACATAAATATTTAATAATAATGTATTATATGTATAAAATAAAGGAATGAGTTATCTAAACAACAGTGAAAACAGCACCAAAATCGATTGCGTAGTTTAAAAGAAGAAAGCTTAGAAGTAAATAGACACGGAGGTCGAGGGAGTGCACTAGTTCTGGTACGTCCTTGAGTACACTGAGTGCGTGTACACTAGTACCGGCGAGTCTTTGAGCGCTCTGCGTGCGTATATTACAAGAGCATGCTCTTAGGAATACTTCTCAGGGTATATGTATTTGTACTAGTGGAAAATTGAATCAATAATTTGAATTAATTGGTGTATATTTCAATAACAAGTACTTGTGTCTTGACATTAGGATCTCTCTATCTACACTGAAAGTGGAACGGAATTCTTTCCTCTAGGTTCTCTCTGACTACTCTGCTGTGCGGGAAAAAGCGTGAAGCTGTAAAAAATGTAATTCTTACATTCAAAGAATTTTACATTTTGCTTTCAATATACAAGTAGGAAATCATCAGCACATCCATCAACTTATTATTTGATAGCTCTTATTCTCTTTTATGATATAATATATATTTAAAATTTAGTCTTAAGTATTAAAAAAATCTTATATATTATAAAATTTTATATTCAAAGACTTACGCATGAAATAACACTTAAAATAAATTGTCAGGTAATATCAATTATGGAATAATTATTGAAACACCAGCGGCAATAATAGCTTTAGAGAGCCAAGTCTATTCTCGATACGTAAAATTACAAGTACCTTAGGTATCAATAGCGTATATTTAATAATAGAACCTTTTTCAACATTCGGGCCAATGGCTGATGGAGAAATATGAATTAAATGAATTTGAAATAGTCAAAGGTTATGTGAAGAAGAAAATGTGCAGAAATCCAATATTTATAATAATAATGAATAAAAAATTAAATGAATACACACCACCGCGTGATTTACATATAGTTTTGCTTAAAGTGAACCTTTTTTATACTATGTACTGATATACTCGTACATGCCACTGAGGCTCTCTGGCTGTATACACGATGGACGTAGGTTCGATTACCACTAGGAGAAATTAAAATATTTAAATTATTTTCATTTCTTAGCTCTGGTACATACCTAAGACAAAGCGCGGCGTTGAATTCAGGCGGGAAGTGAAGAACGGAGTGTCTTAACACTAGGTTCTCACAAGGAATTTTACTAAAAATTATAAAATTATTTCTTCGAACAATAAAATACTCGTTATAAAATCAAACGCCATTACGAAAGCGAACACTAACCCGTCAGAGCGGCAACGTTACACATCATCTAATTGAAGAAATGGAATGGTGGGTAATGATTGACATTATTTAGATACAGATAAAGCTAATGAACACACAGTAAAAAACATTTTGTTTTCACCAACGCTGAATTTCAATTCGCTATAACTTTCCACTGAGCTGTGTAGGTTTCGAGGCTGTGTAATATCCTATGCATAAGGTAAATAAACGGGTTCGCAACGATAACGGTCGGATGTAGCTCCACGATCGACGCCGGATGAACCTTATCGACCGGCGCGCTAGTTACATTATACAGTAGATATACAGTTTTATATGTATAAGAATATGCCTTCAATATATTACATTTCATTCACAATATGCTTAATAGGCTATCGTGGCACAGTGGCAGTGTCCGGTTGTTCACGGTGGTTGTGAATTCACCACTTGGGCGAATGATTATATTTAAATCGGAAATTGGATTAACACTACTAACATTAACACTTAGGAAATTGAAAAACATATTTTGAGAAAACTTATAAAATTTGAGAGCAGCGGGATTCAAACCCGCGCCTCTTGGAAACCATCCAAACGTTGGTCAGAGAGCTTTAAAATAATTAAGTACCATTAATCGGTCTTCAATAAACTTTGCCATTAAAAGCTGTAATTTGCCCTTATTTCTAAAGACAAGACAGTATTAAGATATTTTTAATTCAGACTTATTATAAGAATGACTAATAATCAAATCAGATAAGAGAATCAGATGTTATTACTAATCTATGGTTTGGCGCTGTCGTGCTTAACGTCTGACATTTAGAGTATCATCTACGAGCCTCCTTCTGAGTGAACTGAAAATATATCCTGAATTCGTTCGTGCTACATTCTTCTCTAGTCTCATCAGTATATTATATTCATCAGGCGAGCATCAGAAACTGTCCTTAGATACGATTGGACCCAAATAACCCCATTTCTTATTTTTTTTAAATATTCGGGATTCGCAAGCGCAACAGGATCCCGCCTATTGCCGACTCAAAGGCAAAATAATAACAACGTCCTTTAAGATGGTAATATTCTATATCATGGTGGTGGTAATATTCCTAAGACTTCTACAGTACATGTTCCAGGCGTAGGCATGTTTTGTTTTCAGCTTCACGCTTTTCTCTCTCGGCATACCTAGTGGCACTCCGTTCTCCGATTTCCAACCAAATTCAATAATTGTATATAATAAAACCAAATTCATTAATTAAATCTAAGGAACTCTCCGAGCAGACGCTCAGGCTCAGATCAATTGGGATATTAAAATATGCAAATTCGGGGAAGGACAAATGGCAATACACATACGAGTATGTATTAAAGAATACATAAACTTCTATACGAAATTGTTCTCAGTAAATTATTTTCTAATAAATACTTAATTTTCGTGTGAAATAGCCTGAAAGCAGACGCCAGGAACATCAAAGGTGTCATAAAATTTATATGATAATATTAATGGCTGGAACCGTCCCTATTTTATTGTTTTCCGAAATTATAGACGAATACCATATATGTGTTTGAACACATTATTTTACTTGAAATTTGTTTTTTTTTTCGACTTAGACACTCACATCTTAGAATCAACATTTTAGTTAAAACTATAATGCTTCAAGGACAAAAATTAATCACTTGTGATTTTGTCACTACCTAATGCCACGTGACGAGCTCTTTGACTGACTCATTTATAAAAATATTGACTTACTGCACTTATAGAGTTTTATAAAATGAGCCACTAATATCACTCATTTAGATAAACTTATTTCAATATTACACGTTAAATATGTGTTGGGTTTTTTAGCGTTTAAAGTGTTATTTGCACACTTAGCAAATAGAAAAAACATATTTTTAGAAAACGTATAAAAGTTTGAAAGTTTGAGTGCTTTTCAAGACGCAGGGGTTCAAATCCCGTAAACTCTTCAATGTTTAAACTTTTGTACGTTTTCTATAAATATGTGTTGTCTAGGTGACCTGCATATATGTCACTGTCAAGCACTGTCATTATACTGTTGATATTTATTTAATTAATTAAACCTATAACTTTTTCACCATAATACTTCATTACAAATTTAACTAAAATGTAAAATTTCATTTAATGCTTCGAGACATTCCCACGATTAAACCTTCCCGATTTCTTCTGCTATATAATATATGCATTTCTTATCGATTGTCATTTTTCTCACAAAAGCTTTCCATTACATTGTGCAAACTCTATCAAAATCTGTTTATGAAATATACATCAAAAGGAGCTTATCAAGCCCAACTAGTATATTCAAATTGATCATAAATATATTATTTAAAGATTTTGTACACGTTACTACAAATTGCCAGACGACGAGGCATTTAGTCGTAAAACAGCATTACTAATAGGAAATTACAAACTTCATAATAAGTTTAGTTTCAAATGAAATTGCTCTGTTCGCTAGTGTCATATAAATGTTAATTGCCTGCTACTTTGGATGAATATATACTGCATCGTACCCACATTATGAGTTTAAATTCTATTTCTATATTATTATAAGTATATAAAAATATAGGTCTGAGTCTTCTTCAATCTCCAAATGTATAGCAGTTATTACAAATGATTTTAATACGAAAGTATATAAAGAACGGTCTGAGTTTTCTTCAATTTCTAAATGTACAGCAGTTATTACAAATTATTTTAATACGGAAATTTATAAAGAACTGGTGGCAGTTGTGGTACTGATGGCAATTTTTGACATCGGCATCTGTTTGCCCTAATTTAGCTAAGGCCTCCCCTAATCTCTTGGAGCGCGTCTCACCAGCTGTAAATTTAACGCCATAGTTCCATCTGCTAAATTGTCAGCCTCGGTTTTTTTTTAATCAATAGACAAGGTAAACGACTGATTGGGTCACCTGGTGGTACATGACCACCGCCGCCCACGACCCCGTGTAACACCAGAAGAGCTACAAGGGGTGTTGCCGGCCTTTAAGATGGAAATAGGTACGCTTTTTGAAGGTACCCAAGTCGAATCGACCTGGAAAAATTGTACCTGGACTGTTTGCAGGCCATTCGACAGTTGAGTGGCACGGACGCTCCAACAAAACCGCACATTGGTAGAGTGCCACGTATCCAGATGGTGAGGATTGTATTTGCAAGATGTGTTAACATCTACAGCAACTATTAAACAGCTTCAGGCTTTTTCCCGTGGCATGGTAGTAATATATATGTTTAACATTTTTTAAAGTGTTATTCCCACACTAAGGAAATTGAAAAAGACATATTTAGAAAGCGTATAAGAATTTGAACGCAGCGAGATTTGAACCCGCGCCTCTCGCGCCTCTTGAACAGTTTTCAAGAGGCGCGGGTTCAAATCCCGCTGCATTCAAATTTTTATACGTTTTCTAAATATGTCTTTAACTATTAAATATAATAATATTATTGA
Organism: Podotricha telesiphe; assembly: GCA_038994665.1. Classification (NCBI taxonomy): domain Eukaryota; kingdom Metazoa; phylum Arthropoda; class Insecta; order Lepidoptera; family Nymphalidae; genus Podotricha; species Podotricha telesiphe. The sequence continues at coordinate 373,232 of JAOYRR010000401.1, read as the reverse complement.
TTACTATAGTACTATGTCGTATACATATTAGAGTAAATGTTTGTCTGTTTTATTATTGGTTGCTGTCTCTACTTGTAATATAAAATATTGTGATGTTTTCTTCGCTCAACTGATCAATATCCTTTGGGTGTTCTCCAAACAACTTGAACTGAACTATCAATGGAAACTTGAAATTTTTAAGGTATAGCTTAGCTATGTATATAATAAGTACACGAAGAAAAAGCTTCGGGCTTCTTTTTAAGACAATTTATATATATTTAGTTCCATATTTAAAAAGGTTGACACATTAATATATATATATATATATATATATAGAAGATATTATAACTTTTAATATGATGTTAACTTGTAAATTGGCTTAAGTTTTACTGAGGGGTCTGCAGCACATAGCTTGCCCTTCTCTGACAACCATTTCCCCCGGATCCGGATTCCCAACTCCATCTGCATGTCAGTAAGGCCCTACCCAGAGGTCTGATATTCGTAAGCCCGTGACCCACCATGATATCGTTTCCCCTCTCCCCTGAAACTGGGTGCAGAGGTCATCTCTTTGCACCGTACCGAACTACAAGTTTTAGATTAGTTGTCAAGTTAATAAAAAATATTCAAAAGTTTTTACATATATTGAACAAGTTTAATAAATTCTCGCTACGATGCAAGAATTTATCAGGGTTCAAACCAAGGACTTTCCACTAAAATCTACTAATTAGACAGTCTATATACATTCAATGTTATACTGTTAGTTTTGTAATTGTGGGCAGTACATGCAAGTACAGGTCAACCGCATATCCGACAGTGCTTTATCATGTGGCGGCGTTTGGCTATATTATGTAATATAATATAGCTCAAATCAGTACAGTACTGTCTCCGTTTGAATGTAAAGTATACTAGAATAACAACTAGTATTGTACAAAAAGTTGTCACTAACAAATCTGTAAATTATTGTTTTGGAAAAAAAAGAAATCGAAGTCCCGCTGAGTTTCTTGCGCCGGTTTTTCAAATTGTTTGACGTTCAAAAAATGTAGCATGTAACGTCTTATTTAGAATATAATTATTTGACTTTGTCTTTGAGTAGTGTTTTTGAGGCCAATACGAAGCTTGTAAGTTTGATCCGTACGTATATCCACGTGTGCAATGTAGTTCATGATGAAAGGCAGCTTCCCGCATAACAGGCTAGTCACCTAGTGTAGAGAACCTAGTGTCTAGACACTCCGTTTTCCACTCTCAACCCAAACAGTAATAGGAAAGATTGTCTTTATTGTCCCTCATATGTTTATTAAATCAGTTGTAATCTTTAGTATTTTTCGTTTTCTTTTATATATTTTGTATAACTTTGATAAAACTTTAGTATTTTGATAGTTTTAATTAGTGAATTAAACATTTTTTTCCGGCTTCAGAGGCTTCATCTAATGTCAAGACTGTTCTTCATTTACCTCCAAAAATTGGTATATTGCTAACAATATCTAAACATGTACGATTTGAACTTGTGGCCATTTTCGTAGTAAAATGTTGTTGATTCTAAAAACACTATTTGATGGTTGAGAGTTGTACGATACGACGAGTTATTTTAATGTTAAACAATATTTCAAAATAATAAAAGACTGGCCAAAGTTTGTAAATTTTTGATAAATTTCATATACGTCAATTATGACAACTTTCATTGAAATATTAATTAAGACTGTACTATATTCATTAATCGATGCATTGCGTAGAGTGTTGGTAAAAACAACGGATGACATCCAATTGGCGTCGCAGATTTTACAGGGCTTTATATGAAGACTAAGATACATGTTACTAAGCCCATAATTATGTAGAAAAGTAATAAGAAATTTCGATAATAGCACTCTATTCTCGTTCTCGTACATTCCAGCAATGCCGCGGAGAGATGATTTGCTTGATATGTTATTCTATGAATAATCCTATCGTATGCACTTTATGATTCAATGAAAAAATAACAAAGCATCTTTTAAGATTTTAATTAAAAAGGTCTGTTTTCTATTTAATTCAAATGTTTAATATTTAATTTTCGGAATCCAATAGTTTACATTAAAGAAGGTTTATTTATGTTTATTCGCAAAGAACACCCTTTTAATTTGAGGTTAGAATATATTAGAAGAACAAAGGATGAATTTTTTTTTTCATACATGATTTATATCGAACCATTTAACTAATAATTTTCGTTCGTACAATTTCGTTACAATTCATCTCAGAACAAGTGTTTATGTGAAAATCATTAATACCAAATTTGTTTGTTTATCATAAATAGTAGACCTGTTATGTCAAAAAACACAGTTTGTGTAATATTTATAAATTTAATGTGATTTTAAATTATTTTAATAAAAAAATATATATATAGGTGTATTGGCTTTTTGCACTGCATATATAAGTATTTTTTTAACTATGTCACATCCCATTCTACGTTTGCATAATTTTTATAAAAAGGGGAATAAAAATCTTCCTCTACGCTCTAATATAATTATGATGACAAATATGGAAACTAATGTAATTCACAATCATAAGCTTTTTCCATTTCCTCGTTCGATGTCCGTCTGTAAGTTGTCCAAATAAAATATAGTTGAATGAAGTACGAATTCTAGCTTATTAAAAAAACTTATTACTTCAATTAAATTCTTATAATAATGCTAATAAAATAATCTAAACATTTTAACATTTTGTAAAGTGTTAATCACACACTTAAGAAATTTGAAAAACAAATAATGAAAGGAATAAAAATTTTGAACATTGCGGGATTCGAACTTCAGTTCTCCGTTCCGTATCGTGCTTGAACGTTTTCCAAGAGGTACGAATTTGAATCTCGCTCAGTTCTTTTTTTTATACCTTTTTAATGTATATGTTAATCTAAACTAATTAATAATATAGGACTAAAGTATTCGGAAGTTAGAAACAAAAGGTCTCAGAGAAAAATTTCATTCCCACCGCCGTTATAATCCGATACTTTTACAGTCTTCATTTTATAGTTTATGACTATCGGACAGACAGTTATTATATAAAATAATCGATCGGTTAATAACACCACATGTATTTAACATTAGCTTTCAGTATTTCGTCAGATAGACGGTCAAAGGACGATCTAGGGTTTTCTTTAACTACACTTTCATTAGCAGATTCTGGTCACTTTTTGCCTGGATAGCCAGCCATTACATACAACGACAGTCCTTCAAAATGCACAATGTCTTGAAATTGGGCGGAAAGTGCAGGGCAGAATGTCTGAACGCAAGGTTCTGCATATTGAAGTGTATTTTATTTTATATTTTTATAAGTATTTTTGTTTTTTTTTTAACATTTTTAAAGTCACACACGTAGGAAATTAAAAAATATTTCTTTATTCTTATGTTTTTATATAAATAGCATTCTCTCTTGCCAAACGATTGTTCGTATAATAATCAGCAGAAATGGGCAGCAGAAATTAGTAAAAATCTCTCTATATAGATGCTAACAATAAATATAAGTTGTAATAAGCGTAGACGAATTTCGACATAGATGGATGTAGAACGCATGTCTTAGCGATCAGAGCGCTTGAACGGTTTACAAGAGGTGCGGGTTCAAATCCCGCTGCGTTTAAATTTTTATACGTTTGCTAAATATGTTTTTTTATTTTTTTTTTGTATATAGATGTTTTATAAGATAGTATAAAGTGGGATCAGGTATAGGGTAGTATAAGGTAGCTTATGGAATGGGAGAATGAAAAACAATCCTTTAAATTTTTAAATGATTTATTATCTTAGCTATATATCTTAGGTATATATAATTAAGTTTTCCTTTATGATACTTACATGTATAACTAACATGGGTTTATTAAACATTTCTAAATTAATCAAGAGTCTACATCTATATCAATTATATAATTTATATTTCAATAAGTTTTTTCTATGAAAATTTGGACACAAATGAAACTTAAATATAATAAACATTTGAACGTTAAATTGAAAATTAAAGGTCAAATTAGGGGTTTTCTTTGTTATTTGAAGAAAACAAAGTACTATTGTTTGTTATATATGAAATTTACAACATATGGTGAATGGTCTTAAAAAATTTTTTTTTAGGTTATCAGTTATTTTTTCCAAAATTGCACATATAAAAGTGGAAATAGTAAAAACAATAGGTTATACCAAAAAAATATGCAGGATTTAGGGAAAATGTTAAAAATTTACGTACACTTTGACAATTTCTATGTATAATGTATAATTAGCATATATTTTACGAACAATTCTAATTTTTGTGTTATTAAGTAATCTTAAGTGCATGTAATTGGTATTAAATATTAGTCTTATTTAAATAACTGTTTTCAATTCATAAAATGTGCTTATAGTGCCTTATGTATTTAATGATTTATTAAAATTTTAATTATAAGATGGCAAGTTGAGATTGACATTTGCAAATAACAAAGTTTGATTTCTAATAAAATTTTATTAGCTTTCCTTATATTTATTGTAGACCCCATCGTGGCGCAGATTGTGCGGAATGATTATATTTAAATTATTTTTATTTCTCCACTCTGGTGATCAAAAGAACACGTGGCGTTGAAGTTCACTATGTCTCGAATTCAGACAAAAAGTGGAGAACGGAGTGTCTTGACACTATATTTTCTCCGACTACCCTGCTATGCGGAAAACAGTGTGAAACTGAAATAAAAAATTCTATCTATCAATCAATGAAAGTGAGAAAAACTTGCAAAGCTTTTTTTACCCATTTGACTTGCCGTTAGATTTGTATATAAATTTGTATACATGTCCAAATCGGACAACTTTTCAGAATGACCAAGATGACAAGAAAGTAACTTTGAATGTGTTTTTAAATTAATTTGTTACTCTTGACGTTTTTCCTATCCTTCGCAGGTATGATAAGGAGAAATTGATAGTAGTGATTTTATACTTTGTTCTCCGTTTTCACTCCTTTTAGAAACAGTGTGTGCTCAAAATTAGATATCGTATACAAGACCAGGAGTATTACCCCTAGGAAAAAGTTTGTATTGCGTTCAGCCAAACATTTCATTTAATAAAGCTCTAACTACCACTTTATTGTAGCTTTTAGAAGATAACATTGTAAATTTACAACTAGTTATCACCCGCAGCTTCGTTTGCGTGGAGTTTTATGTCCCTTGCTCATACGAAACTCAACTTTTTCCTATACTCTAGGATTTTCGAAAAATGATGATCACATTCTACATCTAGTAATTTCAGGTGTACGTTGTTTGTCATTCCCTTAGTGAGTAATGCATTCTTTTTCTTGTATACCTATAAAATATTATATAGATATGACGTCTAGGAATTGAGACTAGGAGTTGAGAATGCTATTGTTACATTATTTCAAATCAATAAATAAAACAAAACTACAGGAAACGTTAAAAAAATTGAATGTAGCTCGACTAGAACTCGCCTCTTGTACGTTTCTAAAAGATATTAAACTCCTAAAATTCTGAAAACACTCATCTACAATCTCAACAGGCCTCTAACTTATCTATGTATGTTAAAATGACGATTTAATAATTTACTAGGTTATAATATTTTTTTCTTTTTTTTCTAACACCTCTCCAATTTCTTATTATGTAATAATAATATATACAGACTATTTGTTCTAGAAGGCATAGGATTAAAAAACTCAGTGGTCCTTTAATTAAATCTAAGTGAAAGCCTTACAATACTGGGGTTTATTTGAAATTGACTAAAATTATACATACATAAATATATGGTACGTTAAAAATATGGGTGCCTAGCTTTTAAATTAGGAAAATGTTAGTCAGGAAGGAAGACAGGTGGCGCATTTTCATTTTATATTCTTAACGAGCTTCGTATAATTACTTGAAACATTAAAAAATATGACTAAATATTACATGAGAATTGTTCTGGATTTCACAATTTTAGTTTAATGCTCAAAAGGAGTTTTGGTGAGATGAATTTGTTGCATGTTGGGTGATGGCACTCAACTTCATTTGTCTTAACAGTACCAAAGATATCATTACAATAACAAATTGTTTAATTTCTTTTCCAAAACTACTTTGGCATTGTTTGATTCAAATGAACTATACGTATGATCCATCCATTCCATTGGTTTTTTGAATTGTTAGCAATTATTGGCTGACAATTAATAAGTTTACCAGTTTTTATTTCAAATTATTTTTCTATGATATCATAACTCTTTTTTATCTATAAACTTCTTTCGTATTGTTTTTTTATCTTGGTTTAATACTTGATTGATGATGAGACCTGATGCTGTACTTTGCAGCACTAGGCTCTTGGCATGAGCTTATTATTCTTTTTAAATTGTATGCAATTGGTAACATCCGTTACAATCTCAATTCCTAATTTTTAATTAATTTCAAACACAGACTCTTCAATATGCTTCTCTTAACAATCTTAGGAATACCTAAGGATTTGTGAAGGCCTAATGATTATTATTATTGTTCACATATATATATAAAAAGGCTGAATAGCAAAAAAAATACCTGTTATTAACAAAAAAATTAAAACAATCTTAAGCTTAAAAATATTTACAATGCTGTAATAATTTCGACTAGAGTATTACGCTAGATTGATGTTCACACCGACTCCGGTAACGAAGTCGTCCCTTATAAGCGGAAGTAAGGCTGGGTGTCTGAAACAATATTAATATACCTGGTTAAGCAATTCTGATTCGAGTATGAGTATTATCAATTATCTATATAGATATGTCGTAGTTCAGTCCCGTTTGGTTTATCGCAAGGAACTGTTTTATGTCCGTTTATATTATTATGAGTTAATTATTTTAAATGATTAAATAAAATTTCTTATTAACATGGCTTCGTTGATGTTTTAAAAATCTTAATCATATATATTTCATTAATAGTATATATTTCTTTAATAGTATATAATCATATATATTTCTCTAAAGTAATAAAAAAGGTCTTAATATTTTTTAGCTGTTTATATGAGGCTGGCGCAGTGCGACAGTTTCTGACTGTAAACGCGATTGGTTCGATTCCCACTCGAAGGAATCATTATATTTAAATTGCTTTCAATTTTGCGCTCTGGTACGTAACATAAAGCGCAGTGTTTAATTTTGACACTCAACAGGCCATGTTCTCGTCTTCGGAAAGTAAATGCAGAACGGAGTGTCTTCATTAGGTCCTCTCTGATTACCCTGCTATGCGGGAAAAAGCGTGAAGCTGAAATTTAGAATATTATGTTCATAAGAGGCCCTTCCATAAAGCCTTTAATGGCCGAAAAAAAGATTAAGTAATAAGGTTTACTAAAGAAATAATTCTATTAAACATAAAAGTTAAAAAACATTACACAAAAAATATATTTTATAACATTTATACTAATTAATTAAACTAATAACGTCTACTAAAAAGTAAAGCATTTTCAGAAACAAAGAACTTCTTAATATCATATTTTAATCAAATTATAACCGTTCATTTGAAAATTATATATTTTTTGAAAGAAGAAACTTAAACAATAAGCGCTATAAAATCAGTGATTCAAAAATATCAACCAAATAATATAATTATAAAAAACAAAATGTTTAAAACATCTTTAAAAATGTTTCAAAATAGAAATTGGTCCTATACCATTAGCAGAAGCTAGATGCAGAAATTCAACTAGCTCTCTGAAACTTGGTCATACACAAAATTTAGCATGGAGCGTGTAGCGTGTTTGAATATATGTATATCTATATGAGAGGAAATATATGCAGTCAGGCATAGGAAGCTTCATGGATCGAGCGTCGTTATAACACTCGAAGCGACTTGCATCTTCAACCCTATAGCATACCCGTCATGGGCTTGGCCATATTGTATATGTATTTCCATGTTATAAATATGGATAGGGTTGACACCGCGATGGTTTAGTGAGTATTTTAAATGACCCAAATAAGCTGTTGTGAGTTCAAATCTCATTAGGGGTGTTAAGCTAATACATTGTACTATTATATCCGTTATAGCGTTGATGAAACACATTTTATTTCTTTAATTTGTAATATTTTTATGCAAGGTAATATTTATAATTATATTATTTATAATAATTAGTATATATATATTTTGGAATTTGTTCAATAATTTCTGGAGGAAGGCGTTAATGACTACAATAGATTTTTAAACTAGAGTAGTTATTATCGAATTGTATTTAGTGTTATTTTCTTAAGTTCTAATAAATTATTTATTAATTATATGCCAATAATCGTAATTATTGGCATCCTGTAACCTTTCTCCATGTAAACTTTAAATGCGCCAATTTTCATAAGTCTCCTATAGGTTTTTTAACGATTTGAGAGGAGAATAAAGTCACATAATTCAGAGAACTTTATGAAATCTAATAGATGGCTAAAAAAAGCAAGCCAAAAGTACGAGTTATGACACTTGACACTTGGCGACATGACAGACGGCGACATGCTTGAAGCAGGTGACAGAATTCAATTCCTATTAATTTTATGAAGCAAGAAAGCTAAAATTTAAAGTAAATTAACGTTAGGTATGCTAAAGTTATTTTTATTATATTGTTTTATTGACCTGTTGTAATTTGTCTATCGGTCTGCCAGTCTGATTGATAAGACACTAGTTAAAGGTAAAACTAAAGAAACTCAAGTTATTAATAGCATTTATTACATAAACGATTCTCCATTGAATTTCAACCAATTGCAGTTCACATGCGACATTTTAAAGAGGCGTTACTTTGAAAACGAAATCACAAATGTATTTTAACTTAAAATGGGTGTTTTAAGCGAATATCTAATTGTCAAATTTCCAACAACTGAATGAAATCCAGGAGACGCAAAACAGAAAACATAAAACAAGCCATAGGTGCGAGTGGGGACGTACAAAATAAAAGAACTCACTCCGGCGCAGGCCACGGTGCGTGCTTGTGCGTGGCGGCGCGAGCTCTCGCAAGGAGTGTCATGACCGCCCGCTTAGTCGGCGACATGGCGGCACGCGCTCCGAGCAGAGGCCGCTTGCGACCGCTCGCAACCCCAATCGACCCACCCACACCTGTTGACAAGCGGTTTTTACACTAAGCGATGATATATATATATATACGATGGGATATATACGGTGGCGTAAACAGACAGAGGGCATAAATTAGGTCTCGGTGTCTTTTATATATATACATATCATTAGTACGAACGTGATCGAATTCAAAGGTTTTGGAATTTCTAATTAATTTTTCTAAATAAATTTAATACAAACATGATTTACAGATTCTGTGACGGTTGATATCATCATCACAAATTTCTTTTTTTTTATTGAAATTTGGCCAATTTCATTCTGAGAGTGCGCCTAATATGGGCATTTCTCCTATAGAAGTTCAAAGTATCGACATCTACTAAAAAACTCAATGTCTCAATAGGCCAAGTAAGGTGAAAGCGGTGAAACAAAATAACTTTTAATAAATTTTATTTACACACTTTAGGAAATTAAAAAACATTTTTGAATAACCTCTCTACAGAGATGCTTACAACAAAAACAATATATTAGAATTTCGACATAGCCACATGTAGAAATCACGGCTTAGCGGTCCGAGCGCTTGGACGGCTCGACGTTCCAACAGGCACGGGTTCAAATTCCGTTGCGTTCATATTTTTATGATTTTCCTAAAAATGTTTTTCTATTATTATTATAACTTTATTTGCACACCACGTTGAACAATAATAATGACATAAAAAAAAAACAAATGTATAAAAGCCGGTGTTATGGCTGAGCCATCTCTTCCAGATGACTTTTGGGGCGAAACGTAACCTTTATATTCATATATAGTTAGGCGGTGAAAGTAATAAATCAATAAAAAACTTAGAAACAAATATATATCTAAAGTGGTTACAATGCAGTTATAATTCAGAGAATAATAAATAAATAAAATATAATACAACTCTAATTTCTCTATGTATATACTTTAATATATATATCTATACAAATATATAAAACTTGATTGTCTGTCTGTGTTTTATTAAAATAACCGCTTCTTACTAAATGCCAATTAAACCAAAATAAATTTTTTTACAATTGTTGTCTGTCTCTCTGTTTGTTCCGGCTAATCTCTGGAACGGCTCGACCGATTTTGACGGGGCTTTCACTGGCAGATAATTGATGTAATAAGGAAAAACTTACAAAATGCCATTAATTATGGTGTTGTTATCTTTTGAAGTAAGTGATGTTTTACAGCCTTTTTAAATTATTTCAGTGATTTTGCCTTCCGGATTCCGGAGACTAAAATTATTTCATAGTTTTACAGTAAAAAAACGTGTAAAAGTAAATAAAATAGCTAATAGGTTATATACCTAATAGGTTCAAAATAAATTATTATATTTTAGCAACTTTTGTATGAGAACAGTGAGTGGACTTTTTTACAGCTTCGATGCATGGTTGCACTTTTTCATTGCAGGGTAGTCAGAGAGAACCTAGTGTCTAGAAACTCCGTTCCCCACTTTCCGCTCGAGATCGCAACATTGCGTGTTGAGTGGCGGAACTCATCACCACGCTTTGTCTTAGGTACCACAGCGGAGAAATTAAAGTATTTTATATAAAATCATTCCACCGACTGGAAATCCATGCCACAACCAATCACGTTTACAGTCAGACGCTCTATCATTGCGCCACGAGGTTGTTGACAATACGTTTTCTCTGCCGAATATGCCACATTCGGGAGATAAGTTCAGCTAATGCTTAGCTTAGCTAAAACAGCTATTTCGATTGAACAGTACTAAGTTTGCTTCTTTGACCTAGACATCGTCGGCCAGTTTTGTGGATGGCTGAGCTGTTTGAACTTGGTGGTTAGGTTAGGTTACCAATGATTAAGAAACGCATCTAAATAAACAACTGATTTATGGTTTGATAGAAACGATGACAGGTAAGTTGAAATTAGGTACAGATATAGTGGACTAAATATGTATTATGGATTTGATATATTTATATTCGATACACAATGATTGCCAGTTTTAATTTCACACAAAATACAATAAGCGTTTTTCCTTTTTTTTTTAGTTTCACGCTTTTTCACGCAAAGCACGGTTGTCAGTTAGAGTCTAATGCCAAGACACTCCGTTCTCCACTTTCTGCCCAAATTCAGGACTTTGTGTGGCACAACTTGTACCAAAACGAAGAAATGATTTTTTTATCCGGTTTAATGTTGCAATCAGTCATTCAGACTATAGTCAGACTACAGTCAGCAGATGTGCTGTGTATGTTATGTGCAGATGGGCTAGAAAATTAAATAAATTTAATATATTATTTTTTTAATTCGTGCGTTTGCAGTCAGGCGCTGTCCCAATGCGCCACGATGGCAAACCAAAAGTATAATATTAAAACCAAGCAATTTGAAACAGCTCTTTTTGAAAATAAAGAAAATTTTAAAATAAAAAACACTTCCGGCAAAAATAAGAATTACGGAACAAGCTCAATTAACTTAAACAAAACAAAACAATGTACGATAATTTAAATGTATGGCAATAATAAAACATTGTTAAATAAAATTATTAGCCTCGGGCTTGAACCGGTCGGTGACCCAATTCTACTATATGAGAGATAAATCGGTGTTGATGAAACTGTTAATGGAATGAGTTTGAGTGACAGACAGCTGGATCTAAAAGTTGAAATTTAGCATGTAGGTCCCTTAGGGAGTGGCCGGGATTATGTTAGATACTATTTCAAATTTCTTACGGGAACTAGAATAAATAAGTTTTTACAGTTTACACAGTAAAAACTTATTTATTCTATTCCACCCAAATAGAACATTGATTATATTGAGTGGCGAAACTAGACACCAGAGTGTCTGATCAAACCAATCTTTTCATAGTTCTAGCTTGGCAAATGCTATTTTACAATATTATAAAACAATATTGATCTATATCAAACTAGATAAATATAAGCATACAAATATTTTTACAGCGATTGTCTGTAAACAGAAAATGTTGTGCTCAGGGAAATGATTACATTGAAATTATTGTTCATTTTTCCGTTCTAACAAAACAAAACGCGACGTCGATACTGGTAGTGTCTGAACACTAAACACGCTGTCTCGAATTCGGGCGAAAAGTGGAGAACGAAGTGACACCAGATTGCCTTAACCTTCAAGCTGAGTGGACTTCAACATAACACAACATAAATTAATCTAATATGTAGTTAACTTAAGCTAATCTAATTACCACAAGTCTATATATGGATAGTAATTTGACAATCGACTGGTCATGATGATGAGATGATTGCTTTTCAATTAAGATTCTATCACAATAATTATAAGATATCTATAGGTAAGGTATTAATTCCAGTGCAATGAATGTTCGTATTTATAGTAAAAAATTCCAGGCTTATGATCCATTATAAGCTTAGAATTTTTCTATATACTATGCTATGTATTAGCTGCTCCAGCACCTATTTATAAAACGGATAAATGTGCTCTAGACAATTGAGCTACACGTTCTTATCAATGTCGACAAGCGTGTAAGAATTTCGACGTAGTCGATAAGGAATATACAAAAGTTAAACATATTTAAATATTAAAAATACATTTAAGACCTTCCCTGTGAAGTTTTAATTGGTTTCTCCATAACAGAAATAAGTATACAACTCAAATTATACTACAAATGGATTTTAGAGGATAGCCATAGCTATATAAAAACAGTTTCAGAGAAGACTAAATAATAAAAACAAATAATTGTATCATATAATAACTAGATCATAAGCTAAATCAAATATGTTTTGTTTTCAGCTTCACCCTTTTTTTACGCATAGCAGAGAAGGCAAAGAGAACCAAATGTAAACAGACATCATTGTCCATGTTACAAGACATTGCGTGTTGAGTGGCGAAACTCAACCCCTTGCCTTGACTTACTAGAGCGGAGAAATTAAAATATTTTAAATACAGAGTGTGATTACTCTCCAAATTCGAAATGGAACCCACAACCAATGGCGTTAACAACCAGACTGTACCCTTGTACCGCAATGGGCTAACAATCAAATATGAAAATTTAAACAAATTTAACTTTACTTGCAAAAGATAAACTTATGTAAATACTATATTATCATTTTTTATTATAACGTTTGTGTCAATAAAAAGTTTTAATAAAACGCTAACTTGTGAGTGTACTTGAAACGAATTCGGGAGAAACAAAGTCCATCAGTCAACGGTACTGTAGCCGTAAACAAACATTTCGTTGTTTCATTCTTGGGCGAAAAATAATGCGATCTGCAAAATATCATCACCGCAACAAAAGACGCCGAACAAGATTTTAGAGTGTGGTGCAAGTTGTAGGAGCTGTGCAATTTGATTTTCACGATTATTACACATTTTGTGAATTACACAATTAAGGATTTTACGCGATTAATCCGGTCTCGGGTAATAGTTTCATTTTTATTTATATATAGATTAACTTATTGTTTAGTGAAACATTTGATTCGTAATTCTTGCACAGAAAATATTCTTTCAAATACATAATATCCTCATCATGAGGGCTTCGTGGCGCAGTGGGACAGCGTCTGAATCGCGATTGATTGTGAATTATCTGTATCTGTAAAAGTGGAGTATCTGGATTATAGGTTCCATTTATGCTAATATTTCTATGAAAAATCGGGAAGCTGATTTTGTTTACATATTATGTTTTAAGCATATGTATTTGGCTGTACGCGATGGCAATGGACGATCGAATTTCGATTGATTCTAATTATAATTAGAATATATATATATGTCTAAGTACCTTTTAGTATAATGAAAGATTTGGCGAGAAAAACATGCAATAAAAGGATTTTTTAAATACGATATTAATATCAAGTATATTATATCGTATTTATATATCAGTTGGTTAGCTTTTGTACGTAGTGGTTCGATTATTTGTTATCTCATCCGATTAGAGTATTTGCTCTTCGTAACTTCAGTTAAATATCTGATTATAAGCAGTTCACTTAAATATTTCGTTACACGTGTTAAATTTAGAAAGGAGTTAGAGAAGCAGAAATCAACAATGGAGTGATCACTTATTTTTTAATAATAAAATAGACTAGTGTCGCCTGCATCTTTGTTTACTTGTAATCCCTTTTATCCCGTACCCGTATAAATTTCAAGAAATACGCTCTCAATACTCCTTTACACTTCCTAAGCCTAACATATTAAATTTCAACTTTCTATGCAAAGTAATTTCGGCTGTATATGTTTTCAACATCAGTAAAGAACAAAAAAGACATGAGTAAAAATACTTCTATGAATTCGATAATTTTTTTATATAGATATTAATTTTTTTATGTTCTCCTTTACGTTTGTTTTGTTCCCAAAATTGCCCTTCTGCTGTGATTGGAACACAATATGGAAAATTAACATAAAATAGACGTTTGAAAACGGTTTCGGTCACAGCCACGGTCCAGCGATTAAGTAAACATAAAATCAAATGCTTTGTTTATATACAAAAATGTTTTTATAAGTAACCAATTTAAATATATGTTATATGTAAATATCCGTATTTGTATATATACCTCTTCTACAGCAGTGAACTTTAGCTATGTGTCATCTTTGATTATGTCTGGATGGCTGGGTGTTGTGTGCTAAGTAACGATATTTGAAATATCCATAGACATCCAGACATAGTCAAAGATGGCAAAGCTAATATGTAAAAGAGGTGCGGAAGGTCAATATTTTTAACAATATAGCATTTGTAATCAAAAATATACCACACTACACACTACCATGTATTTGACATACACTTTATATAAACATACACGTTGCTAAGGCAACACGTATTTTACTCATAAACCACTACGAGTTGCCGAAATAGAAAGTAACAAAAAAAAATATTAAAAACTGAAAAGCACCCGCCTATGTCTTTTGTGCCACAATCATTTTCTCATTACACGAGAATTGAATTTTATCGTTTTGGAATGTAACAATCAACAATTGCTGTGTAAAAGGCTGAGTTGTCTGTTTAATTAAATCACAAAGCGGAAGTGGACGGCCCTGATATTGCTCCGTGGTTTTGGAACAGTTAGCTGGAGTTCAGTCTAAATGGTATTTCATAGTTGACATGTTCGTATGAAATCATCAGTAAAAAACGCGAGGCTGGGTGAATTCGTTTAGATTTTTTTTCCTATGTATTTTAATAACCTGAAAACTAAACATTTAGTAGCGAGAAATAAACACAATTAGCGGAACTCAACGCCGCGCTTTGTATTAGGTATACCAGAGCGGAGATATTAGAATATGATTAATAATATTAATTCCACCGATTGAAAATATCAATCCATCCACTGCTTCACGACGGCCTGAGCCATGTTGGTTTCGAAAATATTTTTTTTTTTTGAATACAAATAGGAATCGAACCCATGAACGATGATGATGTCAAATAATTCTGTTATCAAGTTCATAAAGATTCACGCTCGCGACGATTCGCATCAAGAGAGGTACGCAGTGAGAATGCCACTTAGTTCCAACACTCTTTGTAACTAAACCGGTCATATAAAAATAATATAAACACATATAAATAATTCTCAAGTACTTTTTTACTATGCCGTATTTATATTATAACCAAGATCCAAATTCAAGAGCTGTAAGACAATTTGATAAAAGTCGATAAAGGTATACATTTCTAGCATTACTATATTTCTGTAGGCAGAGAGCACCTAGTGTCAAGACACTCCGTTCGCCACTAGGCTCTTTTTTAGCTTGAGCTATACGTGTGGCTACAACGACCGACTAAGTGTGGATGGTGCTTTTGTAACTGCTGCATAAGCTGCATAAAAGTCAAACAAAATTGGGCCGTTGGAGTAGAGTAGAGGTGTCAAGAAGAGATGTCAATTCACATCAATCACTATTTGCAACTTTTTTTTCCAAATTCCCGCATTGCAAGACCATATTCCACTTACCATCCGAAATCGGGACATTGCGTGTTTATGGCGGAACTCAACGCTGCGCTTCGTCTTGGTGCAAATCATTTCTCTTGATAGGACTCGAACCCATAAACAATCGTCCTTACTTACACTAATTACTATGTTTTAAAAAAAACCGTATACGCTCTTATAGTCTACTGCAAGTTTCAAATGTTTCCAAAAAGTAACGCTTTTCGACAAACAAAACCAAATTTTTGATGCGGACAGCTCCATAAAAGGAGCTGTCATATTGTTTATAGACTCCAGAAACTTCCGTTACCAGATAAAATGTTTTGGAAAGAACCTATTACTCTCTGTTGACACTTTGACGAATTAAACGATACTATAAAGTTAGACTGACGTTAAAAGCATGTAACCTGGTTCATACAAAGGTATCTATTATTTTTTATAACCGTCTGAATCAAACGGACAAAGCTTTCACCGATCTAACTGACTACGCGTATGTCGCAGCCGACAGCAAATTAAGAAACATGAAGAAAAAATCCATTTGAAGTCAAAAGCTTTTTCAGATGTAAATACTGTTATGATATTTTAGAACTAATTGAAACCTGACGTTTCCAGAGAATAAATAACAGATTGTGGATACATAATTATATGTACATTAGTGGAAAAATCACATATTAAAGACAATTAAATTTGAATCTGCTAACTCATTTGACGTAAGGCCATCATCTGACTGTTAAAGCGATTGGTTGTGAGTCGATTCTCACTTGGAAAATGGTTTTATTTAAATTGTTTGTTTCCCCAGCTCTGTTAAGAAAAAACGAGGTGTTGGGTTTCGCCACTTAGCACGGAATTTCTCGATTTCAGCTTCGTTTCGGATTTCAGAAACCGGACCCTTACTAGGTAGACTATGTTACACGTAAATTAATATTTATTTTGTATATTTATAACGGTTTCATGCTAAATATATATTTTTTTATATTAGCGCAACCTATGTAATTATGCAAGGGAAGTTTGTTCTTATTTTTACACTAGCGACCCGCTCGCGTCTTCGCCTGCGTTAACTACATGACTAAACTATTTAGTTTTTTCACCCGCCCGCGTTCTCACTGAAATCACAAAGTTTGCTTAAATTAATAATTGATGTTTGTTTTTTTTTGTATGAAGCGATTGAACGTAATAAACTTGATAGAGGATTGCAGTGCCCGGCTAGCTCAGTCGGTAGAGCATGCGACTCTTAATCTCAGGGTCGTGGGTTCGAGCCCCACGTTGGGCGTGCTTTACTATTTTTTATTTTAACGTGTATTTTATAAATTTTACTTCTTTTAATTTGGAAGCAACAAATTAAAAACAAATTTGAACTTATTATTTTGTTTTTGATTTTTTAACAACAAATTAATCAATTACTTGAGGCCATCGTGGAGTAATGTGACAGCGTCTAGCTGTAAATACAATTAGTAGTGGGTTCAATTCCCACTCGGAGAAATGAATATATTTAAATTATTTTCATTTCGCCACTCTGGCAATACCAAATTTCAGCCAGAAAGCCCAGATCGCAGCGTGAGACTTAAGAACATTTGCCAAAGTACATCTATAATGGAACGTCATTATATTTTGCGCCGTGTATTATATTCGTTACAATTTTAAGCGCTACGAACTTTTGTATTACAAAAGCTTTATTGATAAAAGCGCCATAAAAATGCTACGTTGTGAGGGAGCTTTTGAGACAAAACGCTTACAGCCTCAGTCCATTCATTCATTGTTTGGGAACGTCCATTATTTTTTGGCAATTTAATTTTAAGATCGTATAGACAGAAGTGGTAATATTATATATATTGACAATAGTATTGTAAATAAAACACACATATACAGTAGATATACAGTAGAGAATCTTCATACTTTTTCCCGAGTCATAGAGAACCTAGTGTCAAGACACTCTGCTCCACTTTCCGCCCGAATTCGAAGTATTGTGTGTTGACCGGTGAAACTCAAAATCGCCTTTTGTCTTGTACCAGATCAAAGAAATAAAAATAATTTAAATATATCACTCCCCCGAGTGGGTATCGCATCTACAACAAATCGCATATGCAGTCAGACGCCACCGTGGCCAATTTAAACAATTCAATTGGCAAATTATGACGTTTTCTATATCATAGTAACCTCTACGTCCATGGCTTGGCTAAATAAATAAGAGAGCCAGAGTGTTTGCTTTCTCCAGATTCTGCACAAATCTTTAAAAACTCCATCGAGCGACTTGTTGTTCAGGAACAAGTAGAAGGCAAGCGGTCACGCGGTCGATCGCATATACATTGGACGGACCTCACACAAACCTCAATAATCTCAAACACCTGAGACGCTAAAGACCACAGCAAGTGGAGGCACATCTCAAGAACTGCTGTGTCTTGTCTGATCTTTGTAAGATCTATGTCTTTGTAAGATACTTTCATTTTCGCGATTACTGCACATTTTAAAATAAAACTATTTTGATCCGGATTAATCGCGTATAATATTGGTATTCGAAAAAATAATTAAGAAGCCCGACGTTTCGAACACTTAAGTAGTAGTAGTGTAGTCCGTGGTCACAGTTAGAGTGAGGTGGCATCCAGGCCTGTCATTTGATACAATTATTATATCAAATTACCACCAACGATTTCAAATGAACACACTTCACGAACTTAGCAACGCTAATGTTAGTACTTTACGCGTACTTTAAACTTGATAAATTGGCGCTACAACACATCGCTTGACCCAATTCTGTCTGTGTGTGTTCGGAAGCGAGATGTTGGTGCCGTAGCTCCCAGATACGCGCGCTCACAAAGCTTTCAAGTGCGTTGCGTCAGTTAGTGCTGTTCTTAAGTTAATTACGCGGGATATAAGCACGTTGCGCTGTTTAACGAGAACTGTTAGACGAGGAATAACAGTGAAAATAAATATTTTGGTTTTGATATTGGAATTTTAGTGAGTCTCTCTCTTTCTTTCTATGTGTGTGTGTGTGTGTGTGTGTGTGTGTGTGGGTGTGTGGGTGTGTGTGTGTGTGTGTGTGTGTGTGTGTATGTATTGGAGTGTTTGTGTCTGTAACAGTTTAAATATGCCAATGAGCAAGAAAAACTATAGTATTGTAATTTCTTCGCTCATCGTCGCCGTAGTTCAAATATATTTTGTGTAGTAGTAGTTTTGTAATACTTGAGAAATACAATGAAACATATGTTTTATATATGATATTGGAATCCCTTTTAAAAAATATATGTTTTATTTATTTTATATTAAATGAATCAAACGATATTAAATGAAACGACGTTGAATATAGCTATTTTCTGCACAATATATTAATGTAATATGTTATTAGTAAAATTTTAAAAATATATACTGTTAACAGCGTCTAATGGTATTCGCGATTGGTTTTGGGTTCGATTTCAAACAAAACAAAGCGTCGTGAGTTTCGTCGCCCAACAAGCAACATCCCGAACTCAGGCGGACAAAGCGGACAAGTGGGTGTACTATGCGGTGAAAAATATGAAGCTGGAAATTATTTGTTATTATTATAAATAAATAATAATACAGTAAGGAAAACGAAAAGAAAACAATATGTTATTATCTATAAGTGTGTCTGTGTGTTTGCAAGTATATGAGAGTATTGTTTGTGCATACTTTTTTTTATATATTTTTATTTAACTGTGTATTATGATATAATATATTTTATTACATATAATATTATACAATATTCTTACTACATTATAATAATTAAGTTGAGTTTTATCTAAATTGAAACCAAATAATTTTAAACCAAATTTCATGAAAAAAATACGAGTAAACTAGTTTGCATAAAAAAACTTAACGCCAGCTTAAGTTTATTAAGTAAATTAGTTGTCATGTCAAAGTTTTTAAAAGCAACAGCAACAGCATTTAAAAAAAAAAAACAAAAATAATTATCATAACAACAATCATTGTGTTATCAGCAAAAGCGAATGTAAACAAAATAAGCCCCTCGAATCCAAATTGAACCCAAAACCATTGTAAACAGACAGAAATAATCCCCCCTCCCACTGCGTAACTATATAGTAAAAATAAGCTACTATATAAATTTAAAACGTACCGACCTTGTGCTAGCGCGTGCACGGCGGCCGGCTTTACACCGCGTAGGGCGGGGTGCCCGTGCAACATGCCGCCCAGCACAGGGCTGCTTAGGCCGAGTATATCCCCTCCTCCTGTTTAGCGAGTTAGTTAGTTAGTAAGTTTTAAGAGTGGGTTAGTTAAAAAAACAAACAGTTAGCTAATGAGTAACTAAGTGATTACCTTATAGAAGCGAATAGTCTTGAATAGTTATTTAGTTAGATTTGTAGTATATTTGTGAGTGAAATTAGTTAAAACAGTTAATATTAGTTAATAAAGTTAAATTTTCTAAGTTAATCAATATAATTGCAACCAATACATATAAGGCTACATATGTGATTTTATTACAATTAAACAAGTAGTGTTTTTTTATTTGTTCATCTTCCTAAATTTAAAAAAGAATTGACTGAGACACACTTAATTGAAAAAGACATATTTAGAAAACGTATAAAGGTATAAAAATGCTAACAACAAATATAAGTTTTCTAAATATGTTTTTTGATACTTTTTAATATTAATATTAAAAAAATATAAAAAAATATTATACAAACCTAATATAGTATTCTGTGCAAGCAAATGATGTGTGGGCTGTTGTATCACGCCCCCGCCGACTAGGACTCCGTGCGTCGCGTGACTTGGCGCTAGCTGAGAAGATAAAGAAAATTAATATATATTTTCATCTTTACAAATAAATAACTAATGGTAAGGTTAAAAATATTTTATAGAAAACGTATACTAATTTGAACCCGTGCCACTTAGAAACCGCTCAAGCGCTCTGAGCGCTAAGCCATGCGTTTTACATCCGGCGACGACGAAATTATTATACGCTTATTGTCAATTTTTTGTACTTTTTCTATAAATCTTTTTCAATTTTCTAAGTGTGTGAATAACTCTTTAAAAATGTAAAAAAATAGAGCTGTTCTGCTTTCTTATCAATAGGGCCAACAGCATATGAAAAGACCGACTCATTGAAAAACCTTATGATAATACTAGTTCCGCCATTTAATACACAATGTCTCGTATTCGGGCGGAAAGTGGAAAACGGAGTGTTATGACACTAAGTTCTCTCTGACTACCCGGCTATAAGAACAATACGGGAAAAAGCGAGAAGCTGCAAAAAATAATATCGCTCGCAGTTCAACTCTATGAACCAAGCTAATATATCATTTTACTACCTGTTGGTATCGGAAATTGGACTCAAAATGTTTTTATTTATATTGAAGATTTCAGTGTCTCAGAGTCGGCATTGGATGCAGATGAAACTACATATCTTAGTCGTATTTTGTCTTACCAGAGTGGAGGAATGAAATAATTTAAATATATTCCTGCGAGTGGTTATCGAACCCACACCCAATCGCATTTACAGCCACACGCTGTACCACTGCGCCAAAATGGTTATATGCCTGTTTAAAGCAATATGTCTGTACAGTGGACCGTCAAGGAGTTTCCTCATCTGGACCTTATCATGAGTGAAAGCAATCAAGCCATGATCAGTCACAATCTAGTTTGTATATTCAATCCGATCCTACTACAGAGCAAGATACAGTCAGCTCATTCTGCAAGAATCCAGGGTAGTACGCGAGGCAACTAAGAAATCGTTGGCTGTAGTTTAATATAATAATTGTATCAAATTACAGACAAATGCCACCTCAGTCTACCCGTGAGTGTGACCACGGACTACTGTAAAGTGTTCCAAACGTCGGGTTCCAAAATGTATTTTCGAATACCAATATTATACGCGATTAATCCGGTTAAAAATAGGTTCATTTCAAAATCAAAGTACTTATTATAATTCATCCATATCAGAGTTTTATAATCAATCATGTTTACCAAAATAAAGTGAGGGCAAAGCATAGTTCCATTGTTAAATGGACCTTAAATATACTGTCCAAGTGGTAACGGGATCGAATCCTTTTGTGTTACTCTATTTTTAGCTTACCGCTTTTTTCCTTATAGCCATAGAGAACGCAGTAGCTTAGCGTGGATTAATATAGACGTGGGCGAAGTCAAAACGCATCTCATTGGTGAGGCAACTTTTCTTTCATTCCCAATACATATCCAATAAATTTATCTTACCAAAGATGCTCTGAAAGATAAACTCAGTCATAAAATCTCATCAATCTCAGTCACGCCACTGTCTACTGTCCCACCGATTCTAACACTGCGTGTTGTCTATTAAAAACGCAACGTCACACTTTGTCTTATGCCCAGAGCGGAGAAATAATAAATATTAAAAATCAAAGTTTTATTTTATAGAAGGTGTTGTTACAAAATATATTCAACTCAGAAAAACATTCGAATACAATATAACAGTTGGTTGAGGAGTTGTACTCTTTGATAGGTTACTAAACCCGTAATAAACAGCTAATAAAAATAACATATTTAGAAAACATATACCAATTTGAACGTATCGGCATTCGATATGTTTTTCAGTTACCTAAGTGTGTGATTAGCACATTATATATGTTAAAAATGAATAAAATTTATTTAATTATAATCATTCCTCCGAGGGGGATTTGAACTCACAACCATCGCGTATATTGTCAGACGCTGGCCCACTGCGATACGATAGCCACATTTTTTTACCACATAATTAAAATGTATTAAAGTGTTCAAACTAAAGATCGCGTGTTCAAACAAATATAGAAATCATATATATTTTAAACAAAAAATCTCCAACAAACATTTGTAAAACCTAAAACCTCAACATGTAGCGTAAAGTGTTAATTAGATTTTTTATTATAGAAGCCTTAATTACACTACAGGGGTGTGAAATGTTTGAAGGAAAATTTTACATTATAAATTAAAAATCTAGACCATACTTGTTTTTAGATTTATTGAACGAGTTTTGCCACCAACCAGCACAAAATATCCTTCAACCGGTAGAAAGTGGAGAAAGGAGTGGCGAATCACTCTTAAACTTAAACTGTATCTAGGTACTATTTAATTAAAATGAAAATATTTTTAATATATTTGAATGTCTGTATGTATACGCGATGATTGTGGGTTCGATTCCCACTCGCAGGAATTATTATATTTAAATCATTAACATATTTTCACTCTGGTGAGACAAAAAGCGATTAAGATAATACGATTTCGATTTGACACTCGATTTTGGGCAGAAAGGTTAAGAGGTGAAAGAAATATTGATCCGAATGAGAATCGAATCTACTAACATCACGTGTAGAGGTGACTATACCAAGATGGCGTTAAATAGTGAAAATAAAAAGTACGGGAATTGTATTATAGAAATAACTATTTCTTTAGACTTTACAATTATTTTGAATGATACTACGAAACATCAATGAAGATATCTCGGTAAGATGTAACTAACAAGCATCTGTTCTATACTAACTTGAGGAAAAGTTTTATTACCACTCGCGCTATTTTACTGGAACTGCGACTAGATTGCGATTGACAGAAGGCCTTCAATTCCCAGATAACCCAAATGATTTTTTTAAAGATATCTCTCCACAATACTAGTAGGTTTTATGGTCAGTTGCAAAAATTATAAGCTTTACGCTTTTTCCCGCATAACAGTCAGAGAGATCCTAGTGTCGAGACACTCCGTTCTACACTTTCCACTCGAAATTGAATTTTTAGTGTATTGAGTGGCGGCAGTCAACGCCGCGCTAATATAATCATTCCCCCGAGTGGGAATTGTACCCACACGAAATCGTGTTTTCAATCAAACGCTGCCACAGTACTCCACGATGGCCTTAGACAAGTATATTTTCAGTCTAAGAAACTGATTTGGTTCCAATATTTTTTCCATTTTTATAAAGCGATGTTTCGAAGCAGTTACATGATACGAAGAACTGCTCTTGAGATTTTCTAAAGAAAAATTTAGACGCGTAATCGCAATGGTTAGACTGTATTACAAAACTACTATATTACTAGTATATTATTAAATTTTATTTGAGGTATGAATTTTGTTCAAAAAATGTTACAAGTTTCAGAACTATTGAAAGCTGGTGAACACACATGGATATATATTGAGTTGCCCCATCCGTGGGCCAGTGTTGATCCTCCGCTCGAGATACATTCTGTATATATAGATTTGACGATGGCTTTGTTGGACAATGTATGAAGAACCGCCATCCAGAACACAACGTCTTTAAAAGACCAGAGTGTAAGGAATATTTTTATTTACTTGGTAAATAAAACTTAATATCCATACTAATATTATAAACGAGAAATTTGTTCTATCTGTCATTGACATCATCACGGACAAACCGCTGAACTGATTGTACTTGAAAATGTATATAGAGATGTTTCAGATTTTCTCCAATTTTTTTTGTTTTCGAAGAAACCAAAAGCGGGTCGCTATATTTTGTATAAAATTGTTATCGCAATCGCACTGAGTATCAATTCCCAGTTGCACTAA
Source organism: Podotricha telesiphe (assembly GCA_038994665.1). NCBI lineage: Eukaryota > Metazoa > Arthropoda > Insecta > Lepidoptera > Nymphalidae > Podotricha > Podotricha telesiphe. The sequence goes on along the minus strand of JAOYRR010000401.1, from coordinate 348,942 downwards.
GAGTAATTACATATTCTATTACCAAAGTCCTTGGGCCTAGTATTAAGCGCACTTCCTCTTGTAAAACACGTAAATACCTAATTATTCCATCTATATCTGGCCAGTCTATTCATCTAAATAAGTTTAGACATTTATGCCATTAACAATGTCACATAGAGACACTTCTAATGGAAGTATAGCGAGAGGGTCTCTAAGCTATCTAATGGTTTATTACTGTACAGCCTCTATCTTGTGAGACGGTAGTGCAAGAAGTATGGGAAGTCCGAAATATAAATGTAATTTAATTATGTTAATCTTTTTTAATTTAAAAAAATATATGAAACTATGATTTTGGTAATACGAGTATAGAGATGATATTTCTTGCTTTTTTTACTTTTACCAAATATATTTGGCCAAATACCAAATCAATACTTTTAAGATTTACCAATAGAAAGACTTTTAACAAAACATATAGCTTTGACAAAATGAGTACACTCTTTTATTACAATTGATTTAATTTTACTCTTTTTCCCGCATAGGGTATCAAAGAGAACCTTCTGTCTTGACACAAAACTTGGAAACGGAGTATCTTATCCTCGTTTTGTACCAGACTTAATTTATTGAGTGGTTGAACTCAACTAAACTCAAAAGTCTTTCCAATGCGGGAAATGAAGATAATTTAAATATTATTACCCCTCAGAGCGGGGATCGAACCTACAATCACATTCACATGATGAATCCAAAACGTACTATTACCGATGCTGATTTAGTATTCAAAACATATACCTTGCTTGGCAAGCAGTAGATATAAATATAAAATAAAACCCTAACGCTTTACGAAGCGTACGTTCTTTCTCAGACGACTTTCATACATACGTGGCAAAAAAAACAAAGAAATCAAGGCTTTGGAATTGTAGCGTGAGTGAAATGCTACACCAAACACTTTTTTGGTGCTTCCAAATTTTTTTGGCCTAGAAAAGATGGGCATACTTAATGAGAAACGTGCAAAATATATGAAAAGTGCTCGAGATATATTTTGAATTCTGGCACGGTGTTAAATATTTGTTAGATGAAAGTGTGTTAAGATTGACACGCAAAGTCTTGACTATGGACGAAAAGCGAAAAGTGTCTTGAAAAACTGTAAATTAAAAAAAAAACATTGTGTATGTTCATTTTTTTATTTAATTATTTATTACACATATATATATTTTTTTTTTATGTAACTATATTTCACATTTATACAAAACTGTTTATACAGTATGACTGTAAGGTTGGTTGAGTCAATTAATTTAACATTTTAAACAGTCGATAGTAAATAGTGTTTGTTTTACTTTTATTTTAAATATTTTATTGAAAACTGGTCCTCTTCGTATGTTCTCTCTTGCCAAACGATTGTTCGTAGAATAATCTTTGGGTAGCAGAAATTTGTAAAAATCTCTCTACAGAGATGCTAACAACAAATATAAGTTGTAATAAGCGTATAAGAATTTCGACGTAGCCGGATGTAGAACGCACGCAACGACAGAGGTGCGGGTTCTAATCCCACTGCGTTCAAATTTTTATACGTTTTCTAAACATGTTGTTCAACGCGCATATGATTTTTTTAGCTAAAAATATTTTTCTTTCCATTTTTAATAAATTTTTATATAAATTAATTATTTATTATTGGACAGATGAAAATATGTTTAAAATATTTATAAATGGCATTTGAACTTAAAATAATTATTATTTGGTATAATGATCGATAAAAGTTAACAATAGTGCTAAGACGTTAATTGAGTTTAATTCAAATTTCACGTAACTTGAATTAAGATTATAACACTAAAAGCATTAATTATTCAAATATAAAAATGTTGCGACACCCTAGTGACTCAGTTAAGGCATGTCTGACTGATATAAAGGTTGAGGGTTCAGTAGCTTATTCAAGAAAAACAAAATTTGATATTATTTTTTTTATTCTATATCCAAGGCAAACGAGCGTTAAAATATTAGTAAAAAATAGAGTATATATAAACAAAAAATAACTTAAAATGAATATTCCTCCAATTTACTACTTACTACTTAGTGGTGGGGCACCCCACCACTTTACTGGCACCTTAATCCTTTTTCGCTCACATTAGAGTATAGAGAACCTAGTGTCCTCCGTCCTCCGATTTCCGCTTATACTCGAGACATTATGTGTCCAAGCTTTACGACCCGGCGCTAAACGCTGCCCTTTGTCTTATAGCATATCTGTTCATAAAAATATAATAACTACGAGTAGAACTTTTACGATATCCGAATTAACTTATCAATTAAGCTTGATTGAGGGCATTTAAAACTGTTTATCCGTCAGCTTATAAGTGCGGTTGATTTAAAAGACTAGTGAACGTTTCATGTTTGTGTTTTAGATAACTACAGCCAATTATGAATAATTAGAAATATGTTTAATTAATTAATAAATTTGATTTATTTTCTCACTTGAACGATTTTAAATTAAGATTAAAAATATATTATTGAGGAAAGTTCCTTATTCAGTCCAGGAATACTATGCTGATGTTAATGTGTGGATTTAAATGCTGTTGATGCTAGCTCGGGAGGCTGCTTATTGTAAAAACTATATTTGAAAAGAGCAACTGTTGAGTTTCTAGAGGCTCTTCTAGGCAGAGCTGCCTTTCGTGCCAGTAGTAGGTTCCGCTAGTTCTGAGAATACTGACATTTTATGTTAATTGACTATCCTATTTGAATGAGGAAGATTTTGATATTGATTCATTAAATTATATTAAACATTTTAATTCAAAAATGAGGACACGCTTTTACCGCATAGCACTTAGTTCTTTACTCTTCATCCGAATTTCGGAATATGAGTCACAGAGGTCAACGCCGCACGTGCAAGTAAATTAATACAGTCAATGAAAGGGAATCAAACCCACAGCTATTGAACTCACCCCCAGACGATATCTTACCGCGCTTCACGTGTTATTAATGTTAAAATATTTTATACTAGCGACACGCTCGGGGCTTCACCTGCGTAAACTATACGACTAAACTATTTAGTTTTTTCGCCCGCCGCGCGCGTCCTCACTTAAGTCACAAGCTTTGCTTAAATTTATAATTTAAATGGTTGTAATTTTTTTGTTTATGAACCGATTGAAATGAAATAAAGACTAAATGTTAAATTTACCACAATACAATAATTAAATTGCATTTTAATCGGTAAAGCCGTTTCTGAGATTAGCGTGCACAAATAAACAGACAAACAGAAAAAATATATATATTGTTTTGGGTTCTATTATATTGATAAATGCTAGTAATATTTTTTTTATATATCTTCCATGTACGGACAGTGATCAGTTACATTTTAATTATATGTATAGGTTGTGGTCATTTTAGTAGAGTGGGACATCATCTGCCTATAAGCACCATGGTTGTTGATTCGATTCCCATATGGAGAATCATTTATATTTATGGTAAAACTCGATTTGCACTTTGCCTTCCTACTCACGTCATCACTTTAAAACTATTAAATATAGTTACAAAGTATTAAACGAAACTGTTTAACGTCAGTTCCAGCACTTTGTATGCGATAGAGATTAAAACTACTTTGTTTTAATATATTCGATAGTCGTTAGCAAATGCATAATTTATGTGAGAAGTTGTGGTTACGTGAATTTTCTTCTAATTTGTTATAAAAAAATTAGTTTATTTGAAATTTAGTGATAATGATATTCAATGTTGTTATGAAAAGTCTATAGAATTCCATTTTAATATTTAATAATTAACATATTGTGTGCTTGTTTATATATGGGAGATTAAAATCAAATATGCCAATACAAAATATACTACTACATATAATTTATAAATGTTTACATAACTTTAAATTAAGAGAAATATACTTAAACTACGGGTACAAATAATAATGAGCTTTTTAACTGTTGTATACTTTTTTTTTCAGCTTGACGCTTTTCCTCTCAAAGTAGGAGAAATGAAAGAAAAAAGGGTGGAAGTAGGGCAGAATAGCAGCAGATAGTGCAGACACTCTTTTTCACAGCTACCGGCCGAAATCAAGAAATTTCGTGTTAAGTGGAGGATCTCTACGCCGCGCTTTCTCTTAAGTAAACCGGAGCGGGAAAACGAAAATAATAAAAAAACAATAATTCTCTGAATGGGAATAGAACCTACAACTAATCGTACAATCCCACGCTGTCCCACTGAACCAGGAAGGCGTTAAAAGTTAAATTACAAAAAAATATGTTTGGACTACGGCTACGAAGAGCGAAAATTACAATACTACAGTTTTTTCTGCTCATTGTATATTTTTAAACTGTTACAGACACAAACACACTTAAATACATACACACACACACACACACACACACACAGACATACACACATACATACACCCATACACACACAAATACACATACACACAACACACTCATATATATATACACATATGTATACATATATATATATATATATATATATAGAGAGAGAAACTCACTAAAATTCCAATATCAAAACCAAAATATTTATTTCCACTGTTATTCCTCGTCTAACAGTTCTCGTTAAACAGCGCAACGTGCTTATATCCGCGTAATTAACTTAGAACAGCACTAACTGACGCATCGCACTTGAAAGCTTTGTGAGAACGTATCTGGGAGCTACGGCACCAACATCTCGCTTCCGAACACACACAGACAGAATTGGGTCAAGCGATGTGTTGTAGCGCCAATTTATCAAGTTTAAAGTACGCTCTAACATTAGCGTTGCTAAGTTCGTGAAGGGTTTCATTTGACGTCCTTATAGCGCAGTTACTTTGGACTAGTTACGTAAAGTGCAGGAGCAAATTTCGTTGAGCACATTATGTATATCTATATATAGATGCCGTTGAAAAATAGTGAAACAGCGTCATACTGTAATTGCGATTGGTTGTAGGTTCGATTCCCACTCGGTGGAATGATCATAATTTGATTATTTTTTTTTTTCGCTCTGTTTGAGAATGCAAAGTGCAGCGTTGAGTGCCACCTCTCAACATGCAATGTTTTAAGAACGGGCGGAAAGTGGAGAACAAAGTGTCTTGACACTAAGTTCTCTTTGACTACCCTGCTATGCGGGAAAAAGGCGTGAAGTTGCTGTTTTTAATAACTAATAATAAATGTATAGAGATTCTGTATATGATACGACTAATTTGAGGATATATCAAGTACCTGAGAAGATGAGTAACCATTAGTCTTCCTTGAGAATGTGCGACTAATCTTTACTAAATAGACCAAAAAGTATATGTAACAACTTACTCAATTTTATTTATTAACACTGACTAATCGGACAAAAACTCTATACTTGGTTCATGATTCGAACCCATAACATGATAGTTTCCTAGATAGGATGCCTGATGGAATCCTTACCAACATTGCCAGGACGGTGATAAAACGACTTATCAATATATCCGTACAATGCGTGGGTAAGTTGATAAATCGTACTTGAAAACCCTTTTGGGCAGGTTTTCTTAATTTTAACTTGCAAACTTATATTATTTAAAGACTTTTTGACATCAATAATTTGATTAGCTTCATTATTTTATTTTATTTCACATATAAATAAAACAATTCCTAGCCTATTGAGATTTAAAAAATATTCATCCAACTCAACTTGTGTACATATTCACGCCTTATACGGATACAAGGTACATAGCTATCGTCACTTAGAAAATAGGCTCTCAAGTCTTATGGCAGTTAATGGTCCCATAAAGAACTTATTACGTGACGCTTAATTCACTTTAGAACTAAGATTTGGGTCTAATACATTCAGATTTTGGGGCCGAATTATGTACAGGGTATAAGTATACATTATATAGCAAGATCAGGGCAAAGTGGCTTAAGTGAAATATTATCGCTAAATGTATATATATTTTTTACTAATTTGTAATTTTAATTGTGGAAAGTCAGGAGTGGGGTTTAATCTAGAATTAAGGTAACTTTATTTAGTTTTAAATTTTTTTTCTGTATCTAGCGTACTCTGTAATGACTAAGCACGCAATGTATACAGGATATTTAAAAATACAGAATGAAGTACTGTTTTACTGAATTCAGCCTGTAAAGTTAATAATAGATTTTCGGTTTTCGCGATTATTTACACATTTAGAAATAAAACTATTTTAACATGTTTGATTGCGTATATTTTAGTATACTAAAATATTTTTTAGAAATTCCGACAATTCAAACACTGTACCGTGGTCCGTGGTCACAAGACCAGCCAGCCACAATTTCCAACTTATATACTATTTAGTTTCATAAGGCACATCTGATGTATGAGTAAGTTTGAACCCTTATAAAACGTTCGGTTAGATAAATCTGATGCATCTATAGGATGCACAAATTGCCTTAACTTCCCTATGACAAAGTTTCAGCATCCTCAAATCCTACACTGAAAAGTTTCAAATGTTAGTTAGGCCAGTTTGATGGCTACAATCTATTATTTGGGAGCGTGTTTGTTTAAAAGCTCTTAGTGAAGCTTTAAGACTTGAAAACACCTGTTACTTTATTTAAGTACAGTCCCTTTGACTCTGGGAACTAAAACGATAAGTTTTGTTCTATTAATCAAATCTGCTAAAGACAGTTTCTACTACGAATTAATAGAATACTATTTTCATTAATATATTATTGTTATACCTAAACGTAACTCTATATATGCGTAAAAAAATAGATTATTTATCTCATATTTTGAGTTCAAGAAATCATGCTTGTTTAGAACTGGTGAAGCGTGCATGTTCTCCAATGTAGACCGGATAAATAAAAGCTAAATATAAAAAAATATAGTGGGGATCGAACCCACGACCACGTTGTACACTGTGCTGCCAAACATATCATAACTGCCCCATGAGGGTGTCAAATTATATTATTATCGAATTTAACCTTATCAATAATCTTATAAGCCTAATATGACCGCCCAACCTTTCTTGACCTTATAATATAAATGACGTTAGTCGTTGTACTTAACTGATATCAATAATAACTAAAGATTCGTGAAAAAACACGGTATAAGGTGTTATACCGTGTTTTTTCACGGTTTTTTCACGAAAATTGGTGAATTTTCGTCACGATTTTTTTATGTAATCTCTATTTAGATTGTGATAAATGAATATAAAAAAATATTACATAAAAAATAGTAAAAACCTCGTCGTCTGCGTAATTGGTTGTCAAATTGATTGACGTAACCCAGTATTAAACTTGGTCAAAAGGTTTTTGTACAATGAAATCCACTACTAAGTTCTCCTTTTCTAACCTGCAAACTATTCAAAGATAATTGTGAAGATAAAAAAAACGTATATATTTTTAAGATAAAAATAGATACGTTTTTTTACTTAGTACAAGAGTTCCTTACAAAATTTGATAACTTGGTTCTACCTAATTTCTTCGTATTTTATGTGATCGGCATTTGTGTTATATATGTGTATCGCCAGTAACGACCTATCGCATATACAGTTGGGTATTCTGCAATATAAAATATACTTACAAAAAAATTCGCCTCATAATTAATATTTTTCTTGAGGAAAATGCAAATGCTTTTCTCCGCATAGCGAAGTAAGTAGAGGTCAAGACGTTTTTTCTTCCGAATTTAAAGCGGATGTTAAGTGGCAGCAGTTATCACCGCGACTTGTCTTAGCAGAGATGATGAGAGAAGAAAACTTTGCCCCGAGGTCCAATCAGTAACCACCGCGTTTTGCAGTTTCTCGTTCACTACGCCACAATGGGCTCTACATACTTTACTATTAAACGTATTCATATAGATAGAAGTTTACCTGATGATGAGCCAAATGTTCAGGTGCGGGGGCAGGAGCTGGTGGTGAGAAGTCTCTGGGATTCGGTGTGTGATTGATTATAGCTGGTAGCGGCTGTACAGGAGTTGGCGGAGCTGTTGTTAACTATTAAGAAAAAATATTATAAGACACTTACAAGGAAAATAAGCTGGAGCAAGTATATAAAAATTTCGACGTAGCTCGATAATAATATATGGTTTAGACGTTAGAGCGGTTGGACAGAAAAGGTAAAGATCTCATAGAGAAGTAGAGTCAATATGTAGTTTTTCGCATCGTGCAGCATCGTGGCGGAGTGTGGCATCGTTTTACTGTAAACGCTATTGGTTCTGTGTTTGATTCCCAGTCGGAGGAATGATAATACAAAATAAAAATCCGCTCTGGTATCTAAGTCTATTATATCTGGTCTCAAAAAGTAGAAAACGGAGTGTCTTGCCACTAGGTTCTCTCAGACTACCCTGCTATGTATGAAATAGCTTAAAGCTGTTAAAAAAATGTACATACAATAATCAATTTCACGTAGCAAGTTTGCAATTCCGGGCTATAAATCTGGAAATCCTTTTGCAAAGCTCAAAGCTCAAACCTTTCATAGCGAGATCAGCTACAAATATGAAATGAAACACTAAACCGATTATTCTAACAAAGGACTCTCAGTACTATAGAAGATAGCGTCGCGATTCACAACATTGCCCTTTACCTTATTTGAATAGACGCCAGCAACAGACGGACTTTTGTCCGTCTGTGTCTGGCTTCTATTTTTAGAGATAAGATTAGATGATATACTATGTGAAACTTTGTAAGCGCCATAGTGCGACAGCGTCTGACTATAATTCCAATGGTTTCGGGCTCAATCCTCGTTCGAGGAAATATCTGTTTTAATTAATAATAAATTTGGTTTATCAAAGAATAAGGTCAGTGAGGCAGTGTCTGCTGTCAACGCGATTGGTTGTGGACTAAATAATCACTCGGGGCAATGATTTAATTTTAAAATATTTTCATTTCTCCGCTCTGGTACCTAGGACAAAGCGCGGCAAATTAGGATTGCTAGAAAAGCTTTTGGATTCTCACTCGGTAGAATGATGATAATGTAATTATGTGTTTCAAGTAAAGATGTAAAGCAAATTCTAGAACATGAGTTCAAAAACAAATCTCCTGGACATGGTGGAAAGATAAAGGTTTTGATCAAAGCCTTTGATCGAGTCCGACATGATACTCGGAGGAGTAAAATGCAAGAGAGGTCTTAAAGTGTGGTATAAACGACAAGTTAATGTAGTTAGGTGGGCCTCAGAAGCTCGGAATCCACTTATACTGAACTCCAACAAGGTTGAGAGCTTTCTCCTGTGTTTTTGAATATCTACATTAAACGAATTAATATACGAATTGAGTAGAAAATTAAACGCATCCAATATGGGATGCCATGATAGAAATGTGTGCATGAATCAAATCGCATATGCAGATGATATGCTGCTTCTTGCGTCACTTATTAGAGCTCTACGTAAATTGCTGCAGGAATGTAAGACCAATGCATTGACACACAATATGGAATATAATGCTAAAAAGAAGTAACTTTTAGTGTTCCGTTATGATAAAGGCTTGGATAAAATTCCACCTTAGGTGAGACTTAACGGAAACGACATAAAAATAGTAAGCACGACGAAGTATTTGAAGCACATCAAACGAAGACGTGATGATTTTTCTGATGTGGATGATATAGAGGGGAACTATAGCAGTGCGTGCAAATGTACTTGCTAGGAAATTCCGAATTATTATTATTATTACTCCACTCTGGTGGACAGGACAAAGCGCGGCGTTGAGGTCCAAAACTCAACACGCAATATCTCGAATTCAGGCGGAAAGTGGATAACGGATTGTCTTAACACTAAGTTCTTCTGTGAAGCTAAAAATCAATAAAATGTGCAAGTTTCGGATTTGTGCCAACCAATTACTGATCTATGCTAGAGGAGATTACCCTGGTGTTGAAACGTAGATCCGGTTTAATTAACAAGACAAACTTACCGAATATAATTAAATATTTACATTCAGCTCTCGAGTGAATATACGTGTATGAGTAAATTTGTATTACAATATAATAGAAACTATTGCTTTATTTCATTACAAAGTGTATATGTATCCCAACGTTGTTTATTACGTGGATTGTGAAAGAAAAGCCTTGTTTTTTCCCGTTCCAGTAAAAATATCGGGAAAACAAGAGAGGACTCTTGGAGGGGGTATCGGGAAGCAACCCCTATACTCCCAAAGGAACCCACATGATAAATTTAAGTCTTCAGCATTCAGTAGCATCAGCTGTCCGTTGTATATCAGTCGCAAACGTATCTAAAAAGGTTTTATATACATATAAGTATATACTAACATCATTCTGAAGTTGGGAAGTACCGAACAAAACAAACGATGGAAGCGGGTTCAATATAAATTTTCAATATTTTCTGCAGTAAACTTAGTTTATTTGACTAGAGTGCAGATATCCACAGAGTAGCGGAGAGTTTAATTAGTCACCATACAAAGTATCAAAAATGGGAAGGGATTAATAAAGGGAACTGATAATTTAAAAACGATTTTTTATATAATAATTTCCCTGAGAGCGTCTCGAACCCACAACCAATTGCATTTATGAACTGCTGTTACACTGCGCCACGATGACGCCCATGATTTTTTCATTTTATTTATTTTAAGTAGATTGTTATTATTAATAAATAACTTAAATAGTACATATACAAAAAAGAAATAACTCAGTAGTGCCCAGTTGTGTCCAGTGTCCACAAAAAGTGTCCAGTTTCTCAATTACAACGAATTAAATATAGGATTTAAAGAAAGCACACAAAAAAATAGTTATTAGCAAAACATATTAAACTATAAGTAATTTACAAGAAAAATCGGTAATAACATTACATGCAAATATACAAATCTACAAACATGGATGGCACATATTTTAATATATTTTGAATCATCCCCAGATCAAAAGGTAACAGTAAACCCAATGCAAGTGAAATATCAAGGAAACGCTAAAGTGTGTTAAATTGACAGCCGTATCTCGCAACGCCTTGGGAAATTGAATATATTTTAAAGAATCAAACGTTCGCTGCAAACAAATATATTCTACTATTCTACAAAAATATGTAATATATGGCATTATGTATGTATATTCTCAAGTGTAGCATTTTATGTTCCTTTATTATTTACTTGTCAGCCATTTGTCTAAGACCATCAATTGCATTCATCGCACAAATCTTCGTTCGAGTGTTTTTTTTAAAAAAAATCGTGAGTTTTCCATATAATTCCTTAAATATTTTGAGTATATGCGTTTTTATTATTGAAGCATCCGTTGCGCAGTGTGACAGCGTCTGAGTGTATTCGCGATGGTTGTGGGATCGATCCCCAATCGGAGGTATGGTTATATTTAAATTATTTCTCCACCCTGGTATCAAGACACAGCGTGGCGTTGTCACCACTTAACATGAAATTACTCAGATTCAAGTGGAAAGAATAGAACAGAGTGTTTTGACACTATGTTCTCTCTGGATAGCATAAAGCATAAAGCTGCAAAATATAAATATAATTATTACACCGAGTGGAGATCGTATCTCAATCAATCGCGTTTGCCGACAGACGCTAGCATACTGTGCCATGATAGTCACTAATGTATTAGAGATTTCCATATACATACCCTTTGCTTATTGCCACTGTCACGCAGTGGTAAAGTCTCCTCACTGCCACTCCTCGACGAGTCGGGTGGTGTTAACCGCCTTTGTTCAGTTTGAGATGACAAGATCTGCATCTCCAGCATCTGTTCCTGTCTGATATCATCATTGTAGTCCTGGTAATAAAAAAAAAACGTTTATTACATTACAATGTATGCAAATCTGGAGGCTGTAACACAGTTTATACTCGTACGGCTGCCAACGCTCATCTCTAGAAATAAAAACAAGTTTAAGTCAATGAAACTATTATTATGTAAAGTAGATACAATGTGTGTTGTGTTTAAAATTATATTTGAGGTATATTTGTGTTTAGTTCATCGGCTATCTGTAAGAATTTTCTTTCTAATCTACATGTGTTTAGATGTTCCGCTCGCTGTAATGTAATGTAAGTTGTATTTTTTTAATTTAACACATGCAGGATACGGTGAAAACGTTTTGGTATAACACATGTTTCTGTAAGTAGCCTATGTTCATCCGAAGTACTTCAAGTGAAATTCAACGTCACTCTTTATATTACCAGAGATGAGAAACGAAAATAACTAAAATATAATCATTCCTTCAATTGGGGATCGAACCAAGAACCCTCGCGTTTACAGTCAGACTGTTTCACTGCGCCACGAGGCTACTGTTTAGACAGTTTCCAAGAGGCGCAGGTTCGAATCTCACAACGAGTATTTTTTTCTATATAATTAACAATACAAACAATACCACTATTTGTACGGAACAATTGGTTAAAATTACAATTAGCTCCCATTCGAATATATTCCCTGTCCGAGCCCAGTTACTTTGGACGCCATTATAAAGTACGAAACCATAGTTACATGTGATGATGTGAAAATTTCGCCCGTTTTATTTGTAACAATGTAACTTTGTGACTCGAGGGTATAAGACTGATTTGTTTGTCAGTTCACGTTCATACTGAATTTGAAAATCGACCTGTCTTTATGTAAACAAAGCTTTACTGACAAAGCGGTAAATTTATTAAATATATATGTATATATATATTGAAAAAAAGAGTGTTTTTGCAATATGACGGAAAAACGTAAAGCTACAAATGTTTTATATTTTAACTATTTTCATTTCTCTGCTCTGATACGAAAGACTATACCACGATTATGAGTTCCGTCACTATTAAGTAATTGAGATGACAAAGCAATGTCTCGAATTTCGGCCGGAAATTGGAGAACGGAGTGTCTTGACACTAGGTTCTCTCTGATTACCTTGCTATACGGAAATGACTCAAGAAGCTTAAAAAATAGTCTTTTGCTAATGAAATAGTGGCTTGTTTAGGAAAAAAACTAAATAACCGATTATGTATTGTGGATTTAATTCCCTCTTTATAGAATGCTTGTAAATGTTTTTAGTATTTTTATTTACCCAATGTGGTTTGGCAGAATACAAATTTGAATATCTGTGAAATCGAAGACAGCTCAACAGCAAAGTGGCTTAATACTAGGTCTTCTTTGTGCATCATCCTATTTGAACAGTATTGAAAATTTCAGCTCAATCGGTCAGAGTTTAAATTGCAAGATTTGAAGCTATTTTTAGCTATTTTTTAATATAAACCTTTTTTAATAATATTATTAATAAATATATATATATATATATATAAGATGGGTCTATTCTTTGCGGAAAGTGGAGAAGAGTATATATCTAAATGTGTATAAGAACTCAACGTTGCGTTGTCTTTTTACCAGAGCGGAGCAATGAAATCATTGCCCTGAGTGGGAATTGAATCCACAACCATCAAATTTACAAACGCTGTTCCATAGCGCCACGAAATAAATAAAATAAATATTACACGCACTACTGTGTGTTTTAAATACACTTTTGTGTAAAGTAACATATTTTACAAGTAAACTAATCAACTGCATTTTTATAGACACGGTGTTATTTGACGCCGTTTAGGAAATCCGTTATCATGTTGTATGTAAGTTCATGTATCATGTTATGGGTTCAAATCCCAATTGGGGAACGGTTGCCATTTAAAAAAAACAGCATTTCTCTAGTCTGCTTGGACAAAGTGTAGAATTTGTCGCTAACACTCAATGCTTATTGCATTTTTACGTAGTATTTTTATATGCTTATCTTGCTATATGCAAGACTAGCTGTTTCGCGCGACGTCGTCCGCTTATATAACGCAACTTGACAATGAGCTTTTTCTGTGAAGCGCTGTTTTAAAAATATACGATGTTAAAAACGTTTGATGAAGTTGATCGATTTTATTTAAGTAAACATTATATAAGAATTTTAATTAAGTCAAAAAACACACTATGAATATTTTATCAACTTTTTAACTAAATTCAGCAGTTTTGGTTAGATGTGTATACAAACACAGACAAACGACAGACAGAGAAATGTTATAAAATTAATGTCTTGAGTTTTATCCGTGTTCATTAATATATGAAAAAAAACTTACTAAAATTATTACTTATGATTATTATATAGCCCTTTTACCTAATTTTAGAATCTATTTTAGGTATGTAAGCTGTGATCAGTATCGTGATAGTTCGAATCGCTTTTTTGTCTCGCCTCGGCTGGCCTTGGTCATAAATTTATTGCCAAGTTATTTTGAAGCTATGCTATCTCTTAAAACATTCATTGAAATCAAATGATGTAAAAGGCGGTTTTGGTTCAAATTAACTACTTGTTATGAATGACGATACGATATTTATTTGAATAATTATTAATATCATTTTTTTTAATATTTTTTAAAGTGGGAAAGGAAATAATTAATAAACCCACACTAAGGAAATTGAAAAAAACATATTTAGAAAACGTATAAGAAATTTAACGTAGCTGGATGTAGAACGCATGGCTTAGCGGTCAGAGCGCTTGAACGGGTTTCAAGAGGCGCGGATTCAAATCCCGCTGCGTTTAAATTTTTATATGTTTTATAAATATGTCTTTCAATTTCCTTAGTGTGGGAATAACACTTTAAAAAATGTTAAAAAATATATATATTTTATAAATAGCATTCTCTCTTTTTTTTTTAGAACTTTTAAAGGGGAACAATTCTATTAAACATGTCCTTACTTTAGCCGTTTAAGCGGAGTAAGCGATAGAAACTGTCACCAGGAGGAATATTTTTTCCGGTTTTGCTATATTTTTCATTCATTGCCACTTCGCTATTGATTGCAGCGTCCTGTTATGTAGCCTATAGGCTAACTCGATAAATGAACAATCCAATGAAAAAATATTTTTTTAATTTGAAACAGTACTTTCTGAGATTAGTGTATTCAACCAAACCAACAAACTCTTCAGCTTTTTATTATAAGTATATAAAGGGTTTGTAGCTTACCATCGGATTCACAACAGTTCTGGCCGCTACAAGACAAATGAATTCCGCCTTAAATAAACAAATAGAAAACTATTCAAGTAAGTGACAAGGAAAAAAATATAGAAAAAACTTCTTCAAATTTACATTTCACATGTAACTTTGTGCGAAACGTGAAATTCTACTGGAAGTGTTGTTTTTATAGGCAAATGGGTGGGTTTGTTCGGGCGTTGGATAAAATATAGTTTATTACAGCTTAGAAGATTTATATGGCACTGAAGAGCCGTTATGGGGTTATGGAAACGGATGTTATAATATATATAATACCATAGATTAGTTTATATATTAGTTTATCTGTATATATAATAAAAATGCAGCTGACCGCTGTCTGTATATGGAAGATGTATGAGGAAAAAAAATATTATTGGGGGCATTTATCTAATGTACTAGAATTCAAAACAACGCGTTTTTTTCTGTTTGTCTGTGCGTTTGTGCACGCTAATCTCAAAAACTGTTTAATTGATTTAAATACAGTTTTGACTATTGTTTTTGCTAAATTTTGATAAACAAGTGTTAATTATATTTCAATCGTTTCGTGAATAAAAAAAATTACTAAAACTTTAGTTAGTAGTACTTTAGTTAGTTAGTAGCCGTGTAGTTTATGCAGGCGAAACCACTAGCGGGTGGCTAGTCTAAACTAATATAAGTAGACAAAATGTATTTGTTTGTTTATTTGTTACGATTTAATTCAAAAACTAGGCTACCGATTTTGATAATTCTTTCGCCGTTAGAAAGCTTCATCTTCTAAAAGTAATATATAATAGAAAATGTTTTATATTTAATAACACATTAGAGAACCGTTTCTCAAAGAATGGCTTATAAAAGTCATTTAAGTATATAAAATGGTAATAACATATATATATATATATATATATATATATATATATATATATATTTGCTCTGAATGTAACTGTACAAGTCTACAATTATGCATGCTCAATTCGCCTAAGAAATTTTATCTTTTGTTGATTCGTATCAAGTGTTTGGTTTAATGGTGAAGATTATAATTTTTTGTTTAACTTCTTCTTGTGTTTAAGTTACTTGTACCTTTATATTGTTTTCATAGAGCCTAAGATAAAAAATATTCCTAAGTTGTTATTAAGTTTCAAGTTAAATTTTATGTTAGAAATTCCTGTTTTTTATATTAATTATGTCAAAAGACCGCAAAACATTGTATATATTATTATTTTTCGTATTTAAATGAAATAAAGAAACTATGGTTGTTCTTAATAAAAAATCTGAGATTACAGTCGTTTTTTCTTGAATGGATTTGAGTTTTAAATTCATTGTCTTGGATAAACATATTTTTAGAAAACGTCTAAAAATTTGAACGCACCAGGATTCAAACCCGCGCCTCTTGGAAACCGTCCTACCGCTAAGCCATGCGTTCTACATCTAGCTGCGAGATCGAATCAAAATTCTTATACGCTTATCACAACTTATTTTTGTTGTTAGCATCTCTGTAGAGACATTTTTACAAATTTCTGCTACCCAAAGAATATTCTACAAAAGCCGCTACGTTCAAATTTTTATACGTTCTCTTAAAAATGTATTTTTCAATTTCCTAAGCGTGTGGCTTTAAAAAATGTTAAAAATATTCGTTAATCGTTTTTTTTCATTATTTTTATGTAAGGTTTAGGTTTTGAGGTAAACTTATTTTGAAAATGTGATCATATTTAAACTAAATTATAATTTAGTAAAATTAATAAAACAAATTATCAATTGAGACACTTGATAGCAAAAATGTCTCAACCAGCCCCAGTCTCCCCTACATTTGAAGTTAATGAAAGCGTGTACAAAAATATAACTTAATACCTATCGTGGGCGTAAAAAATGATAAAACGTGGCAATGTTTGAAATGAAACTATTTTAACCAGATTAATTGCGTACAACTTTGGTATTCGAAAATACATTGTAGAAATCGACGTTTCGAACACTTACAGTAGTCCGTGGTGGTTATTAACTAAATAGCATCTTTTGTCGGAAAATCATTTCTTTGTAAAATTCTTTAGGCAAAGGAGTACATTTTATGCAACAATAGTTTATCTGCTGTGCAGTAAAGATAAGAACTTGTGTAATAAATAAAAATGTCAGATATAGCGGGATTTGGACGCCCTATTCGAAAGAAAGCACAATTTTTTTTTTTAATTCTGTAGACAAAGCAAACGAGCGTTCAGGTCACCCAGTAAGTGATCACCGCCGCCCACGACCCCGTGTAAAACCAGAAAAGCTACAGGCGCCTACAAATTCACTTCTACAACTAAGGTCTAAACAAATTGAATATGCATAAATACAAAAGGACCGGCCATGAATGTAAAAGTCTACAAGGATCCCATAGATATATTATAATCTATACGAGTCTGGAAACAGCCGAGTCGGGGCTGAAATCAATCAAAACATAAATTGGTTTATTTTGGGTTTCGTGGCGTAATACGTGAAGGAGAGGTTTATGGTTTGTTAACTTTAATAAGCTTCAGTACTTCAGGGCTTGACATATATGAAATACGCTTGGAAAATAAGGGTTCTTGATACAGGTAGAGGGAAATAAAATAATGAGAACCGTAAACTAAAATCACTTTTAGTTTAAAACTCAATTTAGCGTTCTGCCTTATCACCAGCTGGTACGAAGAAATCAAAATAATTTTATCATAAATTTAGTCCTAGAGGACATTGAAGACAAATATTCCTTTTTCGTGATTGTTGTAGTCAGTTCGATTCTAAGTAATGTTTTTTTTTAATTTACCTATCACTGCAAGACCCTTTGTCCGTACATTTTATGTTTATTGTATGTAGTCTTTATGGTTCATTTTATAAATGGTTTAGAACTAAGGCTAGGTAATGCTAGGTAAGAGAGCCGTGTGTTATGAAAAATATTTTTAGAAAATGTATACAAATGTCTAAGAGGCGCGGGTTCTAATTCCGTTCCGTTTGAATTTTATATGACTTTTAAATGTTTTTCAAATCCCTTTAAAAAATGTAAAATGAGGTGTTTGTTTTGCTTTTTTGGTAACAACTACAATGTAATTATATTAAATGCGTAGATTTGTATAATATTATTCGGACACCGGATTCTTTTGCGAGTAACAAGTAAGAATTTTAATATAATCATTCCCCATATGGGAATCGAACCCACTACCCATTGCGATTACAGTCAGGCGCTGTCTAGGCGATGGCCTCAATTCAATAATATTGAATTGTTCAATTCGAAGCGAAACGCAGAGCTTCCTGTTTATATTTATAAATATACTAATCTTAGAAAGTCAAAAACAGTTTTTGTACTGGATATAATTAGACTTTTTTCCTGCACTTTCTCCACTAAAATATATTTTGTAAACAACTTAATATTCACAAGTCGTACTTACTGGCACCAAAAATCTTCTTAATTCTGCAAGCGCATATGCAATCCTGGCGTGGGCTTCCGCTGGTGTCGCAAAAGCACTGATTTCGACGTGCAGCTCGTCGGAAAGATGCGCGAACTTAGGATCGCCGGACACACGAAGCTCTTCTTCCTAGAAATATATTGTATTTTTTAACATTTTTCAACTGTTATTCACATACTTAGGATATGTAAAACATTACATTGGAAAACGTATGAAACCTCACCCCCGAACCCGCGCCTGTTGGATATCATCCGAACACTAAGACCACTAAGCAATGCGTTCGTTGTGTTTCGAATAAAATTTTTATACATTTTTTAAAAATGTTTTTCAATATTTAAGTACTATTGAAAATACAATTTAAATGAACTCTGCGTTTTGCCTTGTACCCAGAGCGCAGAAAAGAGGATTGTATTTGAGTAGTATATATTATATGGAGTGATAAAGTAGTGATATATCACTCAGCTCTGAACCTACACTCATTGTAGAGACCAGATTTATTTAAAATTCTCTTAAAATAAACTAATCAAATCTTAGCTTACCTTTTGACGATCCTTCATTGACCCTCGTCCTAGGACCGCCATTTTACACATAGTGTCTTCTTGCAGTCTTTTAAGTGAATTACCCTTCGGTCCTAATAGTTTGCCCACGAAGTTGAACTGAAACCAAAGATAAAATGGTTATATCAATATGATTATTTAAAAACCAGCTGTGCCCGCGACTTCATCCGCGTGGAGCGCGTTCTAAAATAACAGTAGCCTAAGTTACTCCTTATTATATCAGCTATATGCCAGTGAAAATCCTGGCTAAATCAGTCCAGCTATTCCAGAAATTAGCCGAAACAAAGAAATAGACAAACTAAAATTGTAAAAAAAATATTTTGGTATATATACCATGTATTCAATAAAAGTAACCTATGTTACTCTTTATAACATCAGCTATATGCCTTCGAAAGTCCCGGTAAAATTGGCCTAGCCATTCCAGAAATTAACCGGAACAAAAAATAGACAAACAAAAATTGTGAAATATGATATTTTAATATCTCTAATAGACACTTTAATTTGGATAAAAAAAAACCATGTGCTATGAAATATTTCTTATTTAAAAAACTAAATTTCGCCTATATTAAAAGTATAAGTGTGAGTATGAGGCCGTCGTGACGCAGTGGAACAGGGTCTCACTGTAAACGTGATTGGTTGTGGTTATTGGGTCTATATTTTCAATTTTTAACTACCAGTACGACTAAAATCCTCCCGAGAGCGAACACTCGGTACTTCGTTTTGTTTTCTTATACATATTTATGTTTGTACTGCGATATAGATGTCCTGTATTTTTGTTTTTGGAAGCTATAAAAACACAAAGCTAGTAGTAGATATTGAAATAACACAGAAACCTTTTCCAAATTCCACTAGAAAATCATCAATTTATTATGTTATATTGTCGTACATCGTCTGACTGTATTCGCGACGGTTGTGGGTTCGATTCCCACTCGGGGAAGTGATTATGTTTCAAGCGAAATGCTAAACTAAGCTAAACTAAACACGCACGAAATGCCACGGACTCGGGTGGAAACTGGAGAACGAAGTGAATTGCTTTTGGAGGGTAGAGAGTGAAAATTTATGAATAACATCGTTTCGTTTATTGAACAGAGAGAGTTGAGAGTTTATTAATTATCAAAAGACCACAAATACTCAGTTTAAACAATCCAACAAAGACAATCGAAAATATTTTTAAAATTTACATATTTTTCAAATGAATTTGATAGCCTTTGCGGCATTGAGTTCTGCCACTCAACACGCAATATCTCAATTTCCAGAGAAAAGTGGAGAACGGAGTGTTTTGACACTAGATTTTCTGTGAATACCCTGCCATACTGGAAAGAGCGTGAAGCTGTAATTAATTTGAACTCCACACGATCAAATGCGATTAGATGTGCCCTAACAACACCATTACAAGTTATATCTAAAAGGACGCATTTCCTAAAATTTTGTAAATAGCTCTACCAAAAGAGGCGCGGGTTCAAATCCTGCAGCGTTCAAATTTTTATACGTTTTCCAAATATGTCTTTTTCAATTTCGTAAGTGTGCGAATAACTCTTTAAAAAAATGTTAAAAAAGTCTTTGATGTTTGTTTATAGAATTACAAGTGTATGTTATATACATACAAAGAAAGGAAAGCTACTTACTTATTTACATTAGAATTCACAAATCTGCGAAAAATGACCTTCCCAGCTCGTTTGCTCTACCAAGTGAAGTGAATGTAAAGTTAGCTTTGTTTCATTAAGCCGCCTCTTTGCATATCATAACCCGAATTTAATATTTAAAAGAGAGAATATTCTTTGTAGAGTCCAAGAAATGAGGCTTGGGCTTTATTATGCGGGTTCGAATTTGTGTAGTGTCAATGATGTAATTAATGATGTCACTAATATTGTTATATTTTTTGTATTTCTACCTTTTGTATTTTCCTCAATAAATAGAAATAAACAATCTGGCTGGTTATTTAGCTAAGGTTAAAAAAAATAATAATTGAATGAAATATAGTGGCCGAGCTAATAAATCATTAAAATAAAGAAACCAATGAATAAGTAAAATCTTAAATAAATGAATAAGTCATCAGACCTAAGTCCGTTTGGTTTTTTGGTCGGAGCTGTGGTTTCATTAAGCACCGACTAAAAAACCCAAATTAATGTATTTAAAATCCGTGGAATAAAATGTCGTTCAGCTTTCAGTAAACAAACACAAACACACATGAATGAAACACACATGAAACATAACAAACACATTGGATAATAACAGATTTTGAAAAAAAGATCTATTCAAATAACAAAGCGCGGCGTTGAGTTCCGCCACTCAACACACAATTTCTCAAATTCCAGCGGAAAGCTTGACCAGGAGTCTCTTAAAACCAGGTTCTCTTTGCGCGCTATATGCGACAAAACACATGAAACTTTTTTTTTACATACACACATACATACACATAAACATTATAAAAAATACATGTATTTAATTATTCTTCGTCTTAGTAGTTAGCTATTATTAAAGCAACAGGCGATAGAAGACTGGTCGAATATTTTCGATTACCGTCTTGTCGAAGTTACATATCCCTCTGCTATAATATATACTAATATTATAAATGCGAAAGTGGCTATGTCTGTCTGTCTGTGACGTCATCACAGCCAAACCGCTGAGCAGATTGTGATGAAATTTTATATAGAGTTAGAGATATATAATGTCTTTTTGAAATGAAACTATTTGAACAGGTAGACTATCCGCGACCACGGACTACTGTAAAGTGCTCGAAACTTCCACTTCTAAAATGTATTTTCGAATACCAAAATTATACGCGATTAATCCGGTTAAAATAGTCTCATTTAAAAAAGGTGTAATAATCGTGAAAATTAAAGAACTTATTATATAATGTCTTTTTAGTTTTTTTTCCCAGGAATTTATAAGATATAGTTCACGCGTGCGAAGCCGTGAGCTGGTCGCTAGTTGATTAATAAAAGTATTCATTATTATCTTTTGGACTTTAGTATTATATATTTGTCGAGGATTATTATATAGGAGGAGATATTATATATATATATATATATTATATATTTAAATATATTTTGATAATTTTTTATTGATTGAAATGAAATAAATATTTTTTTCAAATTTATTTAAACTTGCAGTAGTTCTTTTAAAGTCTAAAGACTTTAAATAACAGCCGAAAATAGTATTTAGCTAAAAAAATTAAATCTGTAACTTCTTATTTTGAATGACATTATTTGACTTTGATTTTGATATTCAATTAATTCATCCATCTGTGAGGCAGTTAGTGGCACTCACTTTGTACAAGCCCCTTAAAAAAAATCATCAAAAAAAAACCATATATCAAAAGCTTATCATCTTCATTTCTTAAAGCTGAAAACGTAACTGATTGGCTCTCAGTTGGCCCATTCTTAACAATTGACGTTTTTTACTGATGTAATACATTTTATTGAAAACACACGACTTCATTTTTAGTAGCGTTTCTTTATAAAAATATATTTAAATTGAAAAAGACGTATAAAAAATTGAACGCAGCGGGATTTGAACCTGCCTCTTGAAAGCGCGCTTGGGGCGGGTTCAAATCCAGCTGCGTTGAAATTTTTATACGTTTTCTAAATATGTCTTATTCAATTTCTTAAGTGTGCGATTAACACTTTAAAAATGTTAATAAATTAATATTTAAATTATAAATTATAAAACAAAAATTATTTTTTACAGAAAGCTTAAAACTGGAAGGTTTATTAAACTGAAGATCCATTAATACAGACTATTTTTCAAAATTTCTATGAGAAATAGGAAAAATTAAATTTTATGCATTACAGACGAAATTACAGAAGTATGGGGTAGTATGGTAACATATAAAGTATGAATTTTAGAAACGTTTAAGCTGTAGAGTGAGGCAAACACGAGTTGGTTCACCTAACAAGAAATATCACAGAAACAGATGAAAAATGGAGAACGGAGTGTTTTAGCACTATATTCATTTTGATTATTTAAAAAAGAAATTGTTAAAAAAACCCTTTGTTTATTTATGAAACCAAAAGAATGACCGTATGTTTCCATTCAATATTGATTTACGATTAAGGTCGCCTGCATACAAGACATCGCATGAATTTCAATAGGTTTAGAAAGTATGGATTTTGACTGGATCTACTCAGTTGTGGGGCACTGCGATTTGGTTACACAATTTATTTTACCTTTAGTTCAAGAGCTTGAGAAAACCCTTTAGTTGAGGTGTTTGAAGGTAACTAAGGATATGAAGAGGCAGGCCATGGTGGCTTGTGAGAGGTCGTGGGACGCGGTCGGAACCCTCTGCGAGGCGGTGATGCTTGTGAAGGAAGCGGCGGAACGAGCGAGAGAGGCCTCCGCCAACCCCACCATCCGCCGCAAACGACCGGGTCGCCGGAGGGTGGCACAAAATCGCCGCCTTCTGCCCTGATTCGGCCAGAGGGTACGCTGGGAGAAGCTGGCTGGGAAGTAGGTGCGCGCTGGTCACTCCCGTGTGCTTCTCTTAGCAGGCCGTCGAGGTTGCCCACCATCCTTGACTCCGAGACGTGCCTTGCTGGCTCCCGCCGCCAGGATTCACAGAAGATTGGGGTTCCCGTGGCCTCGGCCTAATTGCGGTCGAGGAGGAGCACCGTAAGATTTTAATTGGTAAACGGACGGCCTATCTGCCAGTCCGGAGTCCCACATAACCACGTCCGAGTCCCCAATCGGGCGGGTATCCGTAACTGATTTCCTCACGTTAAAAAAAAGGACTTAGAGAGGCGTTCCATTTGATACTTTGTCCCAAATCCATGGACAGGCAATTTCTTACATTTATAAATAAACGTCAAGCGGGAACCGAATCCTTGACCAAATCGTGTATTTAAAAAAAAAACATTACGCTACGATACATATATAATAACATTAATAAGACTTAAAATAACTGACTAACGGACGATGACTTTATTATTATACAATTTTATATTGGAACTATTTATATTCTGTTTCCTCTCAAACGCAGTAACAGGCTACAACTAGTTACAGCATTAAAAAAACTTCGCTCCTTTACCCACGTAGCAAGTAGGCATAGAGAACCTAGATACTTAAGACACTCCGTTCTCCGCTTTGAATTAAATATATATTACTAATTATATATAATTAAACACAAATAGTATTCCGGTAAAGTTAGCTAGAAAACTTGCAATGAAATAAACATTCCCTATTTTCTTCACACTATCCCATTCTTAATTTGCTATTTCCTATGCCTTAAGGTTGCGTGGAAGAAATCGCTTCTTTAGCGATAAGGTTTACGATACCAGTATTCTTGTACTTTGTATTTTTTTTTATTTCGCATGTTTTTATTTATTTATCGCATTTTCTGTATTAATTTCTATTTGTGGATGTACACAATAAAGAGTATTTTTTTTTTAATATTTATTCACGTGTACACACTAAAGAGTATTTTTTTTTTAAATATTTATTTATAAAAAATGTAAGTAATAAATACTTACCTTTTTTTTTAAAGTGTTATTCGCGCACTTAGGAAATCGAAAAAGGAATAGAAAAAGTATAATAATGTGAACGCAGCGGGATTTGAACCCGCGCCTCTTGAACGCTTCAAATCCGGCTGAGTTCGCAATTTTTATACGTTTTCTAAATACGTCTATTTCTAAACATTTCGCTTCTATAACGACGAAAGTGCAATGTGCAGTATTTGCATAGTTTTGTGCATTCGTATATGTAGGCCCGTGCGCTCGCGTGGCTGGCGTTATTTATTCTAGACTCAACTCCACGCTAGTGACTTACAAAATGTATGAGAGAGATAAGATTTTCCTCGTCACCTGTCAACTTGATAAGAAAGCTCATTTTGAGGTTTACTTATGATGTTTCTTAATGGTTTAAAATATAAATATTTTTTTTTTTTTTGGAAATATGATAGTGTAGATGCGATGGTTATTTTGGGAAATTTTAGTATTTAGTTTATGTTTATTTTATATCTGTGGTGAGAAGCGCTGGGTTAAGTTTCGCCACTCAACACGCAATATCAGGAATTCAAGCTGGAGAGCGGGGTATTTTGACAGAAGGTTCCCTCTGATTGATTTGATGTAGATGTATTCTTTTTTTAAATTATCAGTTAAAATTGTGACCAGTGAATATTTTATAGGCTGCAACTCCTTTTAAAATAAGTTAAATGGTTTATGCCCTATCTTCATCTACCGAGATGAAATCTTTTGCTTTCAGACAGGATTTGTTCAAATTCTTTCCCTTATTGCTGATTTGATGTTTTTTAAATTATCAGTTAAAAAGTGACCAGTGAGTAGTCTATAGGCTGCAACTCCTTTTAAAATACGTTAAATGGTTTTAGGCCCTATCTTCATCTCCCGAGATGAAATTTTTTGCTTTCAGACAGGATCTCTACGAATTCTTTTCCTTATTGCTTTGATAGCCTTTTCCATACGAACACTAGGTGCACGGCCATATATTTTTCTGTCATAAACAGAGGAGATTTCACTGTACCTATCAATAGCCCGGTACACAAACATTTAACTAATACCAAGCGTATGGAGTATTTAAAAAAAAAAGTTTTTGACACCATACCTACTTTATGTAATGTAATGCAATCTCATCGATTCAGTTCTCTTTATCATCGCACTCCATTGTAATATCACAAAATATTTAACAATATATTGGCGCGAAATAAAGAAAACACAATGAACAATCATATAAAAATGACAGATTCCAGACTCAATAGTAATATTTTGTTTTTTTTTATTACGGCCAGACTAACTATACCGAGAGAACCCAGTGTCAAAAAAACAGGACAAAGCGGAACTCAACGCTGGAGAAATGAATATATATTAAATATTATCGATATATTTCATATAAAGAGCGACATCGAGTTCCACCATACGACACGCAATGTATCGATTTCTTGAAACAACTTTCTCTTTGGCTACAAAGCTATGCGGGCAAAGTTATTATTTAAATATGCATATATCAATTATATTAATGTCCCGTGTGAGTACGAACAGGTTGATTCCACACATTAAGCTTATATTTTTAACTAATTACTATAATTTAATATTGACGTATTCAAACACTCTCTCTCTCACTCTCTGTATAACTCCACCAGTCCTTCCCCCAATCCCGCGGGATCTTGCTCTATTTTAAATATTGCTTCGATTCATTGACTCAGCTTATTTCAACTTCATATCCTATGGGACTGTTAACCGACTACTTCGTTCCTTTCCGTATATATGTTTAATATCTAACTTATGCAACAAAGAGCTTGTACACGCAACTAAATATTTGTTTTACATGAAACGAGTTAGTTCTTTCACTCTATCCCGCGGGATAATTCAGTTTTAGTTCATTAGTTTGAGGATATAATGTGTTTTTTAACCTTATTTATTTTTAACTTTACATAATTTGTCATAAAGATTAATTAGAGAGTAATATATTTGTACACTGTTATAATTTGCGAATGATGTGTTCTCCTATAATTAGTTGTACATGTTTTTTTAACATTTTTTAAAGTGTTATTCTGACACTTAGGAAAGTAAGAACGCATGGCTTAGCGGTCAGAGCGCTTGGACGGTTTCCAAGAGGCGCGGGTTCAAATTCTGCTGCGTATTAATTTTTATACATTTTCTAAATGTCTTTTTTTTAGTTGTACATAGTTACTAAGAAAATATATAACCGTTGGAGAGATGAATGAGTGAATGAATGAAGGAACGAACGACGGAACGAACGAATTAATGAATGAATGAATATCCTATGGAAACGTTTATTTAGTTATAATTAATTTTCTGAAAGAAAATTGTTAACTTAGAGCTTTCTCCTGGCCATCGCGGCACAGTGGGCGGTAACTATAAGCGCGATGATTGTGGGCTCAGTCCCTCGTTGGTATAAATATTTCAATTATTTTCATTTCCTTGCTCTAGTAAGATAATGTAAAATCTTGAATTTGGGCGGAAAGTATGGACACCAGGTTCTCTTTACCTGCAATGCAAGATCAAGCTTGAAGCTGAAAGCTTTTAATAGATCGGTCTCGCTATTTCAAAGTTTGAAATATAAATGGAATTGTAGCCATAACTATACTCTATATATACGTGAAAGCACACACACGTCTTTTTACATAATAAAACAATTTTCGCTGGAAAGGCTGTAAGCTTTGCAGTCTGCAAATATAATACTGTGCAGAGCGCTAAATGCAAAATATATGAGAGAAGAGGAGAAACTACTCTTTGAATATGTACATCAGCATTAAAGCATGGCTGTAGGTTCAGTTCCCACTTGAGGGATGTTTCATTTGTGTGAAATGGTTTTACAATTCGATGATATTTTTTTAAATAGTAAGTTTGCTTATATGGATATTGGATATTTTAAGATATCCTCTTTTCATTTTACCTAAATTTTTTGGTGAAATTTATTTATCATACACTAGACAACTAATGGCAGCTACCATCTAAATACTAAAATGTGAGAAACCATCGATATTTAACATGTTAAAGACTTATTATTATAAAAGCTTTTATAAATAGCCGAGAGAACATAGTGACACACTCCGTTCTCCACTTTCTACCCGAATTTGAGACATTGTGTGTTGAGTGGCGGAACTCAACGTCGCGCTATTGTCTTAGCTACCAGAGCAAAGAAATTAAAATAGTTTAAATATAATCATTTCTCCGAGTAAGAATCGAACCTATAACCATTTGTTTACAGTCAGAAACTGGTCCAATGCTCCACGATGGCCTCAAATATCTTATTAAAATGAACAGATTCTTACATAATAAGTTCTCTTTAGTTTAAATGCATTTCGATTTCTCACAAATGTATATTTTAGACGACACCTGCACCAATATAATCTATACGGTCGCCAAGAACAACTTTTCGTTCCGTAAACAAAACTTGGGCTCTATCCAAATAAAATAAGTGGTTTTAAGGTGGGCATTTATATATATACTAGCGACCCGCTCACGGTTTCACCTGTGTAAATTACAAGACTTGTTCTGCGTAAACTAAACTACATGACTCGTTTGTTCGGTCACTCACGTTCACAAACTTTTCTAAAATTTATCATTTAAATTGTTGTAACTTTTTTATTCATGGACCGAATGAATTAAAATGAAAAGAATATTAGTGTTATTTTTAACATGTAGATGTTAAAGAAATTTTACCAAAATACAATAATCAAAATTGCATTAAAACCGGCTAAGCCGTTTCAGAGATTAGCGTGCACAAGCGCACAGTCAAACAGGAAAGAAAATTAAACATTATTGTTTTGGGTTCTATTACATAATAATATATTTCATATATCTTCCATGTACAGACAGCGATCAATTACTTTTTTAATATATATATTTTGCTTCTTATATTTTAATGGAAACAAATAAAACTATTCTAAAAAACTAATAGAATATAAAGACGGTCGTGGTGTAAAACTTCTGGTTGTCAATTTGATCCCCCACTTGGAGAAATGATTATATTTTTTATAGTTATTTATAGTTATTTAGTTAGTTTTTAGTTATTTTCCTTTCGTCGGTCTACTACTACTATACAAAGTACTCTATAAGTTTCATCTCTCAACACTCAATGTTTTGATGTCCAGTGGAGAATGGAGTGTCTCGACACAAGGTTCTCTTGGACAATTCATCCTGCTATGGGAAAAGAAAATAGAATTTACTAAACTTGACTTATTCTGCTCGCAGACACAACACAGCCTTACAAAAAAATGATTTTCCAAATGAAACTATTCTATATTTCCTTCTTATCAAATGCCCGGCACGTTCTCCAACAATGTGCCAAACAAACTCCGCCGAATAATGTCAAATCCAGTTGCACTTTCCAACAAAATTAAGTGAAGACGTCGAATTGGAGCTATGTCTTAAGCACGTCTCAATATAATGTGCTTTTGAACTGAACACCAAGGTACACATTGTGGAGCACGATGGAGTGGTGGGTGGTGCAAAGTGAACAATGCAGCGGGTTACCCTTTCAGTCTCATAAGTCTGTTGACTCAGATAATTATTACTTAATTATATATGGCGAACTCTTAGTTTTATTGTGAGGTAAGTTGAGAAAAGCTAGTGTGTTTTTTATTAATTAACATCATTAATGTTATATGGGCTGATTTCTTGTTAGAATAACATTTTTGTTTTACATTTAATTACTGTATACGTCTGAAAGGGGAGTCCGTAGGTCTGAGCCATTAGACACTTCTGTGTCTAGTTTTTGCTTATTTTACACATATTAATTGTTGGTGGACAGTGAAGGATCTCAATCCGCGGTTCGCCTAACTGTCTAATTATACATATTTATATGAGGTATTGTAAAAGTAAATTTGTTTGTTTTTCCTTTTCATATTTTATAATATTTTTAATAATGTATTCGATACAGACTACAGTTATGAAATGTGAAATAAATAAATATACTATAACTTAAATTTTGTCAGAATTTCTTTACAAAGTGCTTTAATAATAAGTTAATCTAAAAGTACTTATCATACTTATATTGACAAAGTGTTTCAACTAATGTAAACTTATTACTAGTCTTACATATATATATACTCTGTATTCTATTAAATGGCGGATATTTAAAAAAATATATATATCTGAGTAATTCAAAATTACAATCAAAATATAATATTTCTAAACTAATGTAACTTATCACTTGGACCACGTTAAGTGCGTGATAGCGAAGAGGGGTTCGACAAAAGTACTCTATTAGTTTTCTCTGGCCACTTTGAAATAGCTGATTACCAATAGATATATATATATATATATATATATATTGTCAGTTTCTGTTCATATTCTCATATTATATATATATATATATATATTCGCAACCAATGTTTTTTTAGTAAGTTTTTTTAGTCCGAGTGGTTATGGAACCCATAACCACACATATGCCATATTTAGGTACATTGTGTTGCAAAGGCGTATGTTACCTGGATTTATTTATTTATTTATATATTAGGCAAGTTGACGTAACAAAATATCACGCATAGTTAAAAATTCTCTGCACATCGCACTTATAGAGTACAGCATGATATTATTACAAAAAAAACCTTCTTATTATAATTATTTTACACTCCAATAACAATAAAGAAGTGCCACCAAGTGACAAAGTGTCATATGTAAAGTTACACTTACAAGTACAACAAGTTAAAACTGCTTTGACAGATAACTCATAGTCATAACTAATGGGTGCAAGAAGATGATATTTGGCTCATAAAATCCCCTCAGATGAAGTTGCTGGTTAGGAACTAGTATAAAACATTTCAAACATTTTTAAAGTGTTATTCACGTACTTACGAAATTGAAAAACATATTTAAAAAAACGTATATAAATTTGAACGTAGCAGGTTTCGAACCCCCGCCTCTTGGAAACCGTCCAAGGCTTGGATCATTTTTATATAATTTCTAAAATATGTTTTTGTATCATAAAACTGTCTCTGTCACGGAATATGTGTTCGTATTATCTAAAGTATGCCAGACATACAATTTTGTTTACTTTTTTAAATCTTTTATACGTTTATTTTCATTTCTCCGCTCTGGTGACAAGACCAAGTGCGTTCTTGAGGTACGCCATTCAAAACGCAATGTAGACAAGTATAAAACTATCAATGTCACTTGATAGGTGTGTAGGTCCTTAGACCGTATTATCTAAAACATGCCAGAGACATGAATTCCTCTAATTTTGTAATTTTTTCAAACGGTTATTATAAACTGGCCTTTTTTTGGGATAGATTCTGTTAAATGACGCCGTAATGGCGCAGCTGGAAAGTATAGTACACATGCTTTGGTTGTGAGTTCAATTCTCACTTGTGCAGTGTTTATATATAAAATGATTTTGTTAATGTAATATTTTGTTATATAAGGCTGCTTTTGTTCTCACCAGACGCTAGTCTGTTAAAACAAAAGCAGCTTTATATACGTCCACCTAAAAACCGCCTCTAAACTAAAAACTGACGGTAATCAAGTTGCGTTGTCAATTTTTCTCGTACCACAAATGAAACGATAGATTGGATTTGAATAAAACTTAATTAATTTATTGTAAAGCTTTGAAGTTTAGACAGGAGTTAGGCTAAACCTTTGATTTTGAAAAGTGGAACACCTGACGTAGAACCAAAATAGATCAGCTACAATTTAAGATACAAGGAGATTGCATCTTAAAAAAAATGTTAGGTGTGATGGGCATTTTGGTGGGAAGGGAAAAGAAAAGGGAAGTGTATTATGTAAATTTTGTAACCTAACTTCAAATAATTATAATAAGCTACTCTGAAACCCATTTACATAGGTCACATAGGATTTATAAACTAACTATAAAGTTCAAAGAAAATGGATTTCTTAAATGCAATACTTAAAATAGAATTGTAGCTCAGTATATTAGGACGTCAGAAGAATTGACAATTTATTGAAGAATAAAGATGAAATAGAGCAGACGAGACTGAAATTTGAAATGAATCCTTTTGATTCGACTGTCCCATTCTAGTGAGAAATCGTTTTTCTTGAATAAGAAAATATTTAAGTGGTTGTTCACAAATTGGTGGTTATAGTTTTCCTTAAAATTATATTGATTTTTACTTCTAATTAAAATCGGCCAAATAAAAAACTGACTGACGGATCACTCCAGTCCTTTAGAGTTTCAGTGTACGTTTAATAGGAAATATCTTGTATAATAGGAACGTTGGTCCAAGGGCCTTAATACCTATGTATGTAAACTCCATATACGCTTAGCAATTTTAAAAGGTTCAGCAGATATCTTTTTTATATCAGCTTCACGCTTTTTCCCGCATGTTATGCAGAGACTGAGATCGAGAGAAAACTATGTGAAATAGAGAGTACCTTGTGCCAAGAAGAGAAGAATCGAATTCTCGAAAAAAAATTGGAAGATACAGCGTGATTGTTGGGTTTGTTTATAATACGATATTTTTTCTCAAAGTAGCTCAAAAACAAACCTAAGCAACGTTTGCTCTTGCATTTAGTCTTAATCTTCGCTTTATACAAATCGGAATAACATTGAGACAAAATTAGATTGTTTTAGAGAATCTGGTATCCAGCAGGAGTTTGCCATTTTGAAACTAGCATTACTAAATACTAAAACATCAGGAAATTCTTAAATATTTTAAATCGGCTTACATTTTCTTATAACTTAAGAAGGGACAGAAAAAGCATTTTGAATAACGATTCTTGATAACCTCATAAAAGAAAATTGCGACACGAACTCCAAATATCTTATTACTCAGTGTCCGGTGACCGACAATTTTTTAACAAATTCAAGTTATTTTCCTCTGAAGTACCGAAAAAATGTAATATGAATGAGATAAAAGAACAAAGGCACCGTATTTGTCAAAAGTCCTATACGTGTAACCGATTTGGAGCCATTTTTTAGTTTCGATCAACAGATTGACCTGTCATGTTAAACACTAAAGTATGACAAAGCTTTGGTCTTTTATAAAATAAATCGATATAGTAGTAGTAGCAGCTGTACGTTTTTTCCCACATAGCGGGCCATTCAAAGATAACCTTGTGTTAAGACACTCCGTTTTCCCCATTCCCCCCAAATTCGAGTACATGACTGAACTCAATTCCACGCTTTGTCTTGCATCAGAGCTAAGACATGAGAATAATTTAAATATGATTATTCCTCTGAGTGGGAATCGAACCCACAACCACTTGCGTTTGAAAAATCATTACTTACCTATTAAAAAAAAACAAAAACAGAAAAAAATACATATGGGATATGATGTAATGTTCTATATTGAGCAATTATTGAATAAAACTATCTCAAGCGTAAGTAACGATCAGCCATTTATTTTCAGACGATAGAACAACTGTCAAACGTTAGATAAGTTCTTTAGTATGAGAAAATGGCGTAAAATATTAATACATTTCGCATTTTAAAAACCTTTTCAAATGTTTTTTTATCAAGCTTTACACTTTCGGTAGTCAGAGAGAATTTAATGTCAAGACACTTCGTTCTCCACTTTCTGCCCGAAATCGAAATATTGCGTGTTGAGTGGCGCAACTAACCGCCACACCTTTTCTTAGGTATCAAAGTGAAGAAATTAAAGCTAATCATTGCCCCGAGTGTGAATCGAACCCTGAGTCATCGCTCTCGCCCCACAAGGGGCGAGGGGAAACGGTACCAGGGCGGACCCTCTGACCGTGGGGCTCAACGCCACCCGTGACTACGGGTGGGTCATGAATGGGGCCGCATGGCGGCCCTGTAATGGTAGTAGTCCCGTCGTGGGGACTGGGATGAAGAGGCGATCAGCGTGCATCCTGGGCGGTCCACCCAGCCAGGTGAGACCCGCGATTGCTCGCAAGAGGCCCAGTTGAGGCGACCTGCGGCCGAGGATGCACTATCGTGAATCGAACCCACGACCATCGCGTATACATTCAAATGCTGTCCCACTGACTGACCTCTCCACTGTGACCACGGTGGTCTCTATAAATAGTTTCATGGAAGTGTGTGTAATGTTTACTTTAAATAATTTAATGTACTTATGTATAATTTAATGTATAATTTAATACGTTACTGTAAAAGTTATTATAACTATGTGTAATGTGTAACTTTTCGTAATACAAGCGATGAATAAAAATATTCATTAAAAAATTTACCGTAGCGGGATTCAAACCCTCGCTGCTTGGAAACGGTTCAAGTGGTCTGCTCGCTAAGCATTTTATATATGTAATTTTTATACGTCCTCTAAAAATATTTTTATCTCCTAAATGTGTGAATAACAATTTAAAAAATGTTACAATACTTTTTAAATGTCAGTCCAATATATGTATGTATGTAAAACTCTTCCGTTCCGAACATCTGACAGACAACGCTCAGCGCAAATTACTAGCTATAGAAAGCTGAAATTGCGCACGTCAGTTATTTGAGGCATGTAACGGGAGCACTGAAAAAGATTTCCCGAAAACCCTACGATAATGGGAAACACGGGATTATATATTTAACAGTTGAAACTTGAAAATTTTGTATTATTATATATTGAAATAGTTTGTATAGGGTCATAAAATTCACACAAGCAAAGTTGTAGACCACAATTAGTGTTTTTATAAAACCACTACAATTAAAAACGAATTAAAAGGCACTTTGATTAATAATCGATAAGGAGGCTTTGTTTCATATTTAATATAGTTTCTTTATATCATTTTTAATTAATATCCTTGAGCAATTTTTTTTTAATTTTGATTTTTTAATTTTCCATTATACAATGGAGCATAAAACTTGTGTTAATATTTTGTTGAAAATTTGGAAGTTAGCCTAGATGTCAAAATATGAGTGGGACTTGTAATTTCGCTTTATAATTTTTTTAGTATGAATAGGATGCCATTGGTCCTAGTGGCCTCATCATCTTCACTAAGTTTTATGGGAGACCGATTTAGAGTAGGTCTGACCTTGACCATTCTTTGGAAAAGCTAAATTAAAGGAAAATGTATACAATTTTATTAATATCTAATTATGGCAATGGCAGTGGGCCATATCTTGTGTGTTCCACACGGTACTAGGCTAGGTTATATTTTAAATATGTATGTCCGTTACCACAGCGTTATTCGATGCCATGGTCATTTTGTTGTATGTATATTATAAAATAATGGAGAAAATGCTTTAATGTAATAAAATCAAAAAAAATGTCTGTACTCACTTTTGGGTGATCCCTCACAGGTACGACTACCCGCACGCACACTTTTACAGGTTTGTCTCTAGTAATGTCCAACATTCTTCTTTCACCGCGCCATTCTCCTTTTAACAAAAAAAATATATTTCAATGTTACATAAAAATCAATAAAAAAAAAACATGTGTCTAAAATGTGTCTAAACGACGTGTACCAGAATTTTTTATTTTTTGCTTTAATAATTTCCATATCCTCGCTAGATAAAACGGATAATCTAGAATGATTTACGAGGCTATTGAAATCCAGAAACATTGAAAATTTTAAATTTTCTACCACCTGGAATTCACACCTAAAAACTTTGAAGACTCAAACCAGCGGGCAAGATAGCAAGCAACCGAGAAAACGATGGCATGGGCGGTATAATAATGGGTATTAACTGACAGAAATGTATCAACTGTTTTCTAAAATGTGTTTTGAATACCAAAAGAGATGCGACTATTCCGCTTAAAATAGTTTCGTTTAAAACTTTCCTTTTCAATTGAGGAACAGCTTTTTAATTATTATTATAACATAGATATTATTATCTTCTTATACTTAGAAAAATATACAAAAATGTATACGAACTTAATTTAGGGATCTTATTTTATCCCAGAACACATGTTAAATGTCTTATTTTAATTCAAATATGTCAATATCAATAATAAAAAACCAAATAAACAAAAACACCTATAAAGGAAATTAGAAAAACGAAATAAAACAGGGCATTCAAATCAAAAATCACTACAAAAAAAAAAGGAAACACGCATACGTTTCCAAACGCAACGTCCACCCGCCATATTTAATCCGCATTCGACAGCTGTCATTTCTCCCGCCCACCAGACGCCCTTTGACGTATATTATTTTTCATTACGCCGTGCCCGATCACGTCAAAACTGAAATATGGCTCCGTGAGTGTTTCATGAATTATTTAACTGTTTATATCTTAATTTTTGACAGAAGGAAATATGTTTATTTCATAAGTTACACTGTTTTCACTACACACATGTGGTCTTTATTTTTTTTTTATTATCTATATTTATACATATAATAAAAAACTGTAAAAAGTGACTGATCGCTGTACATGGGAGATATATGAAAAAATATATTTTGGGCATTTATCAGTATATAAGCACCCAAAACTATGATTACTAAATTTCTTTTCTGTTTCTCTGTTTGTCTGTATGTCTGTGCGTTCGTACTCACTAATCTCAGAAACAGCTTAACCGAAAAATACATAATTAGAAAACGTATAAAAATTTGAACGCAGCGGGATTTGAACCCGCGCCTCTTGAAAACCGTTCGTTTTCTAAATATGTCTTTTTCAATTTCCTTAGTGTGCGAATAACACTTTAAAAAATGTTAAAAAAAACAGCTTAACCGATTTAAATGCAGTTTCCACTATTGTACTTTGGTAAACTTCCCTCAAAATGTAGTGTTTATTTACTTTCTATCAGTTTTTAAATAAAAAAGTTACAACAATTTAAATTATAAATTTCAGTTCTAGTTTCTGGTTTAAGTGGGAAC
Organism: Podotricha telesiphe; assembly: GCA_038994665.1. NCBI lineage: Eukaryota > Metazoa > Arthropoda > Insecta > Lepidoptera > Nymphalidae > Podotricha > Podotricha telesiphe. The sequence goes on along the minus strand of JAOYRR010000401.1, from coordinate 313,022 downwards.
ATATACCATAGTGTTGTACCTTTCTTGTATCTGAAGAAAGTAAATAAAGAATTACTTCTTGATATGAATTAAAGAGTATAGAAAAGAGAGAATTTTTTTATGGAATCCTACGGAAACGAGAAATACCTGCATGTTACATTTCACCTCACCTCTTATATAATAATACAGTAGTGCCATTACTAAACTAAGCGCTATCTATTTCCAAAACACTAATAATCAAAGCGCTTCTAATGCGGGCTGAGCCAACAATATTGTCTGCATACTATACCCATATTGGTAAGCCAGTTAATGCTAATATTTTATAATATCAGTAATTAAATTACGATATCAGTAGAGAGTAGTGTTGAAACACTCCGCTCTCCACTTTGACAAAGTGGCGCTAGTTTCTCCGAAAAGTTAATTGTGAAATATATTTATTTGTACACAGTGATTACGGGTTTATATTCCAATGCTTGTTTTTGCACTCAGTTTATGAAATGGCGATAAAAATACGTTAAAACAGATATGTAGATTAAATCCTGTCTAAATCAAATATAGTGCTCCATAATAATTGTAACAATAAAATATTATTTATTTACTTAGATAAAAAAGGCAAACCAAATAGAACCCAAAACAATGATTTTTTAAATTTTCTTTTATATTCGTCCGTTTTTCTGTGCGTTTGTGCAAGCCAATCTCAAAGACTGCTTCACAGATTTGAATTCTGTTTTGACTATTGTACTTTGGTAAAATTCCCTCAACATTTGGTCTTTATATTATTTAAATCAAAAGGAAAGTAGTTTATAAAAGGTCATAAAGCAAGTAAAATAAAAAAAAAAGTTTAAATAAAAAAAATGAGAAATTAAAAAAAAAGAACAAATTTGTTAATTTTAAATGAACATATGTAATTTACTTTAGTATCTGATCAAACGCGATGGTTGCGGGTTCAAAGCACGCTAGATCAAATATTTACATTTTAGTCATCAAAACACTGTATAGTTTTTATCATATAAATAAAAAACCATGAACTGATTGATAGAGTAAAAGAATAAGAAAGAAACAACAACAAATAAATAAATATATTATACGCATTATTATATATATTCTTATTTAGTAATTATACAGTGACAAAATCATAAGCAGAACTAGTCATATCAAAAACAACCAACCATAAACTATACTAGATAAGATAAGAAATAAGATAGATGAATGTGCCATTTCCAAACAATAGGCTGAACAGAGAATACCTTTGCTTACCAATTTATAATATTCCACAGCGACGACAATTGTTCTTGGCGTTTGGTCTGCAAGTGCTTGTGATATATTGCGACACGAATATTAACCCGCTTCAAATCCAAGCTGAGAAGGACTTATCGTGTGGAGAAATTATAAATGGTCCAAAAGTCTAATTTAGGCTTTCGTATAGGTTCTTTCTTCATATCAAGATTTTTTTTTAGCTTCATGATTTTTCCTACAAAGCAGGGTAGTCAAAGCAAAAAAGTTTCCACCTAAAATCACGACATTGCGTGTTGAGTGGTGGAACTCAACGTCGATGTATTAGCAGAGGGACAACGGCTTAACGTTGGTTGGTTGGTTGGGAGTTCAATTACCTCTCGGAGGAGTAATTATATCTCATTATTTATCTTGATATATATATATATATATATTTATTTTTATTTATTTACTCTGGTACCTAAGACAAAGCGCGGTGATGAGTTCCGCCACTCAACACGTAATGGTTTCATTTTAGGCGGAAAGTGGAGAACGGAGTGTCTTGACATTAGTTTCTCTTTGACTAAACTGCTATGCGGGAAAAAGAGTGAAGCTGAAAAAAAATAGGTAAATTAATTTTAAAAAAAGTATTATTATCATTTTTAAAGTGTTATTCACACACTTTGGACAACGAAAAACATTTTTAGAAAATGTATAAAAATTTGCACGCAGCGGGATTTGAACCCGAGCCTCTTGGAAACCGTCCAAGCGCTCTGACCGATAAGCCCGTTTTAATGTGTATTTATTAAAATATATTCACTCACTATTTTTCTATTTATAGCTACGACCTATATGGAAATTTAAATTTTTATGTTAATTAAATAAAACAGAGCAGTCTTAATTTAAAATTACCCAATCTATTATCTTTGCATCTAAAGGAACACTTACAATATTTCACAAGTGTTTTAAGAAAATACGTCTAATAAATTCAAATTTAGCACAACTTTAAAATAAGTTCAGTTCAAAATATAATGAACGAACGAGTATAATATATCAGAATTATAATAGTATAAGTATATAAATTCTATATAACATAATTTGCGAGGCTAAACTTGCCAGGGTGGCAAAAACAAGTGATATTTTAAAACACCAGCTCCTTACCGTAAGTGCCAACTAATTGGCCACTGTACGAAGACAAATTGTGAAAATGTTTGTGGCAAAGTTGCAATTTTATAAAAAAAAACAATGTCAAGAATCACACCCAGCGAAGCTCTCCGTCTCTCCTGCATTTTTGAATCGTTTCCATGAATATTTTACCTTTTCACTGAAGCATTAAGATGTATGCTAATAAGGGTCTGGAAGTTCGCTCCGTTGAAATTTATTTCAATTACACTTTAATATGAAAGTGTTTTTACATTTTTTCGTCTGTAATATATAAGTGTTTTTACATTTTTTTGTATGAAATATATAAGTGTTTTAACATTTAATAGTATACATATTTTAATCTGCTCTAGTAAGCTCCGCCACTCAACACGCAATATCTCTAATTTAAGCTGAAAGCAAAGAACGGAGTGTTTTGACACTCCATTATTCCAAGAAAAAGAGAAGGTATGAAGAACTAATTTATGATTAGAACTTAAATTTTTTATAAAATGGATACAAAATATTCCACAAATAAGTGTTGCTTTATTCAAAGTTGGTAATTATTTGAAGATTTCTAAAACATTATGTATGTTTGTCTTTAATTTTTCGAGAAATTTGCTATCGCTAAGTTAATCTTTACAATCTATTTACGTTCTAGAGCTCTGTAGACTTTTATTATAAACGGCGGTCGACAAGTTCAGAACGAATATGCGAAGATTAGAAAAATTTTTAAACTTTAATCATTTTTGTTTTCTTCGATCTGGTTATAAAATGTTTAAATGCATAGAAATCGGAGAGCAATGATGCGTCTGAAATAATAACAAACTTGACATAATGCGGCATTCGGATTCTCCATTCAACACGCAATGTCTTGAATTTTGGCGGAAAGCGGAGAACAAAGTGACTTAATACTAGGACACCTTCTGACTACTCTAAGATGAGTTGTTACGAGGGTATAAAAATTTAGATGTACACACAATTAGAGAATTAGAGTATAAAAAACATTTTTGAAAAATAATATGAACGTAGCGGGACTCGAACCCGCGCCACTCGGAAACCGCTCTTATGCTCCGCTCCGCTATGCGCTCTTAGTGCTAAGCCATACGTTCTATATCCAGTTACGTCAAATTCTTATACTCTTTTTACAATATGTGCACACTTTCAAAATATGGAAGTTCAAAATAATGAATTTAAATTTCAATAATATGTACTTGAAATTCAAAAACAGATTTTTTGTGTAAAAGTATGTACAAGTATTTGGCATTAAAAATATATATGTCACATCTATAATCTTAAAACACTTGTGAAATATTGTAAGTGTTATATTAGATACAAAGTTAATAATAGATTAAGTGATTTTAAATTGAGACTGCTCTGTTTAGTTTAATTTATGATTGAATATGACAGTTTTAATTCAATTTTCCATATATTTCGTAGCCTGTAAAAAAAAAACTATAGTGAGTAAATATATTTTAAAAAATAAAAATTTGTTCATATATTTTGTTCAGTTCGAATATTTCGCATAGTAGTGTAGTCTAAGAGAACCTAGTGCCAAGACACTCCGTTCTCCACTTTCCGCCCAAAATAACCATTGCGTGTTGAGTGGCGGAATTTATCGCCGCCCTTTGTCTTAGGTACCAGAGTGAAGGAATGAATATAATTTAGATATGATCATTTCTCCGAGTGGGAATCGAACCCACAACCATGAGCGAAGATGATACGACTCACATGATTCGTATTTAGTACGAAACAATAGGAAGAAAAAACAAAAAAAACAAAAGTACGTCTAACTTTTGTCCATTTAATAGGTTGTAATCTATCACTTGAGTCTATTACGGAACAAACAAGGCTCGCGTTATATATTATATTTGTTTTGGAAACAGTTTGGTGAAGTTTAAAAAGCCTTACTCAACATCAAATGAATGATAAATAGCTGGTGTTAAATGGATTTTAGTGAATGTAAACATTTTTTAGAATTATTAAGACCATTATGGCGCAGTGGTACAGCGTCTGACTGTAAACAGTCAGCGCGCTTGAACGGTTTTTAAGAGGCGCTGGTTCAAATTCTGCTGCGTTCAAATTTTTATACGTTTTCTAAATATATGTTAAACATATATATGTTTATATATGTTTTTTTTATATTAAATACACAAATATTAGCTAAATATATAAATTGATATAATATACTATTGTTATGACTTACACGACATTCCCACTGACAGCGAATCAGTATTTTGATAAACATATTTTCAGAAAACGTATAATAATTTGAACGCGCCTCTTGGAAACCGTCCAACAGTTTTGGTTGTCGGTTTCTGAAAACAGTATTTTGATACTATTAGTAGTTCACAAGTGGCAACTTTTGTTTGAACCCGAATCGGAACTAATGTCAAACATTTAAGTGATATCAAAGCGACCGTAACTTATGTTCAACTTCCCTGAACGTGCTTGTCTAAATCTTATTAATTAAAATTGATTGATTATTCAAATTGATATTTCCGCTATTAAACGGACAATGTAATTTAAATAAATCAAAATTGGATAATGAAGCATTCACCTAAAAATCAGTCCGCGTCGTTAATGTGGTAAATCCGTAAGAAATGAGAAAAGTCGTTAAATACAATAGTATATTTTCAAAATAATATAGCGAGAATAAAGTAACAATATAATTACATATTGTTAAAACCTGTCATGTTGTAGACTTAACGATGAAAATATTCCACCAAGCTATTCCTGCCTTCGTTGGAGTATAACCAAAACTATAGGAAAACTCTCTCTGAAAACAAAACTTTTTTTAACGTTAAAAAACCGATATTATATACGTCCGTAAATGCGTGTTTGTACTTTTTGCTAAGAACGAGGTTTTCTTTCACTTATTTTCATTTATTTACATAAAAAGAGGGAAGATACAAATAGCTTAGCGTCTATATAATCTAAAGAGTAGAATAAAATATCACGTCAAAATGAATGTCTGACATATTGGGCTCACAGATTATAACTTTGTAACAGCTTGAACAGGATTCGTATTGAAAGAGGTTAGTTTCACTTTTTGTTGTACCGCAGGGAGCGTAGTGGAACTTTGTTTTGGTAAATCAAATTTGGGTTGTATTGAGGGTTTACATACTTTGGATTAAAATGTCGATGTTGACGTCCGAAAACTGTTTTGCGGTATATTAATTTTAAAGTTGCTGGTTTTCGATTAAAACATAATGATATATGTATGTATATTGGGACAAATTTGCGTATATTTCGTATATATTGCTTTATTATGTAATTACATATACACAGTATCGTATGTAATACAGAAATTCTATTCTTTTTTTTCAATTTCTAGCGCGCCTATAATTTTCTCTTCTTATTTCCTCTTTCATTTTTTGTTTTTTTTTTTATCAGATTAAGCTGGATGGATGTATATCTATGATGTTAAATTGAAAAGAGGACTATGGCATTCATAAATGTGTATGTATAATTTTATTTTACAGTTTGGCCTTTTTTCCGCATAGCAAGTTATGTAGAGAACCTAGTATCAAGACACTCCGTTCTATTTTCCGTCAAAATTCAAGATAAAGAGTGTCGCGTGGCGGAACTGAACGCCGCGCTTTATCTTACCAGAGAAATTAAACTAATCCAATCCATATCTAATAGTGTTTACAGACGCTGTCCCACTGCACCATGGCCTCTATTTATTTATTACTAAAAAAAATTTAAACAAAACAATAACTATAAAAGTCTATATTGCTTGGAAAATAGGAAGTTTATTGAAATAAGTTTACATTTTTTTAAAAAAACGTTTAATAAAGGAAAAGCTTATCAAGCTAAGGACTGCACAGTATAGAGATTGTTAGAAAGCATTTTTTTTTTATATTTGGTCATATATTACCAACCTTTTTTAAACATTATTATGTTCTCGGTGCAGAATGGAAGTATAAATAAAACAGCTACTTGACTTTGCTGTCCCATGCGTCTCGATGGCCTCATACAAATATATATTAGAGTTCGTTACACGGATCCAATGTGCCGTGATTACAAAATTGAGGTTCAATTTTAATTAAATTTAATGCAGTTGGAAATTTTACGGCGTATTTTCATAGTCACGAGTTAGATATTTCTTTCATTTATGGCTTCGCTTCGCGTTTCCCGCATAGCATAATAGCTAGAGAGAACTTAGTGTCCAGACACGCCATTCTCCACTTTCCAATTAAGAACAATTAATTTATAAAATGAGTAATATATTTATTAAAGACGAAATTCACAATTTGAGAGATTGTATGTTAAGTGTTTGAACTCACCGCGCTTTGTATTACCAGAGAGTACCAGAGTGATGAAATGAAAATAATTTAGACCTTGTTCACGAAGAAATTATATTAATTAAATTATGAGACACTGAGTCGGAATAGAACCCACAACTAATCACAATTATATCAAGACGCTGCCCGACTCCGTCACTATAGCCTCTAACTTTTTAGATTTAACTGTTTATAAAATGATTAAGAAAAGTACATGAAAGTTTATTTTTAAATTAACATTACGTAAAAACATGCCAACGTTATAATTTACACCTTTAACCAAATTAAACCAGATGGAGAAAGACTCGAGTCACGACGGGGCCAGTGGTTGTTTTAAAAAAAATCTTGAAGAGTTAAATTCAAAGTATATAGAACAATTCAAACGAATATATTACAAATTTAAACATAGAATAGCATAGAATAGAATATTCCACACTGTTTAATAAAGGGCTTTAAGACAAGAATTGTAGTCTAATTGGAAACGTTAGATGATCATTATAAATGTAATGGTTGTGTGAGTAAATAAATACCGTTTTGCTTTTGCCGTGTAGGTTTAATATAGCTCGATGGAAGTGAATTCAATTCTCATTTAAAGGGATTTTTTTTATATTTTTAATAATAGTTTTAATTTCTTGGCCAAGAAATGTTCTCTGTTAGAAGTATTCACTGTTTGGAAATAATGTGTCTTTTTTTCTTCTACCAAATATTTAAATATTTACTATTGGGATTTTTTTAAACACTATTTTAAAAGTGTTAATCACACACTTAAGAAATTCAGGTGAGAGCTGGATGTAGAACGCATGGCTTAGCGGTCAGAGCGCGGTTTTCAAGAGGCGCGAGTTCAAATCCTGCTGCGTTCAAATTTTTTATACGTTTTTTAAAAATATGTTATTGTAAAATTTTCAAGTGGATACACTAATGATATGGACGTTTGGTTTTGCCACTCAACACATTACGGTCTTATTTGGGCAAAAATGGAAAATGGATCTTTTACTCAAGTCTCTTTACAATATCATCGTGGCGCAGTGGGTCTGCATCGGACTGCAAACGCAATTAGTTGCAAGTTCGATTCACACTTCGATAAATATGCGTTTTGTTCCGCCACAAAAGCCACAAAAAGTGGAGAATGGATCTGAATGTTCTCTAAATCAAACTCTGTAACCTGCTATGCACGAAAAAGTGTATTTGAGGATAATCTAAATAAAAATGGGTCAAGATTAAAAAAATAGTTCCAGCCATGTCAAGGCCAACCGCTTTCATAAATATATAATATTATTGAATTAATCTGTACATATCTGCCTTGTACGCTGTTAGGTAGATTGTCAGGTGTATAGTGCCAGCCTCAGATAACGTTTCTTCCCTTAGAAAAAGGACTCTTTACGTAACGAAATGAAACTTGACACACTGAAGTAATTTGGGCACGAAGAAATTTCATAGTTTCCCGAACGCTGTCCATCCGAGCTGAATGCGACGAGACATCTCTTTCTCAAAGTTGGACTTATCTAACTGGACTTAGTGTCTCAGGTATACGTAATGGTCAACTTAGGTAGGAATATACTGCCAACCTTAGATAAAGTTTCATCCCTTAGAAAAAGGGCTTTTTACGTAATGAAATGAAACCCTCATTAATAGGTTTTTTTTTTAGATATTTATGTTCCTATTTTTTTTTATTTTAACGGATTTTACTAAGTGACTCATCACTCTCATCTATGGCTTTTTGTGTAAGTGCATAAATTAATGTTTATGTATTTTAAACCGAAATAATATCCAAATCAATACTTTTATATTAAATGTCAATAAATTAATAGTAAAAATGTTATTAAAAACAAGCTTTTTCGGAATTATTCTCAGCAAGCTTTTTCATTTGATCCATATTGTAGAAGAGCAATAAAAATAACAAATCCGGCATTTTGAGTGCTTCGCCATTTTGGGGTTTCAATGATGCCACACTAACTAACCATGCATCATTCAAACTAAACGTGCATTGAGTGATTGATTGATTGATTGTGATTTTCGCGATAACTACACATTCATTTCTTTTTATCTATTTAAAAATTCTTTGTAATACTTCGCTACGCAAAGATTATATATAACAAGAAATAAGAGTATTGGTTACTTTATTTTTTATACTAGTTTAAACCGCTATTTATATACATATGAATTTCAATATTTCATAGTCCTAAATATGGAAATAACTCTAGGAAAAGTTAGAATATATTACATAGTAATCATCGTCGCACGACGTCTTAATGTATTTGCGATTAATAGTGGATTCAATAACCAATCGGAGGCATAATTGTATTTAAAACATAAACCTTTTGTTAAGAAAACGTATCAAAATTTGAACGCAAGGGGATTCGAACCCGCGCCTCTTGTAAACTGTCCAAGCGCTCTGTCCGCTAAGCCACGCGTTACAGCGGCTACGTCGTAATTGTTATACACTTACTTCAATTTATTTATATACAATTTTTTATTTCCTAAATTCCTAAGTATGTGAATAATACAAAAAAAAATTTTAATATATTTAAATTATATTTATTTCTCCGCTGTACTACCAAAATACGCGGCGTTGAGTTCCGCCACTTAAAGTGGCAACATTAAGAATTCAAAAGAAAAAGAATTAGAAAAGTCCAAAATGTATTGCTTCCACATTTAACAAGCTGAAACCTGCACCTTTTTTAGTAGGGAAATAGTACTAAAAAAGCTGAACTACTTTCTGTACAGTATAAGTATTTGTTATTGTCCCTTGTTTAATATTAACTTATTCAAAGGTTCCTACTACTTTTCTACATTTTCTTGTGACAAATGTGAAAAGTACGAAAAAAGCCTTATATTTAAATGAAAGTAGAAAATTTATATAGCGCACTCATTTTCCTCTAAGAACAGGGACCTGGTCTTGCCACATTCCTGTAACCACTTTCAACCCTTTATGAAGACATGTTGATGAGGATGTCCGCTGTCCCACTGATCCACTAGGTTATCTCTATCCACTCTTATCAAAATATTTTAATATGATATAATATATTCATAGATTGCATATTACCATATGCAATGTAATTTGCATCCCGATACTTAGTAATATGTAATACATTGACTTGGTATTGAATTTTGGTTCCCACATGAAGGAAATATATACTGCTATATAAATAATATCGTCGTGGCGCAATAGGTCGGTGTTAGACTGTAAAGGCAATGGGTGCAGCTTCGATCGTTTTCGGGGGAACAATAAATTGGACATTATTTTATTATTTTGGTAAAACAAAGCAGTATATTTATTATGGTACAATAATACATAAAATATTTTCTCATAATATATTTTCATAGAATACAGCTTGTATTAATGTTTCATTTTTTTATTTTTGTAAAAAATATATACTTTTTTTATTTTATAGGCAAGGCAAATGAGCGTTCGGTTCACCTGATGGTAAGTGTCAGAATCACCGCCGCCCACGACCCCTTGTACTACCAGAAGACCTGGTGTTGCCAGCCTTTACAGTGAAAATAGATGATATAATAGATGATACCCATATCGAAAAATTGAAAAAAATGTAAAATTCTTCTTGCGTAAGTGAGCTACATTAATATCAGCATAAATTAATATAAAAATATATCTAACAAGGTAGCTCATACAGAACGGAGTGTCAAGCTCTACTGTACCTCTATATCTCTTTCAGCTAGTCGACTACCATTGAACCTCTTCAAATACGGTTTTAGGGAGAAATTAAATTATTGTCAACTGACACTCTCTCTTTCAGCCTATCGACTCTCCCAAGGATCTCCACGATGATCTGTCCTGCGCTTCCCGCATCCAGCGGCATGGATGTCATTGTTTCTGATTTTATAACGTAGGAAAATACCAAGCATTGCTCTCTCCATTGCCCGCTGGGTGACCTTGAGCCTTCTACTGAGACACATAGTTAGCGACCACGTCCCGCTCCCATAAGTCAATACTGGCAACACACACTGGTTAAAAACTTTTGTCTTGACACACTGAAGTAATTCGGACACGAAGATATTTCATAGCTTCCCGAACGGTGCCCATCCGAGCTGAATGAGATATCTTTCTCGAAGTTGGACTTATCTAAGTGGGCTGTGTGTCCCAGGTATACGTAAAGGTCAACAACTTCGAAAGTAGTGTTCCCAATACCAATCGGAGCAGGCGCAACATGGACAGTCAACAAAATTTACGTCTTATCCATGTTCATCTTAAGACCTACTCTTTGAGAAACACTACTGAGATCATCGAGCATTGTGTTCAGGTCAGCGGCAAAGCGAAGATGGCTTAGGTATTCGCCGTTCACGTTGATGCCGCACCTTTTCCATTCCAGAAGCTTGAAAATATCCTCCAATAGTGGATCCGACATAGTGGCGTGTTCGTACAAATACCTCAATACTTTGATTAACCTGTAGTCTACTTGGCACCTTTGTTGAGACTGCAGCACTGCCCAGGTCTCGCCCGAATCAACGGCTTTCTCATAGTCAACGAACGTCAAGCAAAGTGGCATATTATACTCATCGTATAATTTCCCGCAGCGTATGAATGAGGTGTATGGTACTGTAGCCTTTTCAGAATCCAGCTTGTTCGGGAAGTTGGAAGTCGTCAAACTTGCAGGTGAGACGATTCGTAATGACTTTCGAAAACAACTTATAGACATGGCTTAGAAGCGAGATTGGTCTATAATTCTTCAAGAGCGTTTTAGCACCCTTTTTGAAAAATAGAACAGCCTCACTTCCACTCCATGCTTGCGGCGTTTTGTCTTCGAGAATGACGGAATTAAACAGCCTCTGGAGCACTTTAAGTACCGGCCTATTGCCCGCTCTCATGAGTTCTAAATTGATTTTGTCATTACCCACCACCTTGTTGTTTTTAACTTGCTCGACGGCCATACTAATCTCACACAAGGTTGACGTCCGGTATATTTCCGACACTGGCTACTAGAAAATCAACCGAGCTCGCTATAACATTATTAAACATTTATTCACTCCCACGACAGCTTTGTTTGACACGAACCCTTAGTACTAATTAATATATAAATCCACGCTTTATTAAATGCAGAGCTGACGGACCGCAAACTCCACTGCAGGTGGCAGCCAATTGAAACAATACAAACTGTAGAATTGTACCAGACGAGTCGTTCAACAATTTTAACTATGGAGAAGTACGTACCTATATAATTAATTTTAAGCTTGTAATTTATATCAAAGTATTGCTAAGTACTGTCGATTGCCTGTTTTTTTTACTGTTATTAAAGCAGGGTAGGCATTGCAAATGAATATTATTTCAATATGGTTAATTAATTTCCTATATTTTCATTATTTTTATTTTTCAAGGAATTTCTAAACACTCTTGAAGTTATCAAAACTATAAATAATAAGCGTATATAATAGTATTTTATAAATTAATTATGCTTCTGATATTTCAATATTGGTATAAAACATATAACTTTCTGCACTTCTCCACATTAATTTAAGGTATGCCATATTTCATATTCCTTCAAAGATATCTTCAAAGATATATCTTTCTGTCGTCTTGGACTCAATTGGACTCATCATCTTGGATTCGATTGGACTCATCGTTCGGGCGCCGGGCCCATCGCGTTACAGAGCTTAGGACTCTAGGGCTTGACTAGGACCTGACTAGGCCTTGGGCAACAAGTATATGCATAAGGAGCTCCTTTAAAATTAATTAAAGCTTGCCTCCACTATCCGAACTCCTATCTGTACCTAATCTCCTAGTGAATGAATGATATTCTGAGATGTTGTAATAACATATTTCGGACTAAAAGATATTTCCAAATTGCATTTAAGGTAAGGAATTAGTGTAACGAACAAAACTTCTTGAGAGTTCGCAAACGTATTGAAAGCTAGCAGTAACTTGTTGCAACTAGTTCAGTTTTTAGTTTACAGACTACCATTTGTACTGAAGTGGACCATAATCCAAAAAGTAATGTATTAGAAATTTTCGAAAATATACCAGTTTAGTAATATTCAGCTTCATACTTTTACCCACATTGCAGGGTTGACTACCGTAGAGAGCCTAGTGCCAAGACCCTCCGTTCTCCGCGTTCCATCCGAAATCGAGACAATGCGTGTTGAGTGGCGTACCTTAATACCGCGATTTGTCTTAGCTACCAGAAGGAACAATTCCCCCGAGTGGGAGTTGAACCGACAACCAAACGCGCCACGATGGCCGATACACATATATTTTTTATTTTTGTACATTTTAACATTTTAGATTTATTATTTTTAATTTCCACTGTCTTTTTTTTTGGTTGTATAAATTATTCTTTAGTTCAATTTGTATAACTTAACTTAATTTGTAAATTTGTGAAAAGTATATTGTTGTAGCGTATTGTCGTTTGAATGTAAAGTGGAATAACACATTGCAATGTCTGTATTTGTTTTGTGGATATTTCATGTTTGTTGATAAACCTTATAAATAAATAAGTAAAAATGAAGCGCGGAATTGAATTCCACTAATTAACACGCAATATCTCAATATGGAGCGTGTTTTGATACTAAGTTTTGTCTGACTACCCTGAAAATACAAAGATCAACTATTAACCAGCAGAACTGATCTCCACAGCAGAACTGCCACCCAAACTGCTGCTACACTTTAGGACTGACAATACTGACATTTTCATGTTAATTGACTGACTGATTCATAAGTGCTTGTTGTCACAAGCCTTATTTTATTCTTATTGGTATATTATTTATTCTTTATTCTTATTGGCTATCGCCTATAAGAGTAAAAATATTTGGATTTTGATTTTGATTTTACCTCACCGAAGCCAACTTCGTCAACTTCATTAACTTTAGGCAAAGTTACTTGCTATGTAATTTTAGCGACGTTTGTTAAATAATGCATATATAATACATAAATGATAATACGCTAGTCGTCTTTTATCTCATTTCAATATAATTTGAATTATATGTTAATGTATTGAAATTGTGTCCAAATTAAACCGCATATCGTCCGTATGTATTATTTTTGGCTTTATCTAGCGTTTGATTTAAATCTAAGTAAGATTTATCTAAGTTCGCAGTGGAACGTCTGACTGTAAACGTTATTGGCTGTGGGCTCGATTCCCACTTGGGGGAATAATTATGTTTAAAATATTTTAATTTCTAGTCTCGACTTCGGGAGGAAATGGAAAACGATGTGTCTTGATACTTGTGTGGGAAGTTGTAAAAAAATATCTTTTGTTGTCCATTGTGATGAAAATTTCATATCTCTAAGTGAACTTAAAGTGGTTGTCAGTTGAAACTTCAAATATATATATTGTTATATATATATATTCGCCTCGTCAGACAGAATGTGTAGTTGAACTTCGTCAGCTATATTTTGATGTCTTTAAATGAAAAAAACAAAAAGAGTGACTTACCATTTAGTATTTTCGGTCATATTATAACTTTTATTTTAAAGAAAAATAATTAACAAAAAGAAACCATAGTGGCGCAGTGTGATAATGTCTGACTTACGCGAGTAATTGTGGGTTCGATTGCCAACCGGTGGAATAATATTAATATATTTTTTTCTGCTATAGTGAATAAGGTATATGCTATTTTTTGGTTTTGTTGTCAAAACTTGGGAATATAGAAATAGAAAATTTATTACACTGATAGAGGAGCTCGGACAGTAGATGCAAGCGGTAATGCGCATTTTAAATTGGCACCAAGTGTAAGTTTGTACTTGGGTCACATGTCCCAGGCACTCCCCAAGTTCCTCTCTCTGTAAGGCAATGGACACGGTGTTTGTTGAATGGTGTATTTGAATAGTGAATGAATGCTAAGTTTTTCTCTGTATTGACTCTTTCAGATTTCCAAATTTTTAAAGATTTAAAACACAATTGTAAAAATAATATTAGGTACCTATAAATATTTTTTGTACTCTTTTTATTTAACACATATTGGTAAATTGGACACTTTCCAACATTTCTACTATTACTTTTCTCTGGACCACATATTAAAGTACATTTTGTTTATTTCACTGCTATTAGACTCGAAATTGACTAAGCCCAGTTCCATTTTGAAAATTTTAATATTCGAGAAACAGGTGCTAGTTCCCAATTAAGTTCTGCCCATACTGTATATTGCAATATCGACAATATGCTCAGTTTTCACACAAATATTGAAAAAAAAAAGGATTAAAACTTGGAAGTGAATATGATGTGTTTTAAAAGTCACCGATGGTTGTATCTGGTATTATGTAGACTCGTGATGATTGTAAGTTTGATTTTCACTCCGGCAAATATTTTTTTCTTTCCTTTTTCAGCTGCACGCGTTTTCCAGAAAGATAGGATGCAAAAGAAAACCTGGTATCAAAATACAATTTCTTTTGTCTTTAAAAATGTTAAAATTTTAATAAATAGTCATTCTCTCTTACCAAACGATTGTTCGTAGAAATAATATTTTGGGTATCAGAATTTTGTAAATATCTCTACAGAGATGCTAACAACAAAAATAAGTTGTAATAAGCTTATAATAACTTTGACGTAGCCGGATGTAGAACGCATGACTTAGCGCTCATAGCGCTTGGACTATTTCCAAAAGACGCGGGTTCGAACCCCGCTGTGTTAAAATTTTATACGTTTTAAAAAAAAATACAATTCTACTTCACTTTCTATTGCGCTTCGCTCGCATCAATAACCTTATCTTAGAGACGTTAGGTGTTAAGCGCTTCGAATCCATACCAAATTTGTTATCATACCAAAGGGAGAAAATTTAAATAATTGAAATTTAATCCAAGCGGGAATAGAACCCACAACCACCACGTTTATTGTTAGATGCTGTCCTACTGGTTCATGTTGGCTTATAGTATATCAGAGAAATATAGCGAATCAGTGACAAAGTAATCGATTTTTGGTTAAAATAAATTCTAAAACAAAATGCCTAAAAAGTAGAAATATAAAAGGGTGTGGAAACGAACACATTTCACTATTTCCCAATGCTCTCAACGATTTCGAATATTTGGAGCGGATACAGAGCGAATGCATCGGTGATTTATGCAAAAGTTATAATGAAAATTGTGTGAAACTCACGCCGGCATATTAAATATACCTCGTATTCAGTTATTCTGTTATAAGCGATCCGTACAGTACTAACAACTGTTCGCGTTATATGTGCCATTATTACTAGTACGAGTTATTAAGTAGACTGATTAACAAAAAGCTAGTCAGAGAGCACCTTGTGTCAAGACACTCCGTTCTCCAATAACATTATAATATAAACTAGCCGTGCCCGTAACTTCTTGCGCGTGGAATACTAAAACAAATAGACTGACGGACAGACCAAAATTGATTAAACATGTTATTTTATTATGTATACCGTGTGTACATATATATACGGTTTGACCGATTTTAATGGGATTATAGTATATATATATATATATATATATGTGCATTTAGTTAAAACCGGATATTTTAATATTAAAAAATACACACCAATTTAATTTATTTGTAGATAAACGATAATGTTTTAAACGAAATTTTAAAGATATTTTATAACAAAAATCACAAGCAGTAGTCATAGAAGTTATATGTAATATTCTTATACGGAAAGAATGATATATTTTTAAGCGCAAAAGCTTTTAGCAACGTTAATACTTTATAAGAGTTCTGTTCTGTGTTACATTTGACTTTCGCTTCAATGGAATACAGTTTGTACGTTTTTCAATTACGCTTTATAAAATTATTTAACACATCATTTTTTAGTAACTTTGTAAAACTCTCTCTGAAGAGAGAAACAAGAAAAATAAGTTACAATGAGCGTATAGGAATTTCGACGTAGCCAAATTTAGAACGCATAGCTTAGCGGTCGGAGCGCTTGGACGGTTCCCAAGAGACGCGGGTTCATATCCAAATAAAATTTTTATACGTTTTCTAAACAATGTTTTTCAATATCCTAAGTGTGTGAATAAACCTATAAAAATAAAATTAAAAACCTTTAACACATCTTGCGTATTATGTGCGACTATCCTTTTTCATCTTTTATTAAAAACAAAATAATCCACCCTTTTTCCCATTAACTTGGGTAGTCAGAGAGAATGTAGTTTGAAGTCACTCTCCACTCAACTAACTTACTTTACAGACGGACAGCGTTAGACTGCAATTGGTTCTGAAGCGTACAATGAAGCGCGGTGTTAAGCTCCTCACAATATAGCATTTTTATCCCGCAATTTCGTTGCTATTAGAATTGTATCAAATATAATACACACCGCAACACTGAATGACGTTCAGCTTAGATGTGGTACGCTAAATATTTCATCTACTTTGATAAGACAAAAAGCGCGGTGTTGAGTTCCGCCACTCAATACGAGAGAAATACGCTAGAAAAACCATAAAGGTAAAGTGTCTTTTTTGAAAAGTCATTTAACTACATACATAATGTATGTGCATTTTCTTTTTTTGTTTATTTCTATTAGTTAATGTACAATAAAGTTTTTATTAATATTATTATAATGTTCGATATCAATGGATATAAATATCTTGTAAATACAAATGTTTTACGATACGTAAAGTAAAACACAATTTGTCAAAACTAATCCAATATACATAAGCTATTATATTTCAGTTGAATAAAGATATGCGTTGGTTTTAATTTTATTGTATTGATTTTGTTTTTAAATTTGCTGTATTTGTTGCAGCTTTGTTTAGTAGCTTTTTGAGTCGTGAAAGCTTTTTTTTCTGTATTTTTATTTAAAGTATCACACTTTGTCTCATATCGCAGGGTAGGCAGAGAGAACCTAGTATCAAGACAGTCCGCCCTCCACTTTCCCCCCTATTTGAGATTTTGGATATTGAATACCGCAACTCAACGCTGCACTACCAGTGTTACAGCAACATTATTACCAGCAAACGCAAAAATGTAAACAATTTGGATACCACCATTATCCTAATTTAAGTTTGAACTCGAAACCATCGCATTTACAGTCAGGCCCTGTCAGGACTGTTGTTCTTAGACTTTCAAAATAAATAAAATTTTAAACGCTTGAAGTATGTATCTTTTGAAAAATGTACCTAATATCTCTTTTTTCATTCAAATTCGAACTTTTAAGCATACAAAGTTTTAAATGTCATTTAATAGAACGTTTAATAAGGCTGCAGTATTTGTATATATGAAAGCCATTTTAATAAATACCTGCAATACTTTCTCATTGTACACCATGCAATGTTGGGATGCTGAAAGATACATCACGCTACTCGGAGATGTGATAAAATAGCTACGTGTTACAAGAATATATATATATTGCTAGAATATATGAGAAACGATATTATACCCTACTAGTAGCAAATGTTATCCAATTTGTTATGTGAAATGTCTAGAAATAGATGTTTTATAGTCGTTCTAAATGAATCCGATGGTCGTCGATTAAAATTTGGCTCAATATATTTATATTTTTTAAAGATTTTCTGATCTAAAACAACTATATGTATTGGACTCCGCGCCTCTTGAACGGTTTTCAAGAGGCGCGGGTTCAAATCCCGCTGCGTTCAAAATTTTTATACGTTTTCTAAATATGTCTTTTTTAACTGTATGTATGTTTGACAATGGATTTGTAGGCGTGTAGGAAGGTTTATTGAATTGGAATATATAATAAAAAGGTAAATACTTAGAGAGCGAACAGTACGCAGCGCTCGTGTACTGTCAAGCGTTTTATTTTTAAAATCACCGTCGTTACAAAATAAAGAAGCGCCTGACAGAAAATAAAAACAATTATTTGATAATGCACCGTTGCTTAAAACATTAGGGTAACTTATGTAACTAAAGTCTAAATTTGCTTCACCAGGATTCTCGTTGTTGGATTTACTCACTTTTCCAACCAGTTCCCATCAGTAATTGTGTGGCTATTACAAATATCCAGAGGGCGTCCTGCCAAGTATCTGTCCGATATTTGGTGTTTTGCATACGAGTAAGCGACAACGGATCCACGAGGCATTACTATCATACTCTAATCCAATCCACGGAAGTGGTGTCCTTATAATCTCTTTCCTAGTTTCTTACTCCCTTTCACCTTCTCCTTTACCTGGTTTTACCCGTAAAAGGGGTCAGATGGCAATCGGTCCGCTAAAACCACTCTTCGCCACTTCAATGGTCGGCAAAAAGAAAAGGCTGAGTACGGCTAGGGCGTCGCCGCTATGGACTAACCACTGAGGGTTCTAAAGATTGTTCTAAGTCGAGGAGATTTAGTAGGAAGGAAGACTCTAGTCCCCTGGCCTAGGATGAGGCCCCCGGCCTAGGATTAATGCCAAGAAGAAGAAGATTACAAATAGTTACATTTTTAAACAGCATTCTACTAGGCCTAACCTTCGCTTGAACGCCCCATTAAATAGAATAGTCATTACTTATAACAATATTTAAATTAAAGGAGACATAGATTTTAAAGTGTTATTCACACACTTAGGAAATTGGAAAACATTTAAAGAAAACGTATAAATATTTGAACGCAGCAATTTCCTAAGTGTGTGGATAACACTTGCTTTTAGTATTTAATAAATAGCATCCTCTCTTCGTGAATGATTGTTAGTAGAATAATCTGTGGGGAGCAGAAACTTGTAAAAATCTCTTTACTCTCTTTTGGCACTTCTTTAATATGTTGTCTTCCAGCATACTCGTCTATATTCAGGCCAAAAAAGATTTACATGTAAATTTGGTCACAAAATAGAAATCAATTATATTCAGATTCACGTATTTCCAAAACAAAGACTATTCATAGTTTCACAATATTACAAAAAGCTTAAGTTCGTTACTTTTGTTGTATATAAAACATGAACAAAATTTATTGATATCGTTGTAAGAACAAAAACAAATATCTCCCTTTTAATGTGGCGAATAAACTTTCCCTATGAAATAAATATTAATATATATTTTTCGCCAAGCTTTTTCTCGCATAGCAGTGTAGTCCTCTGCTGTCCTCCCGAAGTCCTAACATTGCGTGTTGAGTCGCGGAATTCGACGCCACGGATTGCCTAACCAGAGCTAGGTACACATATATCATATTTCAATTTCCGAAGTGTGTGGTTAACACTTTAAAAAATGTTAAAAAAAAAACATTTTATATATAACCATACCCGTAACACTACACTACATTCTTTGCCAGCTTTTCGCCGAAAATACGTAAATTAAAAAACTCTGTTAGAGTAACCAATATTATAGAACAAAATCAAATATCACCCTTTCACAGAGATATATCGTTTTAAATAAAAAAAAGTTTTTAATATGTCGATTGCTATGATTTTTATTTCAAACGACTTAAATACTTTTATATATTGAAATAAACTAAAGGTAACAGTTCAGAGCATTGTCTTAGGCTTCATTGAAACCTACATTTTGCTAAAAGCTTCGTACAGTATTGTATTACTAAGTTTTATTTTTTAAATCGCAGATATAAAATTTCTTTCTTTTGTCTTTATGTATAGGTGTTTGTATACTTTTTTATGTCACCTTCACCCTTTGTCCCGTATAGCAGGGAAGGGAGGACCTAGTGGCAAGACATTCCGCTCTCCATTTTCCATGTGTTGAGTGGCGGAACTTATCGCCGAATTTGCTTTTATCATATTCGTTTATATTTAGAGTTTAATAGTTAACGAAAGTGGAATTATCTCTCTAGATGAGATCTCTGTCAAATCGAGGAAGTGGATGAGTTACAATTTGTGTGTGAAAAAAAAGAAATAAAACACATACATAAGCTTTATTCGATGAAAATATTGTATTGTTTTACCAAAATAGGAAAATGATATCCAATTTATTGGTCCCCCGAAATTTACCGAACACGCGACTATTGCGTTCACAATCTAGCACCCACTGACTGCGCCACGACGGCTATATATATACATACACACATATATGCATACATACATATATACATACACACGCATTGTCCATAATACTTTCTTGTAATTTCAAAAGGCAGAAGAACATGAAATTCTGAATTGAAGAAAACTTTTCGGCTACGGTTATACTCGTATGCGGTCTCTAACTTTAGTTTGAGCTAGGCTTGTGGTTGCTTGGACCAAGTTAAAGGCAACTCGAAGAAATATATACATTGAGTCACACTTAGGAAATTGAAAAAGACATTTAGAAAACGTATAAATACTTTTTTTATACGTTTTCTAAATATGTCTTTTTCAATTTTCAAAGTGTGCGAATAATACTTTAAAAAATGTTAAAAATATATATATTTTTTTTAAACCACCCACGCTATGTAATGTTCCAAATCTCCTAACCTTGAGACTGTCTGGAGGAGATCGCTGTTTAGCGATAAGACCGCCTTTTGTGCACATATTTGTAATTGTTTTATATTAAATATTTACTGTAGTGTACAATAAAATGAAAATAAATAAATACATAAAAAAAAGTAGTACTTGCTGTTTTTTTTTATATACGTTCTAAATATATAACTACAAACGTATTTTTTATCTTGTTTTTTTCCTTTTTCTTTTATTCTTTATTGTTAAATGTTAGAGTCTGCGCTGTTGCAGAGTCGTTGAACTAAGTTTCACACATAAATATTTAATACTATCAATATTTTCTCTTTTATATTCAGGGCTTTAAGAGCCCTCATTAATATCTATATGTATGTAACAAGGAATGGAGGAGTCCCTCAAATAATCAAATCCGGTAAAGTCTTCATTATTCAGGTGTGGTTTTTGTCAACCAATATTTTCCTAAACGCATTTACCAGTTTAGTGGTCGCCTCTTCATCTCTATGGGAGGTGGCCATTTACATATTCTATTATATTGGCTGTAGAAGTTTAATTTGCCCGACATATAAATCTGCCGATTGTATCTAGCGGCCTCGGTGTAGTTTGTGGTCCTGTATGGTACTCTTAGTGGTCTGTGTCTGAATGATGAATACAGACTCGTATGTTAATACCTGGGACTCGTTGTAGAAGTAAAAGGGAGTGTGAGTTGTCTCCCCTTCCCTTCCTTCTGCGTACGAGATCAGCCTTCTCCTTCTGAGTGTGGACCAGTTTAATGATAGCGTATTTTGGGAGTCTGTAATGATGGATGCGTCCGTATATCTCCTTCTTCTTAACGGTAAGCACGGTATTGATTTTATGGATCTGTTGATCTGTATTTCGGGCAGAAAGAGGAGAGCTGAGTGGAGGCTTATGCTAGGTCCTATGTGACTACTCCTACAATATAAGAAAAAATTGAAACCAGAATATTAAACTTTCCTAGCAATTTCTTTGAAATTATCAAAAATATGTTCAACAAATTAGTGCCAAGATACTTCGTTTTCACTTTCCGCCAGAATTTAAGACATTCCATATTGAGTAGCGAAAATGAAATCAACGCTTTGTCGAAAAAATTTTTTTAAATATAATCATTCTTTACAATCAATCGCGTTTGCAGTCGGGTGCTGTCCCTCTGTGCAACGATAGGCTCTATATGTGCAAAAACTGCTTATAAAATTGCAATATAAATATATTGCAATTTTTTTTATACAATATTACGTTTGTTTTCGCTAACTTATGTTCAGAAGATTTTTTTTCTGTTAAATTTGGCGTATATTTGTTAAAAAACCTTAATCACATCACACACCCTACCATTTCATTTATTAACTGACATGCTAAGTAACAAAAAGAAACTCTACACTCTGTCTATCAAAACCTGTAAATTTAGTTTTAATATCTATCAAAACCTGTAAATTTACTCAAGTGGCATATAACTCAATAACCATCTCTTCATATGGCAATTATTTTAATTTAGTAAACGCTACACGTTCTTGCCTCATACCATAAGGTAGCTGCGAAACGTACCGCACCATTTCATGCTCTGTTGAGATTTTAAGAGATGCCTTTGAAGTTTCACTCTAAGAACATCTGGGATTTTTAAGCACACTGTAACAGATTTCACCTTAATCGTTAGCTCATAACTCGAGTGTCCTTTTCCCGTTTTACGGAATCCAGGATTCTATATAGCTTTAAAATTACGTATTAATGCTATAAAATATGTTTAAAGAAGTGGAGATCAGAGTGTTTGGACGCAAGACTCTCTCTGCATTCTCCGTCAAATGGGAGAGTACGAAAGTAACTCTGTCTGTTTGTCTGCCTGTCTGTGACGTCACGTGGCTAAACCGCTGAAATGAATACTTAAGGGTCTTGGAATGAACAAGGTTTACTTTTTTCTCCCATTTTTATTAGCTTTCCAGGATTTTTATTTTTAACGATCAGGCCCAAATACGAAACAGCTATAGTGTACGCGGGCGAAACTGAGAGCGGGTTGCTAGTAATTCAATAATTTAATACTGTGTTTCTCTTTCTTACTGCATAATTGAAAACTAAGTACAGTAAAAGGCCATTCTGTCATAATTAACAGTGTCTGACTGTAAACGCGATTGGTTGTGGGTCCGATTCCCGAGAGAATGATATTATGAATAATTAAATTATTTTTATTCTTCCGCTCTGAGAAGACAAAGATTGGCGTTGAGTTCCACCACCCACCACGTAATACCAAATTCGGACAGGAAGTGTAAAACAGAGTGTCATGACTAAGGCTTTTGCCGCTTTTTCCTGCATAGCAGGGTGTAATGAAGGAAAAAGCGTGAAACTGAAAAAAAGTACAGTCAACTACTCAATATATTTTTCCAGCAAATACGACTAGATATATAGTCGAGGCTGTAACTTTGAGAAAAACTCATATGGAGCATAATAAAAATTCATTTTCATATCAGTAACATATTGTAGGAGCAGCCAAATATTGTACGAGATGGTGTCTACGTGTGATTTGAAGGCACAAAGTGATAATCATTTTCAATTTATCTTATGAATTAGGTATTCATATATATATTTTATGGATGTTTTCTCAATTTTCTTATTGAGTCGATTGTATTTGAATTTCGAGTACGATCCTCGTGAAGGAATGATTATATTTCAATTATATACACTTCCTTATTCTGGTAAATCAAAACGTGGTGACAACAAGCCATGTTTTTAACTTCGGACATTGAAAAAATTATTTTTAGAAAACGTACAAAAATTTGAACGAATTTATGAAACCGTTTAAGCGCCAACAAAAATAAGTTGTTATAAGCGTGTAACAATTTCGATGCGCTTGGACTGTTACCAAGAGGCGTATTGGTAGAAAATGGAGAACGGAGAGTGTTGACACCAGGTTCTCTCTGTCAATGAATAAAGTAGCATGAAGCAAAATATTTTTTTCGCATATGACTTATTTTTTGATTTTGCTTGTGACTTGTGTTAGAAATACATATGTTTAATATGAAAATATTGATCGATAAGTTGCAGCAGTTGCAAATAGCTTCACTGTGATGTGAAAGTGGCGTTTTTAATAAAGCATTAACTCAAGTATTTAAAAAATATTTTCTTCACACCGATTTGGCTACTCAAACCATGGCGTCAAGTTCCAACCAGTGCACACGCAACATGTCTAAATTGGGCATAAAATGTAGAACTGAGTTTAAAAGTATCTATGAAAAAAAGCAATATTCGAATGAAAAAGCACGATAAATCCATTGAATGCTAAGGAATTTATTCTTTTTAACAAGATATCATATTTGGCTATATGTGGAGATATTTTTAATTTTTATTCTTTAAGGGATGCAGATTCATTTTTTATATTACCAAGTCTATCATATTTACTACAATATAAATAACAATACTGTTTTAGACAATCTAAATTTATTATTATCTTGAAAAAAAAATAAGAAGATATTTAATAAGAAATTTTAACATTCGCAAACAGTAATACTGAAGCACATTCAATTAATTTAATAGTAGAACCTAGTGTCAAATTTCTCCGGTTTCCACTTTTAGCTCAAATTTGAGACATTTCGTGTTAGTGGAACTCAACGCCGCCCTTTGTCTTACCGGAAACAAAAAGGGAACCAAAAATAATGAAAACATAATAATTCCTTCGAGAGAAAACCGAACCCACAGCATATAACCAAAAAAGCTGCCATTATCCAAGTGCAATGTCAATTATTAGTTATTTTTAAATTAAGATTTAAAACATAACAAATATATTTTTATAATTTGTCTTATATTGTAGACACTATATCTATATAAGTACATCCGTAGCATTTTATATAACACATTACACAAGTATATTTAAAACACATCATAGTAGTGTGTGTATAAATTATTTTATTTATACAGTATATTTCTAATGTATTATTTATTATATTATAAAAAAAATACTTTCTGTACTCTATCTCCATAATAACTTTTTCTCTGTTCACAAAAAGATGACTACCTTTTTTCCGATCTCTGGTATCTAATACAAAGCGCGGCGTTCGGTTCCGCGACTCAATACACAATATTTCGATTTTCGGACAGAAAGTGGAGAATAGAAAGCCTTGACACTAGGTTGTCTCTGACTACCCTGGTTGAGCTGGTGAAGCTGGCTACACTTATAATATAAAGCATTATCTAATCTATTTTGTTATATCCCTAATGGTCCGTTATTAATTCACTTAAGCTCTAACTTTACACTGAAATGTAGTTCAAGACACAGTTTACAATAAGAAGGCTTAGTGTATGATATACAGTGACAAATTTGAGGCAATCAAGCTGATGAGGTGAGATGAAATTGACTAAAAGATCAACATTCAATTTTGTAACTTCACGCGTTTTCCCGCATAACAGGCTAGGCAGAGAAACCCAAGTCTCCGTTCTCCACTTTACCCCAGAAATCAAGACATTGCGTGTTGAGTGGTGGAACTGAACGCTGCTCGTGTTTAATCCAATTATATTTTATATAAATATAATATGATATTAAAAAAAGTCGTCCTCTTTATTTGTATAAACAAATTTATATCGATTTTAATATAATGGCCAATATAGTACGAGAAAACAAATCGCACGGTCATGGGTTTAAATCCTGCGTTTATTTTTAACATAATATACACATGCAATAAACAACATCTAATGTTTTTTTTATTAAACTATTTTAACCAGATTTATCGCGTATATTGTCAGAAGTCGAAAATACATCTTAGAAAACGCAACCAGAGTGGGGAAATAAAAACAACTAAAATATAATTCTTCTATCGCGTGAGAATAGAACCTACTATCAAACGCATTTACAGAAGCTGTCCCACTGCACCCCAATGGCCTATTATATTTCCAATCGATTGACTCGGTCGTGTTTTATATCTAAACCATAATGACACAGGACATTTAGCACTGACAATTACCTGTACATTTAATAATCCATTTCTATTGAGCGTAAATTTTGTTAATTTGAATTGGAATTGTAAATTGTAGCACTTATATAAATGAATCAGCTTCACGCCTTTTTAGAAGATTGGGGCAGTTTCTATGGCCCCGGCTAGTGGCGGTCGATGAGAAGCACCGTAAGGTTTTAGTGGGTGTACGGAGGGCTGACATCTTCCAGTCCGGATACCCATATAACTGAGTCCGAGTCCCCGATCGGTCGGTACCCGTGACGGATTTGATCTCGCAAAAAAGGGAACTCTACAGTTCTCTGTTCTAAACGTTCAGCCAGAATGAGAGGTATTGCGTGTTGGATGGCGAAATTAAGAAAGAAAAATAATTGAAATATCCCCAAAATGGGAATCGAATACACAACCAATGCGTATACAGTCAGAAGCTGTCCCATTGCGCTACAATGGACCCTATAAATACCATAGTACTTTTTCTTTTATTTTTATAGAGTTTGCAATAATACTCCTTTCTTATATAAATTTTAAATGTGTCAAAATTTATATTCCTCTAGAATCTAGATATGAAGTTTTTTTTTTCTACATAATTTTTACTAATTTACTAACTCTTAATATTTTTTACATAAAATCCAAGTCCTAAATGCCAAAAATCTTAAACTTCGAAACAAAAACCATTATTTCAATTGTACACCATTAAACTTCTCCAAACTTCTATAATAATTCCATAATCTATACCAACTTATGCCCAACCATCCTCACACCGCATGTCGATGCATTTATCAGGATTACCGTCCACATCGTGCTATCGGACAAGCTTTTGATAAAACTATTACACCCTTGGGTATTATTTGTATGGGAAGTTTAGATCTAGGCCATTTCTCTATCAGTAATGAATGACATAAAACAATAGCAAATCGGTTATTATTTTCAGTGTTTTTAGCAGTTGTGGATTATCCGAGACGTATCGACATTGTGTGTTTGCTAAATGCTGGATAAAGAAGTACTGAGTAGCGGAACTCAACATCGCCCTTTGTGTTATATGAAATTATAATAATTTAAACAAAATCCTTTCCCCGTTTATCTATCACCAGAAATTTAACATAAAATATAAAATATATATTGTTAGTTATTAATATCTCTATTAAAAAATAATTTATGTTTAATCACCTAATAATTGTATAACATTTATTTGTAGTTTAATTGTTGATATGTGAATACAGTTCAATATTCCGAACTAATTTCTTGATATACTTTGGTATCGTTTTAAATAATTAGCTATTGTTATATGATGGAAAGAAAAAATATTTATATATGTGCTCATTTACTCTGTACCCATAGGAGCACGTTATTTTATTACATACATACATATGTTTGACATTTTTGAACGCAACGGGATTCGAATCCGCACTCTGAAACCGTCCAAGCGCTCTGACCGCTAAGCCATGCGTTCCTTGTGCGTTCATTAATTTGTCGTTTTCTATAAATGTTTTTCAATTTCCTAAGTGTGTGAATAACAATTCATTTTTTTTTTAAATACACATGTTTATGTGTGTGTAATATACAAACGTTACCATGTGTACCATGTGTTTGGCATACAGTTTTGTGTAAAATTACATGTACGTTGTCATAGCAACACGCCAACATGTCCTCTATTTTTACGCGCCAACAGGTCCTCTATTTTTTATTTATTTCCATAAATAGAAATTGACCAGACTACTGGAAAATATAAAAGTAATGTAAAACAATCTTGATTAAGATTGTTTTACATTACTTTTGTATTTTCCAGTAGTCTGGTCAATTTGTATCTTGTTGTTTACAATGTTGCATTTGGCTGTTCTTTGAATACATTTGCTTTTAGCTATTATTAGTTAGTAATGTAGGGAAATTTATTGCGCTTATAAATATCGTAACAACTAGGACAGTGCTATTATAGATTCCCTATATTTGTTGTATAATTCAGCTATTTTAACGCTCTTCGCTTCACGCATTTTTTTCCATAGCACGCACATAGTCCGAGCATAGCACATAGTCCGAGATAACCTATTGTCAAGACACTCCATTTTTATTTTCCGCCCAACTTCGGCATATTACAAGTTAAAATACGGAACTCATCGCCGCCCTTTGTCTCACCAGGGCAGGGAAAGAAAATCTTTCTAATTATTGCATTTCAAGTTCTTGTTATTATATATTACAAAAAACATAAGCACGCTAAACATTTTTAACATTTTTTTAAGTGTTATTCACACTTTTAGGAAATTTAAATTGAAAGCGCGATATGAACCCGCGCCTCTTGATATTCCAAAATGTTGAATACCAGCTGCGTACAAATTTTTATACGTTTTCTAAAAATACATCAAACATTTACTACATAACACAATTCTATAGAAAAACCATAGCTTTAAAGAAAATCTTAAAGAAACATGGGAATTGAGCCAATAAATACTCATTATGGCAAATTAGAAATTGACTTTGACTGAAACACGATTGTTAGCTTGTTATATGTAAATATAATGGGCTTACAATCTCGACCGTCGATGTCTTTGACAAAAAAAATAATTCAACAATATATATATATATATATATATATATATTTCAAGATCTATTACTAATAGATAATTTTAATAAACTAATATATCGTATGCATATAAAAAACTCTTCTGTAACACATTGAGCGGCTGACAGACGACGACGACGACGCACCAAAGAAATTAGTAAAACAGGAACTTGAAACTGGGC
The DNA here is from genome assembly GCA_038994665.1 of Podotricha telesiphe. Classification (NCBI taxonomy): domain Eukaryota; kingdom Metazoa; phylum Arthropoda; class Insecta; order Lepidoptera; family Nymphalidae; genus Podotricha; species Podotricha telesiphe. The sequence goes on along the minus strand of JAOYRR010000401.1, from coordinate 284,516 downwards.
GTATAAGCTTCCTTAGGGAGTGTGGGAAACTATATTTTCTAAAACGGTCCGGACACGTGTGCAAATTTTATTAAATACCGTTAAACCCAATAAAAATATTCCCGTCGAGTTTTTTGCAGCAGTTCCTCTCAGGCGTATTAACTTTGTTAAATCGGTTACAAAATTTTTATTAAGGATTTTTTTGTCTGTTGAATGATAAATAATATATGCTCTATTACAATCGATTTTATTTTAATATTTAATATAGAGTATTATCTTTTAAGTAGATATATAGTTTTATTTCATGTTTACAGGAACGGTGTTGTGTGCCAGACATATGATTGACACGGTAGAGGCAAGACGAGCTTTTGCGCTCGAAGCTGGTGTAGTGGTGAGCCATTGTTACCCGAAGCCACATCCCGATGCTCTTCGATATAATACTATTAATAAACAGACATACAATAAAGTCACCCTGGATTTCTTACGCCGGTTCTTCTCAGCTCTGTGGCATTAACTTTAGTGAACCGGTGGTAAATTATATTATTTGACGTTCAAAAAATTAAGCATGTAACTTCTTATTTTGAATAAAATTATGAATTATTTATTAATAATTAAAATTACATTTAAAAAAAACGGTTAAAATCTATATAATTATGTTTTTTTAACCGTATAGCAGGGTAGCCAGACGGAGCCTAGTGTCAAAATACTCCATTCTTCGTTATCTTTCGTTGAGTGGCGGAACTTGGTACTAAAGCGCGTAAAAAAAAATATTTTTTGAAATATATTCATTGTTTCGAATGGGAATTGAACCCACGACCATCGTTTCCACGTTATTCGTTTACAGCCAGACGCTGTGCCACGATGTGTTCGTAATAATTATCTGAAAGTCAGTAAAATAAAGGTCGGACCACAAAATTGTGTCAGAATGTCTCAGCCACTTAATCACTGAATGCAATTGGATCTCTTCCAAATTGTTCGGTTCTAATTTTAGTTCTATCATTCAAGATTTTCCACATAGCATCTTTTATTGCTTAAATTGTCTTGAAAATGTGTTTTTGTGAGATAATAAAGTTTCGTACAAAGTTTTCTACTATTAATGTAACAGCTTCGATCGTTTGTTTCGACATTATTTTAAATAAAAACATTTTATTAGCTGTTTTTTATCTCATAGCATTGTAATTAATGAAAATCTAGATTTTATAGATACTATCTAGACATTTCTTGCTCCATTTTCCGCTTTATTGCACATTGCGTGTTGAATAACGGATCTTAATTACGTGATTTGTCTTATTCACCAGAGCGGAGAAATAAAAATAATTAAATTATGATTTAACATTTCCCTAAGTGGGAAAAGAACCCACAACCAATCGCGATTACAATCAGGACCACAGTGCCTCAATGGTCTCAAAAAGATATTTCTATTAGTATTTTGTACTTATAACGGAACAAAATTCATGCTCATTTGTTTTTTTGTCTAAAAAAATAAAACTAGATCTCTCATGAAAACTAAGCACAAAACGGCGAGAAAATCACAAATAATTCGTTCTTGACCTTTGCTACGAGTTGCGTACCTTAAAAATATATAAATAAAATATTAGATTTATATTTATTTTCAGATACCTGTATTTAAGATAAAACGTGTACTCGTAAATTTACATATACAAAATACACATTTGACCTAAGAAGTGAACCTAAGAAATGTACAGATTTTTTTTAAATACAAATAACAGGATAGCTTTTAACTATATAGTGTGAAAGACAAACAAGAGAGATAGATAAGAGAGAGAGATCAATGTCAAACGGTCTGGGATTTACGCTCAAATTCGAAACATTGTATGTGAGTGGCGGAACTCAATGAAACGATTTGTCTTACAAGAGTAAAGGTGTAAATTTTTTGATATACATATATATTGTGTCAGAACTATTCGCTGTTGGTTATTCCACTAGTGTAGGGACATATACAGATGTAGTATATATTGCAAAACATTTTTAGAAAACGTATATAACATTTGAACGCAGCGGGATTTGAACCCACACCTCTTGGAAACCGTCCAAGCGCTCTGACCGCTAAGCCATGTGCTCTACATCCGGCTACGTCGAAGTGTGTGAATAACAGTTTAAAATATTTAAAATATATACTTATATATAACGAGCAGTAATATAGCTTGATGAATAAAGCTTGATGGTAAGTGATCACCACCACCCCCGAACCTGTGTAACACCAGAACAGCTACAGGGATGCTGCCGGCCTTTAAGATGGAAATAGACGCGCTTTTTAAAGGTATCCAAGTCGAATCGACCTGGAAACATTGTACCTGGACCGCTCTCAGGCCAGGAAGCTTCCACGTGCCACTCAACTGTGTAATTCCTACAAAACCACAGTAATAGAGTCCCACGTATCCAGATGGTGAGGATGGTATTTGAGTCGGTTACGTACTGTGCGGTCGGAAAATTCAGTAAAAAAAAAAGGATGGTATTTGAGTCGGTTACGTACTGTGCGGTCGGAAAATTCAGCGGCAGGAATCAAGTCAAACAGTTTCCCAGAACACTCCCCATGATAAATGCGGTAGAGAACGCACATAGAGGAAACGTCTTTACGCAGCGCCAAAGGGTCCTTAACGATTCGAGTGGCTCTGGCATTGTATGCGAACAAATGGTTCAATTTGTTACTATGGTGCACCAGCCTAGATATGAGAACAGTACATGTGAGGCCGAACCTGGGCCCTATACAGGGCCAATCTGTGTTTGTTCAAATCAAAGTTATATTGTACAATTCTATTGAATTTCCACACTGAACTCAGAAAATAACTTTTTCAAACGTGTCCTGATTTGACTTATTGTTTGGTTTCAATACAAAATATATCGTTTCTTAACCAATGCAATAAAGATGTGAGAGACAGTGACTCATTTTACGAATTTCCTATAGAATTTTTTTTTAGATTTCAATAAAACAATAACCTGTATTACTATTATTGGCGGATTGTTACAAAACGGCAGATTGTTATATTTTATCTCTTGTTTTCCGCATAGCCAGAGAGAATTTAGTGTCAAGACACTCCGCTCACCATTTCCCGCCTGAAATTGAGACATTGCCTGATGGAACTCAACCCTGGTGGTATTTATTATTCAAAATATCTGAAGGAATAAATATTTATTATAAAAATTAATTACGCCACTTCATGTTATTAGAATACCCGTGAACTCGTAAAATAAACAGTGCCTTAGCTACACGTATGTGTATTTATGCAATAGTACACTATTGCATAAATAGACATGACAGTGTGTGTAATATTTATTTTATTTATGTAACTTTAATTATATCAAATAAGCACCTGTGTCTCCATATTATCTATAGAAATTGGTCCAGGTCCATATGTGGTAAATTATTTGACGTTCAAAATATTAAGCATATATTTTCTTATTTTGAATAAATTTATGTGACTTTGACTTTCATAACATAAAAAAAATCCAAATCTATGTTGAAATAGACTAGAACGATTTTATGACCCAAATATCATATTTTTGCACCCATCAGTTATGACTATGTCAAAATAGTTTTGACTTGTTGTAAGTCAAAGTGTAAATTTGCATATGACACTTTTTCACTTGGTGGCACTTTTATTGTTTTTATTGGAGTGTAGTACAATTATAGTAAGAAGGTTTTTTTTGTAATTATACCTATCAGTGTGATGTGGATAGAATTTTTAACCATGCTCCATATTTTATTTCGTTAGCTTGTCTATTAAATAAATAAACCTAGTAATAAATAAAGATTCTAATCGTCAATTAACATAAAACTGTCAGTGATGTCAGTCAATAATATAACACTTCATTCATGTTATGACTTACAAGTACTACAAGAGACGTATGTGGTATTTCTATATATAAAAGCGCTCTACATTAAGTTCAACTTATTCTAAACACAATACTTGAAGAGAGCTTTACTGTTTTAGGTATCCAATATACAACGAGTGGAATGCTCTAACGCGTTTCAGCGACACTGCTGAATTGTTCAGTCGAAAGTCACTGTGGAACTTTAGTTAGAAGACTTTATTCACAAATCCAGGTTCGGCTTAAGAGGATCTCATTCGAAAACTTCTAATTCTACAAAGAGTATTGAATGGTACAGGCGTTTTTACCGTCGATCGACGTGATGACTACATAGAAATAAAGGGATTATTAATGATTAGAAAAGTGCTAAGAGAAGAATTTGAATGTACGAGTTTAAAACTATAGTAGTTAAGAGTATTTTTTTTTGCTATCCCAGTAGTTTTACCAATGATATCAGTTCTTTCAGTTCAGCCCATAAAGAAATCAGACATCAGACAGAAATCGAGACATTGTGTGATGAGGGACTTTGTTTTATCGGAACAGGGAACCAAAAATAATGAAAATATAATAATTCCTTCGAGAAACCCAACCCTCAAGCCACAGCGTATATGTTAACCAAAAAACTGCTATTATCTATATAGTGCAATGTCAATTAATTGTTATTTTTGAAATAAGATTTAAAATTGTTTCTAAGACAAAGAAACATACCAGAGCAAAGATATGAAAATAGTTTTAATGAAATTATTCCTCCGACTGAAGATCAAACCCACTACCAATTGCATTGGCAGCCAGATGCTGTCCCACTGCGTAAAGTTGGAATCCACCATATATCAGATTCATGCCATGAAAATATTGTGCCTCGTCATCCGACTCGGACACATGCAAAATTGCAAACCTTCAAGCAATTCAGAATGTAATTAAGAGGTGGATCAAAATAGCTTTCCCATATTGTTTTAGAATTTAGAATTTCGTTAATTCAGAAAGAAATATGCAAATTATGTAAACCAATTCTTTAATTGTGAAAAAATCACAATTATGCAGCTAATATTCCAAATACTTTATATGCAACAGGATTTCTAGTATGTAAACTAGCGTTCCCTGAAAGCGGTCAATCAAGTTGACTTAACTACTAACTTAGTTACAGTCCCACTACGTATGCAACCTCAATCTAGTCTCAAAGTTAGACTAGAACAGTGGTTTAGATACATGCCATGAAACTTAGTTCTCTCTGCCCACCCTGTGTGTTAAAAAGGTAAGAAGCTGTTAAAAAAAATCTAAATTAGATATATTATGTAAAAGTCGATATTTCTTATTTAAAATTGAGGCCATTTTGGCGCAGTGGGACATCGTCTGACTGTGATTGATTGTACTCGTAGGTTCGACTCGTATTCGGTGGAATTATCATAATTTTGGTCTTTTTGCATTTTCTGAAATTAAACAAAACCGGCTTGAAGCGACTTTTTTAAAGTAAACGGTTTTGTAAATAAATGATTACAATACTGAAAATTTAAAAAAATCATAATTAGCTTATTTTATTATGCAAATATGCCTGCAAATATGCAAATATGTCTGGAACATTTTCATAGTACCGTGGTTGAAACAAGTTTGTTGATTGGATGATTACAGGTTTGAATTTCATTGACGCAATTCATTATGTATGTATAACTAGCGATCCGCTCGCGGCTTCGCCTGCGTAAAATACTACAAAACTATAACTAAAGACTACAAAACTATTTCGTTTTTTCGCCCGCCCGCGTTCTCACTTGTATCACAAACTTTTATGAAATTTAAAATTTTAAGTTATTATTTTTTTCTTTATGAACCGATCAAATGTTAAGAGAAAGCTACCAAAATATAAAAGCCAAATTTGCATTGCACATAACAAATAGACAAACAGAAAAATAAAAATCATTGTTTTAGGTTCTATTTCTATTACATTGATAAATGTCCCTAATAATATTTTTTTCTCATATATCTTCCATGCGATTGCGAAGTAAAAATATTAAAATAGTGACACAGATATAAAGTGCAGCTTTAAGTCCCATAACAAATACACGAAACTTTGAAAGTTAAGACAAAGCTTAAATCAGAGTGTCGTATACTAATGCAATCAATACATGATATAGGACATATTATGTCCTATTATGTCCTAGGACATATTATGTGCAGAAAAAACTATTTTTAAGATATTAATGGGAATTGAACCCACTCTCTTTCTCAATCACGATTAATGCTTTCTTTTTTCTTTTTCAGTGGACCAAATCGAGAATTTCACACAAGGACGTCGCTTTAAAGACTTAAAACTTTTTAGTTTAAAAACGTGTCCCAAGTTCCAGGCACCAGTTAGTCGTAGTGCAAACGGCTCAGTTAACTCAATTGGAAAGTCCATCCGTGCATACTCGCTCTGACTGAATCAGATCTCCATTTCGACCAACCGATTTTATCGGTTTTTTTATTATGTACTTGTGTACATAATAAAAGATACTATTGTTAGTATCTTGGGTTTTGAATAAGCTTTTCCGCAACTATACCTTTAAACTGGAGTTCCATGTTTGTGAGTGAGCATTTGGTAAATGCTAGTGTATTATTTGTTTAGAAGCGTCGTTGATGCGTTAAACTTGCGTTGCCATAGCAACGTGTATGTCTTCTTATTATAATGTTTATGTAATAATATATATCTTATTTTTGTATATAATTATTTGTATATATACACTAAGACTTACCATAAATATTGAGGCCAGTTATCACTCTTTCTATGGGAAAACTTTTCACTGCCAATCGTACGGATTGTTTTAGGGACTCTAAATTATCTCGGTGTTTAAAGCAAGCCTTACTCTCTAAAAATGACCGTAAATCATAATCCAGTTTTATTTTGGTCAGCAGTAGATGACGGCCAAGCATATCAAAATTTCACAATCAAAAAAAAAATTACAGATTTATATTTTGTTTATGTATTTGTGTACTTACGTACGAAGTCTTAGTATTTAAATTTATTATAGTGTATTTTTTTGTATGTTTGTTTATGTATTGATTATTTATTTAAGTTTTAATATATATTTTTGCACACATATACATATATTACCTCCTGTACTGAACTAAACCGATTTTGATGGGACTTTCAGTGGCAGATAGCTAATGTAATAAGGAGTAACTTAGGCTACTTTTATTTTAGAATTCCATACGGAGGAAGTCGCGGGCACAGCTAGTAATAAAATATAATAGACACTTCCATAGAAGGAAGCCTCAACTAGAATATCCAATCTATTGGACACAGAAGCAATTAACATCCTCAATTAATATCTATGTAATACATTTTAGAAATAATTAATATTTCTATTTTTTTTTTTTTTAATTCACTCTCTATCTCGTTCTATACATAGCCGGTAGAAAGTACTACCGAGTCTCATGACCATCCGTTCTCCACTTTCTCTGTCTCGTTCACGAGAGCGGAGAAGTAAAAATAATTTAATTACGATCATTTCTCCTAGTCTGAATCGAACCCACAACCAATTATTAGAGTCAAACACTATCCCACTGCACCACGACGGCGCCAAATGAAACAATTGTGTTATAATTATCAAATTACACCATAATTTTTATGATAGCTGGTCTTTTTGTGTACCTTTTTTAATAAAAGTAAAAGGATTGTAAGACTTATTCTTTACATCATTTGTTTGCATTATTGCGACAATTAAATCAAAGGTATACAAAAGACTTAAGTTATTTTGTTTATTACACAAAATGTTTTTTTTTTTCACTGTAAATAAACCTATTCTATTGTTTTACAGTTTCACGCTAAGGAAATTGTATAACTTATTTTTAGAAAACGTATACTAATTTGAACGCAGCGGGAATCGAACCCGCGCCTCTTGGAAACCGTCCAAGTCCAGTCTTGGAAATATGTCTATAAATATATTTTTCGATTTCTTAAGTGTTTGATTAACACTTTGAATAGACAAATAAAAATTGAACTAGAAAGTGTTATCAATACAACAAAATCCAAAAAATAAATCTTTTCTGTGTGTTTGTTTGTCTGTTTTGTCTGTGCACGCTAATCTCGGAAACAGCTTAACCGATTTAAATTCGGTTTTCACTATTGTATAGTGTATTTTATGGTAAGCTTCCTTTAACAATAAAGTTTATATTATAAATTTCAGCAAAGTTTGTGATTTAAGTGAGAACGCGGGCGGGCGAAAAATCCAAATAGAGTCATGTATTTTACGCAGGGAAAGCCACGAGCGGGTCGCTAGTTATAGATTATTAGCTTCTCGTTTTTTTTTAATCTCCACGCTTTTTACCCCGCATTCACATTCAGAATAAACCTAAAGTCAAGCTTACCATTTTTCATCAGATTGTATATGAGTGGCGGAACTCAACACCACACTTTAAAATATTTTTAAATTGATAATTGCTTTAGATTTTACATATTTTTTACTTAAAGCTATAGTTACAGGTCCGACTACCAACATGATGTTTCCAACAAAACATAGAGCGGACTTGTTAAAACGAGATATCCGGAGAAGCATACTTTGTGTCAAAAACACACTGTATTTTTTCACCATATCCAATCAAAATGGTGCAAAGGAAATACACAATTTTCATTTTCGTTCACATACAAGCTGTGTATTTTGTTACAGACTAGTTATTACAGAGTATTCGTTATATACTTCTATGGTTTTACTGTTGTTGGTTTATCTTGTTTGGTTGTCTGTACATCTAATGTGCTTTTTAGCTTTTGAGTCAATTTGTTAATTTTAAACAGATTTTAATGAAGTTGTTTAAAAATAATGATTTATCCGCATGGCACGGTCAGTTAGAATCTAGTGTGAGAACTCTCCGTTCCTTGCCTCTTTAGGTAACGGAGTTAGACGCCGCTGATATATATTTATGAAAATAGAATTTAAAAAAATAATTTAATAAAGACATATTTAGAAAACGTATAAAAATTTGAACGCAGCGGGATTTGAACCCGCGCCTCTTGATATTGATCAAATCCCTCTGCGTTCAAATATGTTTCTAAATATGTCTTTTTCCATTTCCTTAGTGTGGGAATAACATTTTAAAAAATGTTAACAAAATAAATAGTTTAATATTCATCTTATGATACTAAACCTATAGACGCAACACCGCCATACCAAAAAACTATCATATCAACTATCAACACTGTACAGGACTATAACTTGATTTCACAAAATTCTTACGGGATCGAGATTTAATGTTTTACAGTCAAACTACGGGATGGAATGGTTATGTAGAGAGAGCTTGGAACGTGTGGGCCGAGCATTTATATGCGCATTTTAAAAATATTTTAGCGGTAAGAGAGGGCAGTGATAAAACTAGCTTAACCTTCGAGAACACATTATTGGTGTTACTGGAGAAATATCACGTAAAACAAGTAGACGAGGCGAAAGAAGCATGCATGAATTGCGAAGAAATTTTTCTCAGACAAGGATTATAAAATCTAAGCAAACGCAGTTGCGGGCGACAACTAGTTGCACATAAAAATATGTAATCTCTATACTCATATAATCTATACGGCTGTTTGTTTAGGACGTGCGTCATACAGACGTGTAAAAACATCGTCCACTTGGATTTATGAGTTTTTTCGTTGTTAGATTAGGAAAGGGATGCCCAAAAAAAGATCCATAGGGAGATAATAGTATTATTTTATATATATATATGATGATTTAATTTTATTTTACTATGTTTGTTGACGGGTTCACGCATAAGGTCTAAAACGATTAATTAGATTTTTTTTACAGCTTCACTCTTCATCTCGCACATCCTTCATCCGAGAATCTATTGTCAAAACACTCAGTTCTCCACTTCCCGCCTGAAATCGAAACATTGAGTGTTGAGTGGCGGAACTCTATCCCGCGTTTTGTCTTATGTACCAGATGCAAGAAAATTTAAATATAATCAATAATCATTACACCGAGTTGCAAACGAACCTCCAACCAATCGTATTTGCAGTCAGACGCTGTACCACTACGCCACGATGGCTCAAAAATGTTTAAAAACAGTAATAATAATAAGGCAAATTTTTATTAATGCACCGGTGGAATACAAAGATGGAGTTGGACCCCCTGTCTTTGGGAATACCACATTGCATGATGAGTAGTGGAACTCAACGCCGCAGCGCTTAGGTCCCACCAGAGCGAAGAAAGAAGAAAGGAGGAAGGAGAAAGGAGAAAGGAGAAAAGAGAAAGTCATATAAGTCAAATAAGTTTTCACCGAGCTTTACCACCAGCGCGGAGAAAGTTCCCCTGAGTGGGAATCGAATCCGCGACCAATCGCAGTTACAGGCAAACGCTGTAACACAGACTGATTTAAAAAACCATATGCTTATTTATCTTCAATATCGTCTTCAAGATAATACAATAGTTTCACTCAATAAATAACAAGTACGTAAAAATATTTTAAATTCGTTCACTTGAAAAGCCCTGGCACCATCCATTTTTCAGACCAACTAAAATCACAATTTGTCACACGGAGCACTTTTAGATGCCAGTGGCCGGATTTATTTGAATTCTTAAGCGAATGCAATTTGCAGCGAACGCCTTGTAATCCAGACGTACACTTCTACACTTCTATACATTAGATTGTTTATCGAAGAAGTTAGTGTTGGACCAATGATGTATTATCGTGAAGTCTTGTTTATTACGCGAAGGTCGTACAGACGTTTATTGTTGTAGATGATATTTTTAGATTAAGTAATAATAATTGTTGTAACTGTACATATATGATTTGTTTTATAATATATTTATATAACATATATAAATATATTAGAATTATTATATAATAAATATGATAAATGATTATATAATTTTAACATTTTAAAGTGTTAATCACACACTTAGGAAATTGAAAAACATATTTAGAAAACGTATAAAACTTTTAACGCAGCGGGATTCGAACCGGTTTCGAATCCTTCAAATTTTTATACGTTTTCTAAATGTGTTTTTCAAATAATTATTTAATATAAATATTACAACATATTTACAGATATAATTAATTTATATAATTGTACATACTCGTATATATATTTTTTTACTTTTACACACCTTTCAAATTTTCTGAGTTTGAACCTGTACCTACTTTAGGGTTCATTTTTAATTTTAAATGTGCTTTTGTCCTGATTGCGGGAGAAAAGCGGAGTCTTGACGCTTTAGGTTCTGTTTGACTACTCTCTGGTTTTTTCACTCAGAGAGAGAAAAAGTTATTAATTTTTTACTCAATTTTAACATATTTATATAAATAAACGGAATTCAACCGCGCGCTTTGTCTTACTAGTGATGAAAAACCTAAATAATGTTAAATATTGTAAATACCCTTACTGTGAATTGAACCCACAATCATCTAGTGTACCACCGCGCCATATCTCCAAAACAGAAACATATTAAGCCGTAAAAGATATAAAAATTGCAATATACAAGAAATAAAGCAAGATGTCAATCACAGGTGCCGGCCTACTTGCGAATACATTACCTACTAAAGTATTTTTCTACATTTCATAAAAGATTTACGCGCGTCCCGGCATTACAACTCAACAGTTTTTTCATTGCACATCTGGTTTGTGGTTTTAAATAAGAATATACATTGTTTTGTATATTATTTTCAAGCATTTATTGAGCTCAAAAAGAAAGTCAGCGAGAATATAGCGTAATGATACTCCGTTCTCCACTTTCCACTCGACCGACGTTGTCGGGTTCAATTCACAGTAAAGGAATTTACAATATTTAACATTATTTAGGTTTTTTATCGCTAGTAAGACAAAGCGAACTGTTCAATTTCGTTTATTTATATAAATATCTTGAAATTGAGACATTGTGTTTAAAGTGACGGTACTTTATTATTTTCACGCATTTATAGAGCTCAAAAAAACACCTTCATGCTTTTCCCGCATAGCAGGGTAGCCAGAGAGAACGTAATGACAATCCGTTAACACGCAATGTCTCCACTTACCGCCCGAAATCGCGGAAAGTGGAGACATTGCGTGTTAAATAATATATAATCATTCCGCCGAGTGGAAATTAAACTGAAATTGTATTTATAGAGCTAAATAAATAGAAAACGGAGTGTTTTGACACGAAAGTTTCTCTGCTACCCTGGTATGCTGGGAAAAGCGTGAAACTCATTTTTTTTCAAACTTTAAACTAAGGTAATAATTTTTCTGTCAGTTTCTTGACAGTAAGCTTGTTACCATACTGATTTACTTACACAGAACGTACAGCCAAAGCCACAGGGTCGTATTAAAGTTAAATTGATAATGGATGCCTGCATTAATCAGATTTTAGGAAATTCCAGCGACTACAGGAAACAATTGTAAGTTGTAATAAAGTCCACGCAGACAAAGTTACAAGCGACAAGCTAGTATTCTTTAATATAATAGCAAAACTTGTTTAAAAAAGCTAGCTTATATCTTAGAAAAGCTAAAATAAACTGTACTTTAGACAGATTTTTTTAACAAGAAATATTAAAAGTTATGAAAGCGATCTCAAAGAGTATAATATGAATTCATAATTAACATCGCAAGTCATGAATAATTTTACCTTAAAACGGAAATTAACCAGCTTTATGTTTTTTCCGCATAGCAACGTCTGAAGAGAACCTAGTGTCAAGAGACTCCGTTTTCAACTTTTCGCTGGAATTGAAGACATTTCGTGTAGAGCGGCGCAATTCAACGCCGAGATTTGTTCTGCCAGATCCAATACAATAAAAAAAGCTTTACAATTATAATCAATCTTCCGATTGGGGATGAAACCCACAACCATCACGCTCATAGTTCTAATTATTGCACTGCGCCACGAAAACCTGAATTTCTTATAACGAATATTACATATTTTTACTTCTATTTCCTTTCCGTGAACAGTTGAAAATCTTCATTTTATTCTTTTTTACCAACATGGCAGAGATTTCACCTAAATTTTACTTAACTTTGTCTGCCAGAGCGGAGAAATGAAAATAATTTACATAGAACCATTTCTTCGAGTGGGGATCGAACCCACACCATCATATTTGCAGTCAGACGCTGTTCCAATGCGCCGTGATGGCGTCAATGCATTTCCTGTCTTTAGCTAAACTGATTTTAAGTTTTAGTTAAAAGCTCGACTTATCGAATATTTTTGTTATTCCCACAAGTTTGCATGTTACATTTAGGTATGTTCAAATTGGTGACAGAAAGCCAGACGAGCTATTACTTTCTCCACTTTTGGAGTGCTTAAATATATAGGTTTGATGGTGGATCTCAAAGCCCGGCCCGGAGGCCCTAACCGATGATATCGTACATTACCATGTACAGACTTTATATTAACAATAGCTGTATGAGGAAATTTGAACTTGCTACCACGACGTATTCATCGATCAGTCCTAACTGAGCCACAACAGCTTCAAAAATTAATATATAATTTATCGTACACAATGTGCTTACATTATTAGCTCGCTAATTTTCAATTTTCGAAGGAATAAATCATTCAATGTTTCTTATGTTCTCGAAGTTTCTAACTTTGGTCCCCTCTCTTGTTTGGTCGTAAAGTATTTTAAGAGTTACGTTCAAGTTACAGTATTTTTGTATGAACGACCTTTGTATATATGTATACTAGTGACGTTTCGTATCAAGAAAAAAACTAAAGAAATGGGAGAAAAATGTAGCCTAGGTTCATCCAAAGACTGTCAAGCATCTCCATATAAAATTTCATCACAATCGGTTCAGCGGTTTTCCGTGATGACGTCACAGACAGACAGACAGAGCTACTTTCGCATTTATAATATTAGTATTGATATTTACTGATACTTGTTGTTGAAGACTTGTTCAGACGGCGTAGGATGGTGGAGTTGAGCCCAAACAAAATCTCCTTCTTAGACAATTAAATCTAATTGCATACACTTTTGTTTAAAATATAAAATTATACCATATAAAATTGCATGTGCAAGTCCAGTTATTTTTCTGCAGGCTTTACCTAAAACAAACAAAACAATATATGAATAAGACATATTTAGATAACGTATAAAAAATTGAATACAGCGGGATTTCAACCCGCGCCTCTTGAAAACCGTTGAGGCGCGTGTTCAAATCCCTCTGCGTCTGGTACATACGTTTTTAAATATGTCTTTGATTCCTTAGTGTGGAAATAACACTTCTTATAATATTTACAAATACATATAATGTAATTGATAATAATATAATAGTTAACAGCTGAATTGTTGGACGTGGGTTCGGTTCTCGCACGGGGAATAATAATATTAATTCTTTGGAAATTGAGAAACATATATTTAGTTAATGTTTTCTAAATATATGTTTTTCTCTTTTTTTATATCACACATATATTTTACAGGTTGCCTACATTTTATTTGATATCCAGCAAAGTTCTTTGTGAAAGTACACCTTGTCACTGCAGTTCATAGTAATTGTCTACAGAGGTATAAAGTAACTTGAGGATGCACTAAACGAAGACAATGCGATACACACTGTCAAAGAAAAGTAAATTAAATTGTATATAATTTAATTATCACGCTAGAACTTGGCGTTACTCTAAAAAGCTCAGTAGTGCAGTGGGACATAGTCTGACTGAATCCACGTTGTTTTTGGGTTAGATCTTCCTATAGAAAATATTTTAACATTTTTAAAGTTTATTCACATACTTAGGATATGAGAAACATTTCTAGAAAACGCAACAGAACTCAAACCCGCATCCCCGGCAGGAAAAAGTGCGGCATTGAAATCCGTCACTCCATACGCTATGTCTCAAATTCAGGCGGAAAGTGGATAATGGAGTGTCTTGCCACTAGGGCCTCTAATCGCGAAAAAGCTTCACGCTTTAAAAAACGAGGCCATCACGGCGCAATGGTGTCTGGCTGTAAATGAGGTGGATACAGGTTCGATCTCAACTGGTTATATTAAAACAAATTCCTTTTCTCCGCTCTGGTTAGATAAACCAGGGCGTTGAATTTCAGGCGGAAAGCGGTGTCTCTTAACCCAAGGTTGGTTTTGACTACTTTGGTATTTTATTGCTACGAATAAAAGCTTAAAGCTATAAAATGGAAGGTTTCCTTCATTGTTAGGCATAAGCATGTATACGTAGAGCTTTGATATAATTTATAAAACAACATTTCTTGATTCCCCATGAACGAATTAATTTAACGCCGCGTTGTCTTATCACATCGAAGAAATTATTATAACAATCAAAAATTTAACAATCTTATATAAAGTATAAAAATATACATAAAACAATATATCAAATTATCGTTTACGTCTGTATGTCAGTAGAAACGTAATAGGAACGTCGTGTTCTACGAAGTACTGACTGTAACAAATTGCATCTATCATCGCCACCCTTTCCACGTGAAATGTTCAAGAAAACAATGTTTCTCTACTATTATGAAGATTTCAAACGAGCTTAGCTGGACTCGGATGCTGTCTTGCAATTGACATGTATCTTAGTATTTTTGTAATGGTTGAGAAGTGTTTTATGCGTCTGATTGTAAGCGCGATTGGTTCTTAATTTTATACCTGGTATTAATCCCTTACTAGCCAGGGTCTGCCTTCCTACTTATTCTCCTCCACTTCGCACGACCTTTGACATCCTCAGTGGTTAGTCCATTGGCTCTGGCTTTTTTTTTTGACTTTGGGTCAATGGCTTCGTGACATCCAGCCATCGATCGCCTCCTTGGGCATCAGGGGGGTCTTGGTCCAGGGACAGATATATCAAGGCATATACTTCCGACATAGTTCTCAGGTCAGCGCACAACGCGGCCATACTATCTCAGGTGAAGGTTTTGGAGCTTGTCAGCTACGTCACGGACTCTTAGACTCCTCGAATGATTTTGTTACGGATGTGGTCAGCCCGCGTCACGCCACACATCCTTACACAACCCAGCATTTTCATTTCCGTACCGTGAAGCTCTCGAGTGTGCCTACTGTAAACGCGATTGGTTGTAGGTTCGATTCCCACTCGGGGGAATGATTGTATTTAAAGTTTTCTTTTCTTTTCCCTGGTACTTTTGACAAAGCGGGCGTTGAGTTCTGCCACTCAATTTCGGTCTCAATTCTATCGAAGACTTTTTCTTATATAAAACAGTTAGGCTAAGATAACATAGAGTTAATACACTATTCCTCGAAATGCAAGGCTAAGCTTAGTTTATTATCTCAGTATTATAATAACTTCCTCAAGCAGGAATCGAACCTGCAATATATCAATCAAGTCATCTCTGAAGTATTGTTCTTTAATATCGTGAACAGTGTGACAGACAGATGTTCTTAAATATGTTGATTTAAACTATATTCTAGTAAAACTTCTTATTTTTTAACTAACTAATTTAGTTACTTTAGTTTCTAATGCCCAAATTATATAATTTCGGTCGCGTGCCAGCATTTCTTTGGCGTTTGGAAAGGGCTCCATGATTGATGACCGCAAATATTGTAAAAGATTTTATTCGGGCCGCAACACCTTTTTACTACCCTAATATAAAGCTACACGCACGTCAATTTATTTTATTTAAGAATTTCTAAAAATACACTACAAATATTATGTATGCAATACGTACAAGAGAAATATGATCTTAGATGAATGAAATTGACGACACTCAAAATTTGAACCTAGGACTTTGTTATAGTTGAGTGCATAATAAGCACTTTATGCAAATACACGGGGGTATGATAAATTTAAATTAGTTTTATTTCTCTGCTGAGGTAACCCAGAACGCGGCGTTGAACCCCACCACTCAACATGCAATATCTTGAATACGAACGAGTGTAGATTAAAGTGTCTTGATTAAGTGCCTACCTACTACTACTAGCTTCTGTGCGGGAAAAACTAAGGTCAAAGCGACTGAATGAAATTTATTGGCATAAATTGGCATTCGCAACAAATAAGCGACAGAAAAGTGACGGCTTAAAGCTTAGGGTATTATTTTAGTTTCACACATTCCTCATATAACAGAGTGAGTTGAGGAATCACATCAACGCTTAACATCAAGCTTGGTGTGGTCAATGGCAAGCTTATATATACATATATATAAAATATGAGTGTGTCTTTGTAATATTAAAATAACGAATTTTGACTAAATGCATTTATATGCATCCATTCTAGCCGGAACAAACAGACAGACAGACAAAAGCTGTAAAATATATTATTTTGGTATATGTACCCTGTAACATATTTCTCAATTTTTGTATGTATCTCTGCTTATTCCGGATAATCTCGGGAGCGGCTGGACCGATTATGACGACACTGGCACTGGCAGGTAGCTGATGTAATAAGAAATAACTTAGGCTACTTTTATTTCATAATTCCAGCTAGTTATACATAAAAAAGGTAGAGAGAATCTAGTATTAAGTACATTATTCTCACTCGTCTTTTCCCACTGTTCTCCAGTCTTTTCGTCGAATCTTGATACATTGTATTTTGATTGGTGGGACCAAATAGCTCACTTGTTCTCCACCAGAGCGGGAATATTGCGTGTAAAGTGCCGGAACTATAAATATTACAGTTACCCTAATCGAGAGAGAAACATCTATAATTTGTTTCTCAGCCTATAGACTGCCTTCCCCAAGGATCTCCATGATGATCGGTCCTTGCAGCATCCGGCGACCTTGATCAGATCGTCGGTCCACCTGGTAGGGGGCCTGCCCACTGAGCGTCTTCCGGGCCGTGGTCGTCACTCGAGAACCTTACTACCCCAATGGCCATTGGTTAAAAAATAATAAATAAACTTTTACAGTAATATATGTCTTTACGTTTATTACGATAATCCACGCGAGTGAAAAGAACCTCTCTCTAGCGAGACATATTTCGTTTATAACAAGAATTAAAATATGAAAGATTAAGCCTTGCATTATACAAAAATATTCAAGTGAATATAATTCAACTGGCTGTGTTGTATAAAATTTACATGCTTTTTACTTATTTTCAGAAAAACCTGGCATAAACTCAGTCGATAGGTATATTTCCATAACCCGCTGCCATTAAATGAATATTTAGGCATATTGCTTCATTATATTCAAATATGTCTTGGATGAAACCAGCTTGTTACGATATTAAATTATTCACGTAAGAATGGCGTAACCGTGTTTAAAAAATACTGCGTACAGTAGAAGATTCACCGTTATGGCGCAGTGGCAGTCTGACACGATGGGTTTGTTTAAGTCAAAGTTTATTCAAAATAAGAAGTTACACGCTTCATTTTTTGAACGTCAAATAAATTTTCCACCGGTTCAATAAATTTAATACCTCAGACATGAGAAGAACCGGCGCAAGAAACTAGACGGGACTTCTATTTTTTTTTTCCAATACAATAATTTACAGATTTATTAGTGACAATGATACCTTCGAAATAGACTGGAGCGAGCATTTCATTCCCAAGGCGTGTTATAATTTATAAAGTCGTTAATTAGGTAATAATCTTTAACACATAAACGTCTTTTTACTACTTTTTAAAATTGTGATATAGAGCATTTTCGGACGTTTTCTGGACTCCTGTAGTAAGAGCGTACGCATTGTCCCATTAAAGAATTACGGGTTCTATGCACTCGCGTTTACAGGCGCGGTAAGTTCGTGGGTTTGGGTTCGTGTTTGTGGGTCCTCCACATGAAAATTTAAAAATATTGATTTTTGAGGGCATTGGGGACAATATCTAACCGTAATACTAATATAAAACCGCAATTGGTTGTGGGTTCGATTCCTGCTCGGAGGAATGATTGATTATACTTAAAATATTTTCATTTGTACGCTCAACTCGTAATATCGCGATTTCGGGCGGAAAGTGGAGAACAGCGTGTTTTTACACTAGTTCTCTCTGACTACCCTGCTATGCCAGAAAAATCGTGAAGCTGGTTTTTTTAAAAATTTGTCTAATGACATAAACAACAACACTTTTAAAAACGTTTTTTTTGGTCCTCTGGGTTCACCTCAAGTGAACTTTGTGTGAAATGATTTAATTATCATCAAAATTATTTTGACTATTGTTAGGTACTTTATGGTGCAGTGACTGTAAGCGTTTTTGTGTGTGTTTTAGTGTGTCTGTGGTTGTCGGTTCGAATCCACACATGAGAATGGTTATTCCTCCGGTTCAAACGCCATTTTTTGATTTCTTGCAGAAAATGAAGAATCGACTGGTTCGAGGTTCTCTCAGACTAACCTGCTACAAGTATAAAAGAGTCACATAACTATACATAACTATCGCGCGTTCAATCGCTGTACCACTGCGGTTATTACCGCGACAGTCGTAAAACATTTATACTCCAAAACCAAATCCAATGATTAAACAATTTCTGTAAACTTATTCAAATTTAAACGTAGCAGGATTCGAACCCGCGCCTCTTGAACACCTTCCAAGCGCTATGACGTCGAATGTCGGAATACGTTTTATATAACTTATTTTTGTTGTTAGGTTTTCAACGGCGCGTTGGCGGTTTCCAAGAGTTTTCGGGGGTTCGAACCCCGCCCCTCTTTCCGCCTGAAATTGAGACATAGCGTATGGAATGGCAAAATTCAATGCCGTAATTTGTATTGCCGGGGGCGCGGGTTTGAGTTCCACTCCGTTCCATTTTTATACGTTATTTTTAAATGTTTATTATGTCCAAAGTCTATAAATAACACTTTGAAAAATGTTAAAATAAAGATGCCAATGACGCTGACAATTCCTATTCAATTGAGAAAATGAAAACTTTTTCTTCTATCGCTTTGTAGTAAGATTTTAGTTTTTTAAACTTTGTATTGTTCTTTATTCATTTCAATAGCGCCCTCCCTTCATGTGAACTTTTTGAGAATTCTTTTAGTTTTTTATGAACTTCTTGAAACTCCATAGAACAGTTTTTAATAAGATTTTTCTCACATTATTTATTTAAAATCGATGCCATTTGACATAGTTGGTACATGTTGGGACCAGAACGGTTGTAGGTTCAATTACCACTGTGGATATGTGTATTTAAGAAAAAAAATATTTGCTGATATAAAAATTTGAACGCAGCGGGATTTAAAACCGTGCCTCTTGAAAATTTTTATACGTTTTCTTAAAAATGTTTTTTTCAACTTCAATATAATCATTGCTCCGAGTGAGAATTGTACCCACAACCCGTAATCAAACGCTGTCCCACTGCGCCACGACGGCCTCAGTATATTATTAACACAACTTTATATATTGCACGGATAAAGGTCGATTTGTCTATCACTAGACGGTGGTAATAAAATGTAGTTTTACAACCGTAGCGCTCCGGTCACAAAAGGCAGTGCGTTTGTTCGATTTTACGATGGTATTTTTTCAAGTGTATTGGATACTGGAGAAATATCCTATGGAAAAGATATAACCCAGAGAATCTGGATTTACTAGCTCTATATCGGCGGATAAAAGGTTTAGTTATTTATTAAAAATCACGTTTAAAAGAGATACGAGTTGGTATAAAAGATTCAGAAACCAATTTTCGATACATATATACACATTATTACGTAAAAGAAACTCATCGAGGTTATTTTGCTATAATTATGAGGACGGTGTGTGAAATTTGACATAAGTATAACAGTTAAAGCGTCAATATTTTTTATAATGATGCATTAGATTTATATATAAAAAGATAATAAAAGAAATAAAACACACACTTATAATAACACACACATAACACATAACCCACTATGTGTTTGAAAGCTACTTTTGTATAAAGTTTTTAAGTTTCGTATGCGTATATAAACGCGTCAATGGGACCACTAGTATAGAGAAAACTTTCTAACGTAATTTTATTAAAAGAAGTTAATCATATTTAGAAAACGTATAAAAATTTGACGGAGCGGGATTTGAATCCGCCCCTCTTGAAAACCGTTCAAGCGCTCTGACCGCTAAGCCATTCATGGTTCTAAATATTGACGGCTGGTTTTTTGCTATGAATGGAAAATGTCTAACTGCACCACGCAGTGGACTATATATTGTGGCACAGAGATAATTGATTGTGGGTTCAATCCCACTCGGGGGAATGATATTTGATTATTTTAATTTCTCTTCTCCGGTTAGACAAAACGCGGCGTAGAGCTCCGCCACTTGAAAAGGGGAACAAAATGTTTTGACACTAGCAAAAAAAGCGTAAAAGTGTAAAAACTAAAAATAAAACAATAGCCTATATCAAAAATACATTTGCGACGCTTTAGCTTCCAGTGCTTTGAAGTTTTTAATAAATACTCGTAGGACTTGGCATGGACGGTGCGGATTTAACAAAATTCACTTTTTCTTTGATCTTATCTATGACTTCAGAATTTCAGTTGTGTTTTTCTAGTTAAAATAAAAGTAATAAATTGACATTGTTAGAAGGCCATTGTTGAAAAGTGGGACAATATCGGATTGTGAACGCGATTGGTTGTGGGTTCGATTCCCACTCAGGGAATGGTTATACTTAAAAAAAAAATTTCATCACAACTTATCTCTGTTTAAGTATTACTCCTGCTATGCAAAAAAAAATATCAAGTCAAAAAACAAAGTAAATAGAATTTTCAGGGCAAAATGTACAATTTTTCAGTTGAAAGCTCAGTTTTTATGAACAATTACACAACAATGCCTCTGAAATTAGGATAATAATTTTTCGAGATTGACCACCTGTGAACCATTAGGACCCCGCTCGTTATATCCTCACCCTTTTTACACTTCATGTACTCCTTTTTAATTTTCAATGAAAATCTTTTTTATATTGTATATTTTTTTCGAAAATTCTATCAAATGAAATTTAATACAGTATTTTTGATTATAGAAAACCAAAACACCGGTTATTATTCTTCCTTATAACCTACACAGTGTAATATTAATATTAAATATTCTCGAGACGTTCCACTATAGAATCTATAAGTTCTTATATTATATTTTGTATTCTATATTATATTTTATAGTAAAAGAATATAAATATAAAAGAACTATAATATCATCAACTCTAAAAAAGAAACAAATTATTATTAATACAATTCTTCTTTACCAAGATCATCTAACTAAATCTAAACTTAACTAATATATTATGTTAGTATATTTGTATATATAAAACTCTTGCCTCAATGTCAGACTGACGGACAACGCTTGGTCGAAACTACGGACAACTCCTTGGGGAGCATGAGATGATTCTCGGAACTTAGGTACTAAACGCAGACTTTGAATGACGAACACTAGCCGACCCAAACAAAAATGTGGGCGACAACCACTCTACAATATAACGTAAGCTGCAAAACAAATAATCGTAATTATTTATGAAAATCCAACAACATTTCAGTTCTGTATATAAAAACAAACCATTTAGTTAAAACCAAACTTTTCGTATTATATTTCAGAAGCTTTTCCCACACATCCATTAGTAGGAATTACACTGAAAAGATAATAATCGCAAATGTAAATTACAAAATAATGTTGAAATATTATTTTAACAAAAATATTTTTTTGTTATTATGGCTTGTTGGTTACCTTAAGTGATTATGCTTGCCATTCGCTATGGCAAACGACTGGCAGGGATGGCAAGAAAACAAGAGAAATACGAGAAGTATTGGGAAGGGGTAAGTGAGACGACTCGCGTGAGGCCCATGCCAGGCCCGTCCAAATTAAATGGGTGAGTTACGGATTAGAGATTTAGATGAGGTGGAGTAATCCACAAAAAAAAAAACAGGCGGTCGCTGAGTCAGGAAGGTTTTTAGTGGTATATGTGTAGGTTGGTGAAATTCGTCGATTAACTACATGACTACACACGTCACCTGGTAGCAAGACCTCTGCAGTGTTTCCGGCGCTTTGTAAAAGGGCATGTCGGACCAATGTGCCCTGGAGCAGTCGATAGTAGTGACCTTTATTTTACCTGTGGTAAACCAGGTCATAAAGCCAGAACTTGCACTGCTCGATTGCCAAAATGTTCTATTTGTGCGGATCTCGGGTTACAGGCAGGCTATAGAGTATGACACCAAATGACACTAGGAGAAAAATAGGGGTTCCCTATAAAATCCCTATGCTGAAATAACGGTATCATTGCCGGACGCTAATACGGGGGATGTGAATATTTCCCATAATTTATATGTGAACCGACATCCGTCACGTAGAGTTAGACACTTACTGGGCGTAATGATTGTTTAATCATGTTCAAGAAAATTCCATTGCCATAAAGATGTATAGAAAAATTTTGTGTATATATGTATAATAGAATTTCGTTAGCTTGCTATTTTGTTTTATTACTATTTAATATTTGATTTTTGCTCCACATTATGCCCGCTCTTTCCGGTTTCTTCTTACAATTTCATTGCCTGGCAGAGATCCCTCTCAGTTATAAGGCCACCTTTGTGCATTTTTATGTTTCACGGCGTGCAATAAAAAATTGTATCATATCTTAACGAAGCGTATATCGACCTGGTGACCTACAATTTCAACAATAAAAATAAATTTTTATATACATATATATATATATATATATAAAATACAATAAACAAAAAATCTTATTTTTAAAATAGCTTAATATTAACAAAAACAAGAAGAAATACCCTTACACTACTTTATGGAGTAATAACAGTGTGTAAAAATACACAGACGGATGTTTAGTGAAAGGGTAAGGGATTGTGCCTACTAGAATATTTAAAGCTTCCCAAATATATTGTTCGGGCAGTATTAGAATTTTTAATGCTTTTCTTTCACACATATCTTATATTTTATGATATTCGAACTACATTGGTTGGTTGGTCGTAGTTATTTCTTGTAACGTGTACTAGTCACTACATTTTACTGACTCGAGACCATCGCGGTGTTAGGTTAGGTTATATTAGAATTCCAATCAACAATTATATAACAATTATTAAAAAAAAAGTAATATTAATGAAATTAATTATGGAGTGGAATAAAACGAGAACGGTTGACCTTCGAGAAAACAGTATCGATGATACTGGAGGAGGGTCACGTAAAAAGTATGAGGACCCGCCAGAGGGCGTGTATGAGGTCGATGACAGTGGATGAGGCGTAAGAAGTACGCAGGGACCTTAGAGTTTGGCACTCCATTCTCTTTGACTACCCCGCTAACCTAGCCTATAAAGCGTGCTTATAACTACCTATAAAGCGTGAAGATAAACTATTTAAAAAAAAAATCACCGCTCTGGCATAAGAAAATGTGGTGTTTTATTCCGCCAAGTAACAATTTCTTAAAATTGAAATAAAGTGGAGAACGGACTGTTTGAACACTGTCTCTGCGTAACGCATCTATATGCGGGAGATGTGTAAAACTGAAAAAAAACAAAGTTAAGCTTTTAAATAATAAATTACCTATATGAAATTTCCCATCCAATATATAACAAAATTCACATATCCATTTTTCTTTCTTTTTTTAATAAAAATTCATGTCACTGATCACTGAAAATTAGCTTCACGCGAATGATCACAAAACGACGAACAAAACTTAACGACTATATTAATTTAACGCTGTATTTTATATATTTGGAATTTTTCTTATATTGCCTTTAGTATAAAGTGAAAGGTCAGGAGAGATATTTCACTATCAGACTGAAAATCACCCAAATGGTGAAAGTGAACTCTCCTGTAATTCCTATGGTACCATGATTTTTACTGTTTCGGAGTCTTAAAATATTCATATAAGCATTATTTATTATTTATCTATATATGTAATAAAACCTTGCAATGTTTTTTGGAACCCTTCCTTTTTAAATAGCTACACGGTTTTTCCGCACAGCAGGGTAGTCAGAGAGAACCTAACCTATACATTTTCCGCCCGAAATCGAGACATTGCGTGCGAGTGGCGGAACTCAACGCCGCGCTTTGCCTTATCAGAGTGGGGGACGAAAATCATCCCTCCATAATTCATCCATAATTTTCATAATACGAACCTGATCCTACCACGGACGACAAATTTATTAAGTTATTAATATATTACACTGATAATTATCGAAATAAACGATCGTCCTTTTTGAAGTCAAGTCTGAATTATTACAATGTTACTGGTAGATAATGTTAAAACACAAATGTCAGAAGTTTTTAATCTCTCTCTTAATGTTACCAGTGAAATCGATTGCAATTCAATGTTATTGACAGATAATGCTTATATATGTTGTTGATGAATTATGGAACCAAGAAACTTTTAAAGACAAACTTAACTAAATGGCACTTGAATCTTGAAAATGAATTCACAAGTATAAATTATGAAATAAGCGAAAGAAGCTTTTACTTAAGTCACTGACTTTAGTCAATTTGCAAAAAAATGTAAATTAAAAATTTTCATTTTGTCAGAGTGGAGCGCTACAGCGTTCCTTGTATAATACCCTTTCTTGGTTAAAATTTTATAGCTGACATTATGAATAATATAACTGAGCAGATGTTGGGTTGGAACTTTTAGAAATTTCGTATATATATATACTATTTTGTTTTTCATATATTTTTCATATAATTAAATAATATAAAATATATTTAAATACATACATATACATATATTTATTAGAAAAAAGGTAAATGCAAATAGCAAGTGTTCATATCCATGTAATTATAAAAAAAAATAACTAACACTTCGCTCTACTGACATGTTAACTTATTGACATTTAAATTTATCACTTAAGAAAATGGAGTAATGGGAATAAATTGGTAGGTATTAGTGTAAAATTGTCAGAAACAAAAAGATATATTTTTTTATAAAACGTTTAAAAAGTTTAACGCTGTGGGATTTGAACCCGCGCCAAGTTTCCTAAGTTTGCGAAGAGCACTTTAAAAATGTTAGAAAATAGTCAGAAATAAATAGCGCATTTTATGTTTTGATAATGATTTACCAATGTTTAAATGGTCCTCAATTGTCAAGTCGTATTATGGGATTATAAAGAAGCTTATCAAAATTACACTTATTTGCCTATATATATATTGAAGTAAATCCAAATGCTTAAAAATAGTAGTAGGAAAGAGCAATAACACTAGATTAAAATATAAGTTGTAATAAGCGGTTCAGAATTTAAAAATAGCCGGATGAAGAACACATAGACAGACAAGAGTTAAAAATACTAGATAGTCTATCCAGCAACAAAGCCAAAAAAAAAACAGAAAAATAAAAACGTGGCGTTGGTGTCTACCACAATATCGATTACGGGCGGAAAATGAAGAGCTTTACTTTATTTTCTTTTTATTTAACCTGTATATACTGGAAAAAGTGTGAAGCTGGAAGAAATAAAAATAAAAGCCTTAGAAATTAGAGAATTCTATCTACTATATAAAAACTAGTATAAAAGTAAGAGATATACGATATTCAGTTCTACTGGAATGGAATTTTGCACACAAATTGTGGAAACTCACCAACAGCTTCGACTTTGAGCTATCGTTCAGTGTCGATCGATCTTTGTAAGGAAATCAAGTAACGAATAAGTTGGAAATTCCAAGAAGCTGAACATTTAATGTGTTATATGAAGACAAATTTGCTTGACTTTAAGGGGCTGTACCTAACACCGCGTTTTGCCTTAACAGAGGGGTTCAATAATATTTATAAAAATATAATAATTCCCCCGAGTAGGATAGAACTTGTAACCAATCGTGAACACCGACAATCAGTTAAGCACGTAAGCTAATGAAGTCTACACACATTAAAACTTAAAGCAATATATTTTTTTTAACATTTTGTAAAGTGCCATTCGCACACTTAGGAAATTGAAAAAGACATATTTAGAAAACGTATAAAAATTCGAGCGCAGCGGGATTTGAACCCGCGCCTCTTGAAAACCGTTCAAGCGCTCCGACCGCTAAGCCACAGCCATGCGTTCTACGTCCAGCAGCGTCGAAATTGTTATACGCTTATTACAACTTATTTTGTTAGTAGTTAGGATATCTGTAGAGAGATTTTTACAAATTTCTGCTACCCAAAGATTATTCTACGAACAATCGTTTGGCAAGACAGAATGCTATTTATTGAATATATATATATATTTTCATTTTTAAAGTGTTATTCGCACACTTAGGAAATTTAAAAATACATATCTAAATATGTCTATAACTTAAAGCAATTACAATTAGAAGAATCGATATAATATTAAAATCCATATCCTAACTGTACCATGATGAAATCATAGAAAATACTCAATCAATGAAAATAAAACGCTTCGTTAACTAATTGCCTTTCGAACTACGCAGAACCGAAACTATCGGGCGAAGTAAGCTGGAAATTGGCATGTGGGTTCTTTCCCTAAAGTAGACGACAACTAAGAAGGAATTTACCAAAATTCGAAAAGCAAAACAAAGCATGCTACATTTTACAATGGAAACATGGAACATCTTGTAAGATATATAAAAATGTTATAAAAATATTGTGAGCAATTTCATATCTCCAATAATAAAGTCGTCCAAATATACGTTTATGGTAAAGAATTTATTCTATTCCTGACTTTTCCTTATGAAAAACATAAAGTCGGACAAAATTTAGACAAACTTTTGGCAAGAATTTTATTCAAATATTAAGTAACAGAACGAACCATTTACAAGGAGTATTTTTCCTTACTTAAAAATACATATTTGACGGTAAAAAATTGTATTCAAAATATTATTTATTTTGAGACGCAGTGAAGTTTGCTAATAATATTTACAATAATAAAGAATTAAGCAAATAAATTAAAAACGAAACCATTTCGTTATTGCTTTTGTTTATACAAAAGACATATTTAGGAAACTTATAAAAATTTGAACGCAATGGGATTTGAAACCGCGCCTCTTGAAAACCGTTCAAGAAAACCGTTCAAAAAAAAGGGTTCAAATCCCGCTGCGTTCAAATTTTTATACGTTTTCTAAATATGTTTTTTTTAATTTCCTAAGTGTGCGTGTAACACTTTACAAAATGTTAAAAAATAATCCTGTATTTTCCTATTCTCGTAGAAATGTCATGTCCTCTGTACCCTTTAACCTTTTTATTATCATATTTCATATTAATAAATATATATTTTTTTAAATTGATAATTTTTAAACAGTGAGACGGCAGCCTCGAAAATTTGGTCATTTTTGGGAATACAGAAGAAAAGCGACCCAGAGGTCGCATGTCTAGCTGATATTTTTAATATGATTCCGAAAACGCAAAAATTTTACGCTGTGTAATATTCCAACTGTCAAAAGCCGTTGGAAACTGTTCATCCGTTCATCCGTTTCTGGCTCACATTCCACCATGCCGATGATCTTCAGATATGAAGAACCAATCACAAAAAGAAAGAGAACAGCTTTAACATGAAAAAAAAACTATTAATAGTAAAACTTATAAGAAATCTTACTCAAATAAAAAAAAACTCGATACGCTATAGCTTTTACGGTTCTCTTGAATCAACTAGTTTTATTATTTGGCGTCTGAACAAAAATAGCTGGCATGGATGGGTCATAAAAATATTTATGGGTGTTCCATGTCTCAAATTGAGCTGACAGAAATAGTATTGAAAATGAACATTATGTGTACTGTATTACGATTGACTTAAAAGAATTATATTTACCTTTGAAGATATTGTAGCGCAGTGGGACGGTGACGGACTGTACTGTACTCGGTGGTTGTGGGTTCAATCCTCACTTGGAGAAATTATTATATTTAAATTATTTTCGTTTCCCCGCTCTGGTGGAAAAGACAAAGCGCGGCGTAAAATTATGCCACTCAACACGAAGTGTGAATATGGAGAATGAGTGGTGTGAAGCGAAAGGTAAAGCTATTTTTTTTTATATATTTTTAATTTGTTACCGCAAACAAATCTAAATATACTGGTACTGCATTCTTTCACTTTTATAATCTATCAAGGTATTCTGTCATGAACAAAGAAACATGGCTAACGTTAAATATAATGCAGCTTTAAGATGTTTTTTGTTTTTATGTATTTACTGCAGAGCCCTCTTGGCGCAGTGGAGGAGGGTCGAACTAAAAATGCGATTGGTTGTCGATCCGATAGCCACTCGGTGTAATAACTCTGGTGAACAAGACAAAGCACGACGTTGAGTTTTGCACCTCAACACGCAATGCCTCGAATACGGGCGGATAGTCGAGAACATAGCTCATAGAACATAGCTCGAGTGTCATAGCTCTGGGTTCTCTTTACCTACTCTTCTTTGCGGGAAAAAGCCTGAAGCTGGTATTTTTTGCATATTGTGGTTATATAAATAGAACCTTACGATAAATAGATTTTGAACTTTATTAAAATTTGAACTTTTTTGTTTTCATTTAAAGTTTTAAATTCGAAAACTTGAGTTTAATGTGTAAAATAATCAAATTTGAAGTTCAAAATTTTTTATTCGATGCGTAGACATAACTCTGCTACTATTTTTTTGTTTCTTATTTCTTAGCTAAGTATTCTGGCATTACTAATTTAAATTTAACAGTTTAATTTATTCCATTCTCAAATTTTGTTTCTTTAATATATAATTTTTTGTAACATTCATATTTAAATACTCAAAAATGTCGTTCAAACATATTATATTGAAGCTAAATATATTTTCATACAGTATAACTTTAATATGGGTAGCAAAACCATTGACTATCGAGTGTGTTCCGATTAACAAAACTATCAAAATATTAATATATTAAAACCAACCCAACAACACTGCCATTTCACCATAAGGGTGTCAAATCAAAATTTTCAATAGCGATTAAATATTAAACATCAACTTTCCAAGAGTTTCCGTAAAAAGTTAATTTACCTTCAGCCAATATACTTCTCAACTTTCAGCTTCTGAAGTTGACAGTTTGGTGAGACATTAATGCGTTTAAATATATACCGGGATCTTAATTTTGAAAGTCTTAAGCCAAATGGAAGACTTTTGTAATAAATATCTATCCAACACCTTGTTCCATATATATATACTATTTTGCCTCGGGTGCATAGTTGGGTAGTCGGAGAGAACTTAGTGTCAAAAGTGATTAGTTGCGAGTTGGACTTGTTTATGACATTAATGTGTTTAAATATATATCGGGATCTTAATTTTGAAAGTCTTAAGTCTAATGGACGACTTTTGTAATAAATATGTATTAAACACCTTGTTCCATATATATAAACGAAATAGCGAAATATAGCGAAAAAATACGTAAAGCGTAGAGTTGAGTACCGCTAATCAACACGCAATGTATGGAGTTGGAGCGGGAAGCAGGCAAGTGTTTTGACATTAGGTTATCTCGACATTAGGTTATCTCACAATCATTGCTTTAATAGATTTATATATTATAGTAACTATATAAAAACAACTAAGCTTAGAATATACAATTTATAATAGAAGATTGAAAATTGAAATAAAAATAAAAATTTCAACTATACAGAGTGTTGCGGAAATACGCTACGCTGGCAAGCTTTCTTGAGAAAAAGCTCGTTTTTTTGTAAGTTTCGCTATTTAAATTGAGTGCCTTGTTCTATTCTTATATGAAAGCTTTACATTTTATGGCTACTTTAGAATTGTATTTATTTTAAGTTGAACCCGTGACTTTGTTGAGGACCCCCCAGAGGGAAGAGGGGTTGTATGAAGAGGCCGATGATGGTAGAAAGCGAAAGAAATATGCAGGGACTTTAGCGTTTGGCGCCTCTTTCTCTCTGACTACTTCACTAGTTATTAAGCATATTTTTGGCTTCTTTTACTTATATGAAGACCACTAGAAATATATTTTAAACTTTGTATTCAGTGTACAGAATGTAATGAATGTGACAGTTTTATAGAAATATTGATTTTAGCTTTCAAAAAGTGCGGAATCCATTTCAGTAGTACATGAAATTTACGTATAGTTAGTATTTAAGTCGGTTGCGGGATTGGTCAATGCTTATAAATTATATTCGTTTCCTCACTCTAGTAAGATGAAGCGCGGCGTTAATTACCGCCTCTCAACACGAAATGTCTCAATTCAGGCGACAAGTAGATATGATGAATGAATAAATGGTGTGTGTATACATATATATATATAAATGAATATAATAAATAAATGAATAAAAAGTCCGTATAAGTCCGTCCGATTTTTATGATGATATATTTTTATTATTTACAACAGTTTGTATATTTTCTCTCTTCGTACGTACTTACGTACATGTATTCACAAGCAACGTGTTGAAATTGTCCAGATAATTGGACAAATAGTTTTATGTTTATTTTTTATTTTTATTCTATTGACAAGGCAATCGAGCGTTTGGGTCACCTGATGGTAAGTGATCACCGCCGCCCACGAACCCTTTTAACACCAGAAGAGCTACAGGGATGTTAAGGTGGAAATAGACGCACTTTTAGAAGGTACCTATGTCGAATCAACATTGAAATACTGCCGATGCTACCAATGGCCTACGCCATTCCACAGTTGAGTGACACGTAGAAGGAAGTACCTACAAAACCGCACTGTAGTAGAGTGCCACGTATCCAGATGGTGTCTAAATACTACATTTTCTCTCTCTATAAGATTGGTGATAATAAAAACATCTTCTTTAAACTTTAAAAGCGTATTTCAAGCGTCAATGGTTTCTAGCCTTTAGTGAAACGGAATGTTAAATAAATGAACACAGAGGCTTCTTTCCTATTTTCAAAGTTTAAAACTCTTAAAATACCTGCTGGGACTACTATCAGATACGGAATTCACTATTTTTAATTCAGCATTGAACTCGCTACCTACGAGAAGTAAAGCTAAGGTCATGAATAAATAAAAGCTTTGTCTCAGCTTTTTTCAAAGGATGGCTTTTGAGTGAGGATAAATAACTTAAGCCGTCGTGATGCAGTGGGAGAAAGTTTGTCTGTAAAAACGATGGTGGTTGGTTCTATCCCCAAGTTCAGTCATTAGTGAAAATATTTTACTGACATCGCATTTTGACACGGGTTGCTTAAGTAAAAAGGACAGTTGCGGATAGTGGGATAATCGGTGAAGTGGGTCATATTAGCGTTGAGCAAGATTTTCCCATACAGAACGATTGATTTTACTACTCCTATACCTTAAGGTTGTCTGGCACAGATTGCTTATAGCGATAAGGCCGCCTGCTGTACATTTTATTTTTTTTCTGTTATATACTATACTAATATTGTAAATGCGAAAGTAACTCTGTCCTTAACGTCATCATGGCGAAACCGCTAAGTCGATTGTGATGAAATTTCATACTTGATTTTGGGATGAGTTTCTGCCATTTCTTTTAGCTTTAACAGGTGTGTTCAAAAAAAAACGAGCAACTCACGCGGGCAACGCCACAAGCCGATCGCTAGTTATTTCATAAAGCAAAAGCGAAATAAAAAAATATGTATAAAACAAATCAGCTAAATAAAAAATGTTAGTATTTTTTATAGCTTATATATAAAATAGAACCTAGTGCTAAGTGCCATGGCACTCCATTCTCCACTTTTCTGCTGAAATCAAGACATTGAGGGTTGAGTGGTGAAACTTACCACCGCGCTTTCACTTAACAGAACTGACAATTTAAAATAATAATACATTATAATTAATTTCAATCACGACCAATCGTGCCACTTCACCACGAGGGCTTTATAGTATACATAACACTTATACTATAGTATTTATAAAGGGCTATATTAACACTTTGAGATGGTAAACACAGAATTTGTGACGTCACAATGTAAGAGATCCAGTCAAAGAGAATAATTTAATGGGGAAATAAGGGTGAAATATTATTATACCTGTTCTATTTCCTTTTGTTTCATATCATAGGAGTGTTCCTATCATTAAATTGTTCATAGAGATCGCCTATTCTAATAAATAAAATTGGAGTGTCTGTTTGTAACATTACAACAATACAATTAATTTAATATGTCATTTTTTTTAAATATTAATAGAAATAGAATTTGAAAAATAATATATACAATTTTTATCTGTCCGCCGTCAGTTTGTTTCGGATAATCGCTGAACCGATTTTGACTAAGACGCTCACAGGCTGATACAATAAAGAATAACTTAACCTTCTATTTTTTGACGCGGATGTAGTCACAAATAGTTTTCAAGATACGTGTTGTTGCAACTTCGTTTATTTCTCTTTCTTCGTTTATTTTTTTTATTTCTCGCATTTTGGCGCATTTGGGCGCATCAGAAATAAACGAAATCAAGACCATTTATTCTCCACTTTCCATTCGAATATAATACAGCGTGTTGAGTAGCGGAACTCAACGCCGTGCTTTGTCTTACTAGAGTGGAGAAGTTACAAAAAATTTGAACGCAGCGGGATTTTCATACGGGATTATTACCAGGATGCGGGAATTTTTTATACGTTTTTTTAAATATATGTGTTTCAATTTCCTAAGTGTGTTTATAAAACTTTTAATTTTTTTTTTAAATGTTGATTTAAATATAAATATAAATTTATATTTATTGGGAATCGAACCCATAAACATCATATTTACACTAAAACGCTGACCACTGCACTGCTTATTTTTATAATAGAATTAAAATTCAAAACATCAATTCATGCCAACTTCAATATCCTTGAATAAAGTTGAAATATTCCAATAGGTTTTTAGCGTTTGAAGTAACTTGAATAATGTTATCTTCCGGTCTCCCTTTTCTTCTCGTTTCCAGTTACTGCATTGTCAGTTATATTACAGTACAGCTTTTATATTTTACACCGTTTTTATATATTAAGATATTTTTATATTAACTGTTTTGATTCTTAGTGATTTTTTTTTTTAAATTTATTTATGTACCACATAACAAAAGGCTGTTGAAATATAAAAACACCCTAATTTCAATAGAGAAGACGATTATAAACTTTCTACCACCTGGGACCCAACCCTAAAAAACTTCAAAGTCTCAAATCTACCACACCAGAGAGTGGGATACAGTCAGCTCATTCTGCGAGAATCCAGGGCAGTACGCGAGGTAACTAAGAAATCGTTGGCGGTAGTTTGATATAATAATTGTATCAAATAACAGACGAATGCCACCTTAGTCTACTAGCGAGTGTGACCACGGACTACTGTAGTGTTTAAAACGTCGGATTTTCTATAATGTATTTTTGAATAGTAAAAATATATGCGATTTAGGGTTGGTTAAGTTGTGAAATTATATCGTTTTTCATATTATTAAATAGAATTTGAAATGTATTATGCATTACATTAATCTTCTGGTCTCTCTTTCTTTCTATTAATTTCAAACTTATTATTTTAAAAACATGAAAATAATAAGGATATAGAATAAATTTAAAATAAAACTAAAGAAGGATCATTTGAGGTCAATATGGCGCAGTAGGACAGCGTTTGGTTGTAATCACGAGTGGTTGTGGGTTCGATCCCTACTCGGAGGAATGATTATATTTAGATTATTTTAATTTCTTCATTTCTTGGCTCTAGTTCAAATAAAGCGCGGCGTTGAGTTACGCCACTCCAACGTAACGTTTCGAATTCGGAGGAAAATAAAGTAGATAATGAAGTAAAATTATAAATACTCCCAAAAGTAAGATTTCAATATAGAACCTTACTGTTTGATGATGGCGCTAAAATAATATGTGCATAAAAAATGTATAAGAAAAAAAATAAAAAAAGCACTTCCATACAATTTAAAACGATGAATTTTTTATATAATACATAACTAAAACCAATTTCAAAATAAAATGCTGTATTTCAACGTGCCAGTGAATGGGATTAAGCGAAATGGTTTTAAATAATATAAGCACTCGTAGTTAGTTGAGTTCATTAAAAAATACTGTTTCCGGTTCGCTATGCATACAAAAGCTTCACAAAAATTATATAATCATAAAAAATTAAATATTAACTTTATAAAATGTTACTATCTTGACCTGTTTTCATCAATGTGAGGAAATCTTGCGAGCCTATTATGACGCACTTCCTGTATTTCAAAAATTTGCACGCGTGTCCGGTTTTCATGACAATAAAATATTTTGTCCAGGAGTACTCAATTATATCCAGGATAGCGTGTTCATATTTTTTATCGTATTGTTTTTAGTTTTTATATATTTTTTTGTATAGTTATTTTTAAAATTTTTCTTACTTTTCCTAATTTTAAGTATCAATAAGTATTAAGTATCAACTAAGTTTAGGCCTTTTTAAAAAGATTGAGGTTATCGTGGCACTGACTAACTACTGAATTCACACTCATAGGAATGAATTATATTAAATATAAGTCAAATTATAGCGTGAGTTTTGGGACGCCTTTATAATAAGATTCCAGCCTATGTTAGATTTGTAACTCAAGAAATTTAAAGCCGCTAAAAAGACAATATCAAAAAGTAAGCATATTACTTTGTAGGAGAATATTTAAAAAATAAAGTTGTATGGAAGTAATATGATTCGAGTTTGGTGCAAATAAGCTACCACTCGCCCGCAAGGGTCTGCCTGCCGCATGGAAGGTCTACGTAAAAGTCATTTCTCAGAGTTGAAAAAAAACATTAGCTACCACAGTATTAAATGATAAAATCGTAACTTTTTTATTTGAATTGGGCAACTAATTTGCTATTTTAATATATGAATAATATAATATATATAGAAATAAACATACTTTGTACGCTATATTAGGATAGTGTCGGCCAATGACACACACTATTGCGGTCTCACGTCGGGCGCCAAACTATGAACATATTAAACCGCTGAAAACTGAAATAATTGAACCGTAAATTTCCATTCTACAAAATAAATAATTACATTCAATTCAATTCCGATGAATTGAACCCGATGGTAACAGAAATTTGTAAAAATCTCTCTACAGAAATGCTAACAACAAAAATAAGTTGTAATAAGGTGAATATATACATAGCCAGATATAGAACGCGAGGTTTAGCGGTTAGAGAGCTTGGATTGTGTTTAAATGGCGCGGGTTCAAATACAGCTCCGTTAAAATTTTAATACGTCTTCTGAAAATGTTTTTATTTAAAACTATTTTCTAATTCAATTATTTTACATTTCAATTATAATGATATCTAGCTCCAGTATGTGGTAGCAGGTTCAATAATTACACGTTTTAATATAAACGTATTTCAACACAGTCAGTTTCTTTATAGATGTTTTTATAGATAGAGTCCTTTTTTTATGAAAATTTAAATATGTGTTTATTTGTATTATATATAACTCGAACGGAGAACGGAGTGTCTTGACATTAGGTTTTCTCTAACTAACCTGCTTCTGAAGTAAAAAAGTGTGCAGCTTTCTTGAATTTAAATCCGGATATAGATGGACATAACTTTAAAATTTTGCCGATCGCTTGCATTAGAAACAAGCTATGTTTAATATTGACATTCTATTGATTTGTGATTTGCGATTAGGATAGTGTTGTTGATACTAGCCTGGTCTTGATTTTGGTCAGAAAGTGGTATCTGAACTCTAGGCTCTATCTAACAGCAGGGTGCAGTGGAATGGTCCTAACTTCTACCGCTCATCACAGCTTAATGAAAGAGAACGGGTTACGGTAAGAACACTTAAAATTGAGTTCCTTCAACATATCCGAAAAAAATGCTGAAATCATACAAAGCTTTTTTGCTTTACTAATAACTTAGGATATTGAAAAAGACATATTTAGAATACGTATAAAAGTATGAACGTTCAAGTTTTTAAGAGGCTTCCAAGAGGCACGGGTTCAAATCCCGCTGCATTCAAATTTTTATACGTTTTCTAAATATGTCTTTTTTATTAACATTTCGGTGTTTTTACACATTATAAATAAAACTATCTCAACCTTTGAAAACGTGACTTTTCGAACAATAGTCCGTAACCACAAGTAAATTGGTAACAAAAAGACTACGACGGGATAACAAAAAAGTATTTTCGAATATAAACGCGATTTATTTAAAACCGCTAGACCTATATATATTAGATACATTGAATAAAGTTAATATTTCATAGTAAAATTACGCGAAACCTCATCGGATGACCACATATTAAATCCCGTAACGTCAGTTGATTGTAGCGTAAATTACGCAGTACAAATTTTACGAATATTTATTGATAACAATTCAACCGAGATTTTCATGTCAATTTCGCAATAAATTAAGTAATAGTTTTAATGAATATTAATTATTATTAAAAAAATATTTTATTATAAACACAAAATGTAGCATTTTGTTAGCTCTTATAAGAATACATTGAAAAAGCACTTCAAATTCCGTGTTGAGTGGCGGAACGCCGCGCTTAGAAAAATGGAGAAAATGAAGAATGGGATGTCGGGAGACTAGGTTCTTTCTGACTAGCCGGCTATGTGGAAAAAAGCGTGAAGCTGATGTATGTATGTCGAAACATTATTGTTTCATTAGTAAAATTTTGTCAACTATGTACGTAATTGACCGATTACACCTAAACAAAACATATTCTTAGAAAGCGTATAAAAATTTGTACGCAGCGGGATTCGAACGCGCGCCACTTGGAAACCGTCGAAGCGCTCTGACCTGCGTTTCAATTTTTATACGATTTCTTAAAATATATTTTTCGTTTTCCTAAGTGTGTGATTAACACTTTAAAAATGTTAAAAATGATCGATTACAATTGACTTAAACATATAACTTCGATAGTTAAGTAGTTAAATTGATAAAATATAGCCGTTGTTCCATTGTGCAGTGTAATGCTGAAAAGTAGCTGCTATTATATATGAAGTTAGGCATCAAAAACAATTTATGCATAAAACATATTTAGAAAACGTATAAAAATTTGAACGCAGCGGGATTTAAACCCACGCCTCTTGAAAAACGTTTAAGCGCTCCGACCGCTAAGCCATGCGTTCTACATCCTGCTACGTTTAAATTCTTATACGCTTATTACAACTTATATTTGTTGTTAGCATCTCTGTAGAGAGATTTTTACAAATTTCTGCTACCCAAAGATTATTCTACGAACAATCATTTTCAAAAGGCGTGGGTTCAAAATCTCGCTGCGTTCAAATTTTTATACGTTTTATAAATATGTCTTTTTCAATTTCCTTATAGTGTGCGAATAACACTTTAAAAACGGTTAAAAAAAAAATTATGCATCCTTAAAAGCTCTGAACATAACTCTTTCTAATTTTATTACTGTCTCACTGTGTACTCACGTTGTATATATCACAAATTGTATAGCAAGTTACAAATGTAATAGTGTATTTGACGTAAAAATCTATTTAATTTTTTTAAAGGTTTGTATCGCATAGCATGGTAGTCAGTGATACCCCAATTTAAGACATTGTGAGTTGAATGGCGGATTTTGAAGCTGCACTTTGTTTTACGAGTGCAGAGATGAAAATAATTTAAATACAATCATTACGAGTGCGGCAGTGCTTTTATTTAAAAAGAGTTTCTTATTGAAAAATACATATTTAGAAAACGTTTAAATTTTTTTTGACCGTGAACCGTTCATGCGCTCTGACCGCTAAGCCATGCTTTCATTTTCTATTCGATTTTTATACGTTTTCAAAATTTTTTTTTTTTCATTTCCTAAGTGTCTGAGAATAACACTTTAAAAAAATGTTAAAAAAGAGTTTCTTGTCTCTATCCTTCATTGGGAATTAAGCCATATAAGATGATTAACAATTTCATCTCAAGTTGTAACTGTAATTATGACAGTTGAAATAAATGTATGAAGTTTTCTTTAGTTTTGTGAACTTATTGCCTAATTGGATAAAGTACTTGGGCAATATCCAAGAAACATAATTTTAAAAATTTTATGTGTCAAAATTAGATAGAATTCATTGTGGTGCAGTGGGTGAGCCTTTATGTAAGCTCGATTGGTGTGCAGGTTCGATTTCCGCTCGGGGACATAATTATTTCTTTGCTCTGAATAATATAATGCGCGGCGTTGGTATTTGCCACTCCACACACAATGTTCGAGATATTTCGGGATGGAAAGTGGAGAAGCCCTAAGCTTTACTTTTACTGCTATGCGAAAAAAAGGTGATGGTACAAAAAATGTATTTACTATATTTAAAATATTGACAAAACTATGCAATACGTCATTAAGAACAATCCATACAAGAATCAGAAAAACGAATTACAGAAAAACCAATTCTAAAAATAGGGTCAAACTCTTTGGTACTGGGCAAAGCATCTGATGATTTTTTTTCTTTTTGTCTGTTTGTTTGTGCACGCTAATCTCAGAAACGGGTTAACCGATTTGAATACATATTGACCATTGCATTGTGGTACACGTTCCTTAGTTTAATGTTCATTTAATTTCTATCGGTTTATAAACAAAAAAAATTAATTATAAACTTAAGCAAAGTTTGTTATTTAAGTTAGAAAGCGGGTTGGCGAAAAAACTAAATAGTTTAGTCGTAGTCGTAATCGTAGCTACGCAGGTGAAGCCGCGAGCGAACTGCTAGTATACAATATTTTTCTTTACTCTTCAACCAATGCTAATGTCAATTTTGGTACTAAAACAAAGAATCAAATCTAATAAACAATAAATTAAGGAAACTGGTTTAGAACGAGCCTAGAAAAAGACTAGAGAAAGACTATCGTGACATAGTGGGATAGCGTCTCACTGCAAACACAGTTGCCAGTTCGATTTCCCCTTGAAGTAATGATTTTGTTTTAAATATTTTCATTTCTTCACTCTGATACCTAAGGCAAAGTTAGTTAGCTAGTTAGTTAGTTCCGTCACTCATCACGCAATCGCGATTTTCAACGGCAATTGAGGGAAAAAGCCGTATGTAAAGAAAAATCATTTCTTTGAAATAATCAAACCATAAATCGAGTCAGTCATAACAAATGCGCCACTAAACAAGCAAAACTGTTACAAATTAGAACGAGAACTGAACTCGCTACGCTCAGTTTAAATCTACAATGACAAATATTTCCAATCACACGCCTAATAATAACTGAATACATTAATTGTTACATCAAAACAAATATAAGCAAAAGCTAAACTAACGATTGCAATAAATAAAATAGTTCACGCGGCATTTATCAAGACATTAAAATGTAAAGATGCCAAGTATCGAGGCCATCGCGGTGTAATGGGTAGTCTGTACACGCGATTGGTAGTGGGTTCGATTCCCGCTTGTATATATGATATCATTTAAATTATTTTCTGTTATCCGCTCTGGTAAGGCACATTTTCTCCAATTAGACTGGAAAGAGGAGAGCGGAGTGTCGTGACACTAGGTTTAGTCACCTTGCTATGCGGGAATAAGCGTGTAACTGAATAAAAAAATATTGTAACAAATGAAATAATTCATATATAATTTATCAAGACTTTAAAATATATAGAAGCCAAATATCGGGTGGTTGCCAAAGAAATTAATTATAGGTTTTTAACACAGTGTTTCTTAGAGTAGCTACAATATACAGAGTGTGGTGAATGTGGGTGGTGAGATTCAACCGCGCTTTGTCGTACAAAAAATAGTCTAAAAGTAATATAAATATATATATATAATAAATATGTAGCTGTCAGCTGTTTGTACATATAAGATGTATTGATAAATATATTATAGGCATTTAACAATATAAGAA
Source organism: Podotricha telesiphe (assembly GCA_038994665.1). NCBI lineage: Eukaryota > Metazoa > Arthropoda > Insecta > Lepidoptera > Nymphalidae > Podotricha > Podotricha telesiphe. The sequence goes on along the minus strand of JAOYRR010000401.1, from coordinate 244,407 downwards.
AATTATTTTTATTTTTTCTGTTTGTCTATGCGTTTGTACACGCTAATCTCGAAAAAAAGCTAACCGATTTAAAGGCATGTTTTGACTATGTATGTATTTTGGTAAAGTGCCCTTATCATTTAGTATTTATTTCATCAATCGCTTAATAAATAAACAATTTAAATTTTGTTCAACAAAATTGCTGTAAAATAACGATTTTATGAAATTGGCTGAAACTTTGATCAATTCACTGTATAGATATTTTCTGTAAATGATAACCATTTCCATAATTTGTTGTCGTTCTATCGATTCGTTTGCTTAATTGAGAATAGCTTAGCCGTGTAGTTTACTCAGGTGAAGACGCGAGCGGGTCCCTAGTTTTTTGTTTTTTTTAAGTATCTGCCTGTCTATGGAGTTGCTAGGTTCCTGTCTATACTGCAAGAATACACGGTACAAGACCTTCTTTTTCTTTCTCTCTCCACTTTCTGTTCTTTTACATATAGATATTTTTGTGATTTGTCACTAATTAAATAACTTTTGTACCTACTTTTCATACACTTCAGATATGAAATACCTTTTAGAAACATATAACAATTTGAACGTTGCAGGATTCGAACTCCCTACTCATTGAGACCGCCTGTAGCATTTTGTAATTATTTCATAATCCTTATGTTGACTGGCTTTGTTTAATATTAAGCTGCGAGCGGATTGCTAGTGATCAATATAATAATTCCATACGTGGATATCGAACTGACACCCAATGTTTTGTGTTTACAGTCAGTTTCCACTCCACCACAATGGCTATACATAGTATATTAAGCATATTATTATAATTCACAATTTGCAATCGCTTTCAAGTAGGCAGGTGTATTTTACGACGGTACAGTAAATTAGCCCTTTTGTCTCAATTGATATGATACTGAATGGTGCCTCTTTATGAAAGGAATGATTCGCTTCAATGATTTATATCTAAGCTATTTGGCTAATTTCATGCTATTGTGGAACAGTTGGGTCGTATTTAGTTAGTTTAAAATAAATCATTAATAGAAAAGCCTTCATGTTGCATAGAATTGTACATATGTATGAATATAGAGAGCTCCGTTATCTAATTTCCGGCCAAAAACGAAACAATTCCCGTTGTTTATTTGTTTAATTTGAACGCCGCTATTCATTTTGTTTAATTTATACAAAGTACAAATAATTTGTTGTTTAATTAATAATTATATTTAAAAACTTGACAATTTCCTTTTTTGTATCATTTTTATTATTAAAATAAAAACTGTCCGTGTATTAAACGCTTTATTTTAAAGAAAGTCGGTCAATTTAAGGATTATGATATAATTACAATTATGATAAGCGGTGAGAAATCTAAATTTAATTCTTTCTGTGTTCTTTAACAACAAATCCCTAATACATTATTGGTTGCCTGTAAGATATTGCTTATATATATAGCGATAAGGCCGCCATTGCAAATGTATTTTTTTTATATATATTGACTTAAGCTGTAAATATTGTGTACAATAAAATATAATTAGTATCATTAAAGCATCTTTATGTTTAAGATAACCAAAACAAATATACAAAAAAAAAACTCAAAAAGACTGTTCTTTTTTATTGAAACAAAAGTTGTCGCCAAGTTCTGTATATATTTTACGATAGTCGCCTTCACAAAGAGCGTCTATTAGAACTTGAAATGGCCCAGTAATTTTTTAGTTCCAATACATTAAATCAGATAAGGTCGGTTTGCACAAGTTTCTATCAAGAAATTACACACCCGCTCCGCACTGATTTATATCGTATTCGAAATAAACTTTTTCACTACAACAAAAATGTTGAATTTGTACAATTGGTCTTAATGGCATTATGATTGTAGGCCACCGCTACTAATGAGGCTTGAGAATGAACTATTGAAAATTGTTAATCACAATTCGCTGCAGTAATTCGTGGCTTTGGGCTTTTGATGTAATAAGCTTTGAAATGTTTTAGAGTAACAAAAATATAAGCTCGAATTGATAGAAGTAGAATAGCAAATCTGTCTGTCTGTAACGTCATCAAGGTCAAGCCACAGAACCGATTGTGATCAAATTTATTTAAAGATACATGAGGCTTTTATGATGAACACAGGCTACTTTTTGTCTCCTAGTTTTTGTAATTTTAAAAGGAATTTCATTGTTTTACATTTATAAAGCCGCTGAAAATACGAAACAGCTATGATTTACGCGAGCGAAGCTGCAAGCGGGTTGCTAGTTTTTTATTTTTGAAATGTCTACTCGTCTATCAGTTGCAAGGCTGCAGTCTATACCGCAATAAGGTATAAGGCGTTCTTATTATTTTTCTCTCCACTCTCCGTTCTTTTATGTATAGATATTTCTGTGATTCTCCCCATTGTACCTGATACACTTCAGGTAAGAAATACAACATTTTAAAAACATATAACAATTTGAACGTTGCAGGATTCGATGCAAGATGTATTAGAGATTTCTTGTTTGAGAACGCAGAAAGGTGCAAAAAGTATTGATATTACGAGTACTTATATCATACTTATGTGTAATATTAAATTTAGATTTCTACACATATAATAGATACATACATTAAGATATATACATACATTAGCATACAAAAATACACATATACATACATACAAACTAACATTTTTGTCAAAACATTTATTTATCGGGTTTTATCTTCTAAAGCAGAGTTACTCTGCTAAGTAAATTTCAAGGCACTGTTTTCCGCTAATCAACGCAAAACTTTGTTGCCAGAGCCAAGAAATGAAAGTAAATTATAAATAATGATTCCCTCGAGTGAGTACTTTTGGTTATTGAAAATCCATCAGTTTTAAAAATTTAAGGCTGGCACTAAAACTGTTACCTGTTTAGCGAAAGGAACAAACGACTCGTTTGCGAACTAAAATCATGTTTTATTAAGACAAGTTACAATAAATATATAACACAGAGAAGGGGGTTCAGTATCCAAACATCTATTTATTACTAGCTGTGTGTTTACGTCATCCACATGGAATTCTAAAATAAAAGTTGCTTAAGTTACTTCTTATTACATCAGAATGTGTTACTGTCAGCTAAAGTCCAGTCAAAATCAGTCCAGCCGTTCTAGAACTTAGCTGGGGGCAGACAAAATTGAAAAAAAAAAACTTTTTTTGATATATATACCGTGTTTTCATGTATAAGTTTATGTCCAACACATGCTGGTGGTTGTAAAATTTTTTTAATAATATAATGTATTTTCAATGCATTATTACATTGGCTTTCAGCATTTTCTTCTGCATATAAACTTCAAATATGCCAAATTTTATACTTCTATATCAAACTAATTTTCGAAAAAAGTTATACAAAGTATTTCCATAACGTAATAAAACAATATTATATATACCTGCCTAGTAAGTTACTAGTATAATACCAGTACAGACGTCAGGAGGCCTAGGATAATCATTTATATAGCATATAACTTGATGCAAGATCCACAAAACAGAAATTCTTAAAATAATTTCAAAGGGAAAGTATACAGTACCAATACCTTTTCCTGTTTTCTATTATTTACTTGCAATATCCCTTTTTTTTTATACAAAACAAACCAAGCACCATGTTTTCAGTTCAAACATTTCATAGCTATATTTTCACACTCCTCACAGTTGGTCCGCAAACTGTCATTTTAGCCGACTACATATGTTTTTTAGTGACTCTACGGGGACAAAGAAAACAGTTCGACGTTTCGAAATGCCGAGTTGTTCAATTTGTACGTATATAATATTTCTAACTTCTATAAATTCCACTCCTTTGTCCTTTCTTACTCGAAAATCCTTTGTAAAAGCTCTCCTATATTGCACAAGTGAATTATATGCGAAATGCCAGGTTTCTGCGCCTATTAGTTTTGGCTGAGGGCTGTCTGTCAGTCTCTCTATTAGTAATTGGAGATGTATTGATTGAAAATTCATCGAGCACATACAAACGCATATTTAAACTAGCGCCTGCTTGCGGCTTCGCACGCGTGTTTCGTAATTTAGGCGGGCTTTTCATTGAACAACATTCTTAGAAAAATTCATCACAATCGGTTCCGCGGTGAGGCCGTGATGACGTCACAGACAGACTACGCGTGAAACTGCTTAATTTTATATTATATCCGATTCTTGTTTTGCGAACTTACTCTCTGATGTTTAATATAGATTTATTTATTTATAGTTTTTTGTCATCAAACAGTTGTAATTTATCATATTGCAGCCCCCGAATAAAAGCGAGTCTATTCATGTTTTTAATAATTTTAAAATGTTAATCATATTTTTGGTTTTGAAAACGTATGAAAATTTCAACGCAGTGGGGCTCGAATATACCCCTACCTATTAGAAATCGTCTGGACGGTTTACAAGAGGTTTTTTTTATATTTTCTTTACCTTATTCATAATTTTCAATTTGTGGCCATCATTTAATATTTTCACAAAATAAATGGAATCTTTGGTAATTTCTCTAGACTCTCTAGAGCTTTTAGAGATTCATTTTTATGGATTTATCTCAATTTCAATCAATTCAATTCAATTCTTTCAATTGTAAAATATACAGAAAAACTCACCATTTTTATGTCCATAATATCCTGTGCCAGATGACGACCCGCTACCTGTGGATCCCTGCTGGGGCCTACCCTCGTCTTCCTCCAAAGGTATAGATGGATCCATTTTTACTAAGACACTAGCACATTACTACACTGCACTATACTATTTAACTGAAACAATAGAAAAAACACATTACTGATAACTGAAACATTGTGGCTTAAACATAGAAAACGTGATCCACTTATATATCTTTCTTTTTTATTTAAGACCACTTAATATTTATATTAATTATATATATATATATGTGTTTTGAGTGGCGTATTAGAATATTTCTGTATATTTTTGATTTATGTCTGATTATTTGAAATAATTTGATCTAGAATAAAAACCACCCAGAAAACTACTATTAAATTTATGTACATACTTAATATAGTGAAATTAATTGCTACGAAATTTTTATGTGCAGCAGCTAATTGTAAAATGTATGTACTTTAAAAAAAATACTTTCTCTCTTCGCTTTCCGTTCTTTTACATATAGATATTTTGGTAATTCGTCACTAATTTAATAACTTTTGTACCTCCTCTTCATACACTTCAGATAAGAAATATTTTTTAGAAACATATAACATTTTGAGCGGGATTTGAACCCGCGTTCTTGGAAACCGTACAAGGTTGATTTTTTATATGTTTTCTCAAAATGATTCTAATATCCTAAGTGTATAAATAACTAAAAACATGTATATAGCTATTTCATTGCCCGATAAAAATCATAGTTCCAATCCGTAAAAGCTCTAAAGACGAACTAATAAATTTTACTTTTACATATTACATAACAATATTTGCTAAGTGACCGTGAAAGCTTTTAAGCTTATATTGTTAGGGCCCTTACTCAATTTATTTTCATTACTCTAGTAAAATTACTTTTCATTATAGAACTTTTAATGGACTTTGGACCAATATATCTTATATAAATGATGGGACGAATCTCCATTTTTCTCTTACAATCATTGTACAAGCACCTTTAAAGAATTTAAGTTTCATATAAAATTTAAAAAAAAACGGTTTTTCTTATATGTAGAGCAGATTATATTTTTATATAATATTTTGTATAATATATATAGGTATTAATTGTAAATACAAATGCCGATTAGTAAGTAAAACTTGAACCCTGCATCTTTGAACGTATCAGTTATTGTACTGTTTTTTTTTTATTTTTATATTTATTTATTTTTGTTTTTCATCCAAAATAAGCACTTGACCTAGGCTTTAATGATCTCCGCTATCGATATTGCCATAAAATATATTAAATACAGTAAATATAAATAAATAAAAATGATTTATTGTACATTCACAAATGGAAATAAAAAACAGAAAATACGTAAAATAAATAAAAAAATACATGAAAAAAAAATGAAATGATAAACAAAAGAATATATAATGTACAAGAATATTGGTATCGGATACAACAGGCTCCAGGTCTGTAATAATGTACATAATTCTAACTTATGGCGAAAAGCATAACGCAATTAATTAAGCGCGCTTTAATAAAATTTTGACGCACCTAATACTATATAAAATATAGTATGCGCTTTACTTTATTCGTTTTTACACACGCTTTCAAGTATACAAAGAATTCTAGAATTTTATTTAATGCATTTGATAAAATTCAAAAATTAAAATAAAATAAACCTTAAATGAAAACTACCCGTAGAAATACACTTTTCCACAAAAAAAAAACAATTTTCTAATGTAACAACACACTTCGATTACACTTTTAATATACAACACTTAACAAACGTCACTCTAAAAGTGTATGCTACAAAAACATCACTTCTAAATAAAAATTGACAATATTGAAACGGTTAAATTTGCAATCCAATATAAGCCGGTGTTTCCGACACCGCGTATAATAAACTGAGCGCGATGTTAGTGTGCTACTATTTTTACAGATGTTCCGAATTAGTATAGGGGGCGACTGCTTTTTTGGGTTTGTTCACGTTTATTTATTTATCCTGGTTTCGGTTGGCAGCGATTTCAATTAAATTGTTGATTATATACTGTATATATATGTGTGTATAGGCGCAAATCAATATATAATGGTTTTGTTGAAATATATAATAATATGAAGATATTTGAATGGTTATTTGTAATAGTAAAGCTGTGTAAAAGTTAGGTATTAAAATGTAATATTTTAAAAACAGTGTGTTGATTGTTTCGTTTTGAATATTCATGTTATTTTTTAATTATTGGAACCTAATCATTAAATATTAAAACTGAAATGAATATTCTGAATGTAATTTAAATTTCTTAGTCAATAAATAAAACTTAATGTAATTTGCATCTGTAAGTAGCGCCATCTTTTATACGATCTTAGTAAAATATGAAGCTTATTTATTTTCATTCTTGTAATTTATTTTAAATAATTAATTTGGAGTAATAGAAAACTCTTTATTGTATTAATTTATAATATAGAACTATTTGTTATAATGTAATTTAAAGAAAAAAATCTATAAATAGCGTTGAGTTTTGTAATAATCATATTATTCTGCACTAGCTGTTGTACGAAAATAAAGTATAGAACATTAGTGTGTGTTTTCATTGTCATAAAGGACTCTTGACACCAAATTACTGGCTTATAGCTGACTAATACATATACATTGAGTACACACACACACACACACACACACACATATATTAGTATTTCTAAACGTCACTTGCACAGTCTGTGTTAGTAGCAAGTGCTAACTGCCGGAATCAGGAGGAGATTGAGAGTGTTATTAATGATTGTTTAAAATATATACAAGCTACTGCAAGCAATCATTTCAATCAAGCCGAGGTACGAGTCCCACAGAGAATGCCCTTCAACCGCTAACGTCCTCTCGGAAAAATCTCAGTGCTCTAATTAATTTGTTAATTATAGAGTGTTTATTTCTTCCTTTTATCAAGTGTTATTTACACACTTAGGTTATGAAAATTATTTTTCGAAAACATATAAAAAAATTTGAACGCAGCGGGACTCGAAGCCGCGCCTCTTAAAAACCGTCCAAGCGCTTTGAGCGCTAAGCCATGCATTCTACATCCATAAAATACATACATACATACATAAAATATTTAATAAATAGCATTACAAAACTTAAAAAATGACAAATGTATCGGTTATTATGATTGTTTATATTGTAATTTTTTTTATTTCTCAGATCAAGTAAGAAATTCGTGAAGGGCTTCGCCCTCAAATACACAATTCTTTAAAGCAAACGGGGCAAATGTATGAATATAATTTATTAATACATATAAAATCGGCTCCTAGACTTTCTTTATTCTGGCAATCTTCCCAGGACAGTTTTGACATGTCGAGCGAAAAAAAGCTCTTTATTTCAGTTCCAAAGTATTAATAATACAAGAAAATTTACAGTTTAAATTAAAATATTCCGCGTATCTCGTTTTGTTTAGATAAATTTATAGCGTCATTATTTAGAAAAAACATAGAAATAATATAATATTTGAAAAGAACTTCCTATAAATTAGTTTAATTTACATACGAGAAGTATATAAGTATTAGCAAGAATTTAAGTTCAAAATACATATTGTTTTTATTTTATTATAAGTAGCTGTTATACACGTCACCAGTTTGTCATTTATATACGAGTATGACAAGTTTTTTTTTAATAAGCCTTAAAAATACTATGATGTGAATGATAAATCACTCCGCTCTCCCCTCTGCTGATTTTTTTTCGCTTCCTGCCTACAATAGATTTTGTCTAAACTCCGCGAAATGCAAAAGTTTTTAAATATTTTAACTAAATAAAAAAATAAGATAATTTTAAAAAATAAACATAAAGAAAATGATTAAATTGGATGGAACAGATATCACTATGTTACCATGGTAGGTTATATGTAGCGAACTAAATAGAAAGATTGCAATTTTACACTTTTGCCCGCATATCAGGGTAGTCAGTGATAACCTAGTGTCAAAACACTTCGTTCTCCACTATCAGCCCGAATTAGTAACATCTTGTTTTGTGCCAGAGCGCAAAAATGAAAATAATTTAAATATAATAATTTCTCCGACTGTGGATCGAACCTACAACCAATTGCGCTAGCTCAATGCGCCACGATGGCCTCTAGTGAACTAAGAAAATAAAACGAAATCGATTATTTAATTTTCAATGATTTCTTGCATTTAGTGGAGGCAGAGAAGTGCTCCATGATCCACTTGCCGAATAATTTAAAATTAAACTTATTTAAAATCAAATTAAACTTCTTTAAAATAATTTAAAATTAAACTTATTTAAACAAATAAGTTTAATTTTAAACAAAACAGTACATTAGTATAGAAATAATTGAATTTTCCTCTAGCTCCGTAGCTCGTTGCGAATTTGTAGAATATTGGCGTGGTATGAATAACTAATATACAAATACATAATGTACCACGGTTCGCAATTAAGAGATTGCCATAGTATTATTGCAGGTTATGTCAACCGTTTCATATTCTTTTAAAGGTTTTGTAAACCGTCTAATAGGCGCAGGTTCGAATCCTGCTACGTTAAAAAATTTACACGTTTTTCTATAATAATATTGACTATAAGCTTTACACGATCCATGCGCTGTACATATTAGAATAACAACTAATAAATATTTATTTTTTAAACATTTTTTAAAGTGTTATTCGCACACTAAGGAAACTTACTACCTATCGTGATTTTACACTCAGATGCTGTCCCATTATGCCATTATAGTCTAGATATATTTACTAACTCATTTTTACACACACACTTAGGAAATTGTCACACACTTAGGGAATTCATCACGCTTGGACGTTTTCCAAGAGGTGCGGCTTCGAATCCCGCTGCTTTTAAATTTTTATATGTTTTCTAAAAATATGTTTTTGACTAACTCATTCTACATGTATATAATTTATTAATATTCATACATTACACATTGAATTTGTAATAGACAAAAAAAAACAAAAATTCTAAATTAATTTGACAGATTTAGATTTTTTTTTTAAATTAATTCTTTTACATATGAAATTCAAGTTTATAACACAATTAGATTTACGTTCAAAACTTTTATATAGCTGCTATCAGTTCTTAGAAGGGCGAAGACAATAAAAAAAATATATATAGAAACTTATTACGCATACAAACTAATTGCTTACATAATATGAAACTAGAAAGCCACTAAAACTCAAACATATATTTTTATTATACACATACATAGAGTTCGAAAACATCATAAAACAGTACTATTTCGAAGCTAACATTTAACAGTTAAGACCTTGTCAAAATTCAACATAAAACCAGTGCCGGTTGAAATAACAAACGCTACGTTGTTATATGAAATATTCACTAGCAATGTACGCGTGTTTGTTTTTGTAGAGTTGAAGCTCAGAGATTGGGAGTTACTTGTAAAAGAAACTGTGGGAGAAATTTATTTAGAAAACGTATAAAAATTTGAACGCAGCGAGATTTGAACCCATTGAATATAAATTGTATTAAGCTAATAAAAATTTCGACGTAGCCGGATGTAGAACACATGGCTTAGCGGTCGGAGAGCTTGGACGGTTTTCAAGAGGCGCGGTTTCAAATCCCACTGCGTTCAAACTTTCATACGTTTTGTAAATATTTACACTTTAAAAAAAATATTTACATAATCATTATGATAAAAGCTGTATATTGTTTAAATGGTATATGATTATACTAGCAATACGCTCGCGGCTTCGCCCGCGTGAGCTATACTTGATTCGTAACTTCAGCCTTTTTGTAAAACAATAAAAATCCTCGAATGAAAGGCTAAAAAAATGAGAGAACGTCAAGTATCTCTTATATAAATTTTCACAATCAGTTCAATAGTCGATGATGATGACGTCACAGACAGAGTTACTTCTGCATTTATAATTGTATGGATGATTCATTAGTTATACATAAGTGTTAGTTTCATATAGAAAACAAACTGTGAAAATTGAATGAGAAAAGAGCAACTCATTCGAGCAGAACTGCTTTTCGAGACGGCGGTAGCTTTAATCGACGGCTCAAACTTGCTTGCTGTAGTGTGTATGCAAATATAGAGCTATGAAGGATAAGTTCACAAACAGTAAATTCGTATATTACCGAATTTTTATATAAATTAATTATAATTTGTATTAAAAACCGGAAATAAAATTAAATTAAATTAAAATTAATATTATAAATTAGTCATTATGTATTCTACCAAAAACTTTGTATTTCAATTGATTCTCTTTCCGCTTAATTGCATAATTCATTTTAATTTAATACAGATTATATATTGACTAGAGACAAAATAATATTAAAGTCGTCGATGCGTTGTACAGTGAATTAGTGTAAAAAAGTCGTTATTAAAAAAAATACATTTAGAAAACGTACAAAAATTTGAACGCAGCGGTATTAGCACCCGCGCCTCTTCAAAACCGTTTAAGCGGTTTGACCGCTAAGCCACGCGTTCTACATCCAACTACGTATAAAAACTTTCATACGATTAAAAAAAAAAGTTTTTTATACGTTTTCCAAATATATATTTTTTCATTTCCTCCAAGTGTAAGACTTTAAATTTTTTTAGAAAAAAAGTCGTAATTAATCAAGTTAAAAAGCCAAGCCATAGTCGTGATAACGACTTGTTATTTATTTTCCTTTTGTTGTTTGTTTGATTGTTATAATGGGTATATCTAGGATACTTACAATATATTGCCCACCACGCCCACCACGAGCCACTGGCGAAAATAGACGAGTTGGCAGTCTATCCATTGATTATGGGTACGAGCCTGTCATATGCTTACAGTAAGGACCGATAATACACTTGCTAAAGTCAATTTTAATAAACTAACCCATAATCAATCAACTCTATATGTGATATATCCCAAGTGCGACTGCAGTATATTTTATAAATATTTTCCTTGTAAGAGCTATTAGAGTTGCTCTTTGCATTAACATGATGTATTACATAAAATATTCAGATACCGCTCGTTTATTTAAAGTTCAGCTCACTTCAAGATTTACTAAGTTTCAATTTCAAACAATTCCAAGAAATTCTCTATTTCACATAAATCAAATTTATGTGAAATCATATGTCAAGGTATCTAGTGTCAAGACACTCCTTTCTACACTGTCTATCCGAAAATCGAGATATTATGTGTTAAGCGGCGCTTCTGAAACGCTTTTTTTACCACAGGGGCCAATGAAATTAATATTAATTCAAAGACACTAGTTAGAATCGAACCCACGACCACTCGCGTCTACAGTTAAACTGTCCTGCTACTCCACTATTAAATTAAACCAATATACATTTAATCACGAGTAGAATTTGAATCAACAACCGTCGTTCTTCTTCATTTCATTTTAAATCTAGATATTATAATTATACTAAAATAATATATTTTTCCAAAGATTTTAAATTCATAGTATAATGCAGACAGTTCCCAAAGGTGACGCCGTACATTATAAAAGCAAACAAGATTAACAAAAACCTATGCTTTTCGGAGGAAGTTTTAATTTGGCCACGGAATAATGAGTTTGATATTTAAGGCTTTATAACGATCATACTTACATACATATACTTCAGTATTCCTGAAATAGAAAAATCAATGTATGTATAATAAGACAGGATATAAGCGGTCATGTCCGCCATCACAGTGGCCGTACCCTTTTCTCGGTACCAAGTCTCTACTACAACCTACAACCTTTTTCTCTATTTTAATAATATAACTTCATATTTATACAATTAGTGTATGTATGGTTCCTAAGTACTGTAAGAAAAAGCTTGTTTAAACATCGACTAGCTGTATGTCTGAATAATCATTTATAGTATATTAGTGTAAAGTTAAAGATTAAAAAAACAAAGTGTACCTATGTAATACTATTGTATCTATACTAATATTCGAAATGCAAAAGTAATATCTGTCTGTCTGTAACAGCATCATGGCCAGAATGCTATACCGATTATGATAAAATTTTATATACAGATACTTGATGATTTGTCTAGGCTACTTTTTTCTCTCAATTTAATAGTTATTTTTTTAACATTTTTTAAAACGTTATTCGCACACTAAGGAAATTGAAAAAGACATATTTAAAAACGTATAACAATTTGAACGCAGTGGGATTTGAACCAGCGCCTCTTGAAAACCGTTCAAGCGGTTTTCGCGAGCAGGTCGCTAGTATTTACACATAACAAAAAATGTATCTCGATGTTTAAGTATCAGCAATATACATATATGAGGCTGGAACAAATAGAACCTTCCTTTATTGACAATTCAATCTTCACAAGCCTCTAATTTAAAAGATATTACTGGTTCGAGATGTGTAAATTAACGCCGCACGTTGTTTCATTAAGAACTGGGACTATAGTTTTTTTTTTTAATATATGATTAGCATCAAACAGCTTTAATACCATATAAATTAATATATCTACAAGAGTATATGTAAGACATTTTTAGAATGAAATGAAAATTTTAACGCAGCGGAATGCGAACCCGCGTCTATTGGAAACTGTCTAAGCGTTCTCATCGCTAAGCCATACGTTCTACATCCGGCTGCATCGAAATTCTTATACTCTTATTACAACTAATGTTTGTTATGAGCATCTCTGTAAAGAGATTTTTTCAAACTATTTCTACCCAAAGTTTGGATGCTATTTATTAAATATTTTATTTAAATAGAAACCCGTGTTTAAATTTTAATAGGAACCCGTGTTTAAATTTTTATGCATTTTATAAAAGTGTTTTTTAATTTCCAAATGCTTACAGTGTATATGTATACTTCTGTAGTATATTTTCATAGATCGACAAGAGCGTATAGATTATTGGATAGAGCGAGATGAATTGTCAGAGGTGTAGATTCCAATCTTGGTACTTTCAATTCATTATTTTTATGAGATTTTTCACCGTACCGTCTATTATACTAAAACATACATAACGTATTTCACTACATCTGTTATATAAATATAATATTGTAACTCATTGAAATTATACCTCATTCTAGCAGGATTTGAGAGTGTGCCTGACAACATGAAGCTTAAAAATAATTCTTTTTTACAATGTATTAACGAACCATTTTTTTTCAAAATAAATATATAATTCATATAAATTACAATAAATATAATATATTTTGTTAGGAAATACAATTTCAGATTAGTATTTGAACCTGTACCTGTAAAAACATACACATGTCAAACACACTATAGTGTGTGTAAGGTTTATTTCATTAATAAAATATATTTCTCATTAGTTTTACTAGGGCATTTATCTATACTAATTCACACTATATTATAAATGCAAAAGTAACTCTGTATGTCTGTGACCGATTGTGATGAAATTTTATATAAAGATACTTGAAGGTCTATGAAATGAACATATGCCTATTTCTCGATTTTTCTTATTTTCATCTAAAATTTCATTGTTTTACTAAAAGGCCGCCGGAAATACGGGACAGCTACAGTTCACGCGCGTAAAGCCACGGGCAGGTTCTTTAAATTAGTAATACTCGTATATATAATTATAAATATATATATATAAAACTATTAATATATTAATTTTAATGATAAATTCTAGAAAGCTTTTAGTGTATTACACAATATATAGCTTCAAGTAATAATAAAACTACAACACAACTTTTACAACTCCAGCCACTACTAGAGTATAATTTAAGGAAAACATACGAGTTGAGTTTTACACAAATTATAGGGAAGTGAAATTTTGCCAAAACCGTACAATATTGCGGCTATAATATCCAATGTTCGTGTAAGTTTTGTTATAACATTGTTATTTTAAAAGCCAACCCTATCTTTGATATCAATCGTAATAATACTGTAATATTCTTGTAAAGATAAGCCTGTGATAAAAAAAATATTAAAACTCTAAGTTCATCCTGGAGTTTATTTGTAATTTATAATTAACTAGCGTCCCACTCGCGGCTTCGGCCGTGTGTTATAGCTGTTTCGTATGTTCAGCGACGTTTTCATAAAACAATAAAATACCTGGAGGAACTTCAACGGGTCCGCCGTGTTGACGTCACAAACAGATAAACAGATTTACGTCACATTTATAATATTAGTATGGGTATAGAATTTTCTTATTTGTTACAATTTACAAAAGGTAAGCCGCTGGGAATCATATTATGTGGACATTTCGACACTGGTATGTTGAATTGAGGCCTATTGAGCAACTGGGGCCAGAAACTTAGCGGGACTTCTATTTCTTTTTTTTTCCAATACAATTATCTACATATTTATTAGTGACAATGATACCTTTTAAATAGACTGGAGCGAACATTAAATTCCCAAGGCGTATTATACTCACATTTATATTTGAAGGAATGTCTAAAAAAATAATAACAGCTTCACACTTTCCTCGCTTATAAGGGTGGATAGAGAGAGAGAGAAGGATTCACGGAAGATTGTAGTGCCTGTGGCTCTGGCCAGTGGCGGTGGAGGAGGAGCACCGTGAGGTTTTAGTGGGTAAACGGACGGCCCATATCTGCCGGTCCGGAGTCCCACATAACCGCGTCCGAGTCCCCGATCGGGCGGGTATCCGTAAAGGATTTATTCACGTTAAAAAAAAAGGTAGATAGAGAGAAGCTAGTGTCAAGACACTCCGTTCTCCACTTTCTGACCAAAACCGAGACATTTCGTATTGATTGGCGGAATTGATCGCCATACTTTGCCTTACCAGAGCCGAGAAACGAAAGTAATTTAGATACAAACATTCCTCCAAGAGGAAATCGAACTCATAACCATTGAGTTCACAGTTATAGTACCATAGTGCATCACGCTGACCTTCTTTATTAGATAAATGATGAAATATCATTAATTTAATAAAGCCAATAGAAATAGAACCTATTCATATCTTTAAACACGTTTGCGAATCGTAAAAACTGACTAATGACAACAGATGCTCGCTCATATAAAATTATATTAGACAAGTATCTCTAAGAAATTACGTTTCAAGCTTCGGTAGAGTAATAATATAGTAAATTTTAGTAGAGTTTGACAGCGTCTGATTGGCGCGGTTGGTTGTGAGTTCGATTCCTAGTCGGGGGAATGATTATGTTTTAATTATTTATGTTTTTCCTCTCTGGTGACTCTTTAGACTGATTGTGGTGACTCTGGACAAAGCGTAGCGTTGACACACACACAATTATTCAATTTCAGGCGGAAAATGGAGAATGGAGTGTTTTGACATTAGATTTTTTCTCTATATCACACATATTTAGAAGAAAATAACAACGCAACAAATTAGTAAAACATTTTTAGATAACATATAAAAAATTGAACGCAGTAGAATTCAAACCCGCGCCTCCTGGAAACCGTTCAAGCGCTCTAACCGCCTTCTACATCCAGCTACGTTGAAATTCTTATACACATATTACAACTTATTTTTGTTGTTAGCATCTCTGTAGAGAGAGAAGTTTTCTAATAAATTTTGTGAAAAAACTGGTTGAATAAAACAATCAAAATATTAAAAACACAACAAATTAGTTAAAAAAGAAACTTAATTTTCTAGGGTTCGTTCTTAATTTTCCTACATTCATATTTTCAAGCTTTTTGAAAGCTTCAAATCGTAAAACGAGAAGAACTAACTTACTCTGTCTGTGGGACTATTTACGACGTCATCAAGGCCAAAGCACTAAACCGATTGTGATGAAATTTTACATAGAGACACTTGAGAGGCTTAGGATAAAGGTTTTCTACTTGTGCCCCCATTTTCTTTAGTTTTTTGAGGAATTTTATTGTTTTATGAATAGGCCGCCGAAAATACTGTATCAGCTATACTTCACGCGGACGAGTCGCTAGTACATAAATAAGGGACAGGTGAAACTAATAAAAACGTGTTTATAATTTGAAAAAAAAAAGTGGAAAGCTAAATGTATCAAGTATGCTTGTTTATATATACATTAAGATATAAACAATAAGTATCATTTGACTCTCAATGTATATTTTCTGTATGTATGTATGTGTGTATTTTGATTCTATATAAGTATATTTGTCTGCTAATGTGAATTTATTACATTTCAGTAAATATAATCTCTTTTTGTAATACCTTTACTTATTGGTTGCCTGGAAGAGATTGCTTCTAGCTATAAGACCGCCATTGCACATATAATTTAAGTGTAATTGTTTAAAGTTTAAATTAAAATTTATTGTGCAATAAAATGTTATTATTGTTATTATATTAGATTTTCTTTACAGTATATGCTATACTTTTCAATATTTTAAAGTGAGAAGTAATTGAAATATTTTGAGCGCACTCAATAATTTCTATATGCAACACACATGCGTTCTGATTTATTACTCCTATGATAGACTAAACAAAACTTGCTGCCAAGAGCGCTAAGGAAGGCACAAGTTTGGTTACAGTACTAATATTCTACAAAGTCTAGTATTAATTAACAATACCGTTATGGTGCAAGTGTTAATTAATTGATGCTATTGTTGTGGGTTCAAAAGTGATTTGAATATTTTTTTTATAGCTTCATACAGTTTTATTTCGAATAGAAGTATAAATATGGATATAAAAGCCAATACACTTTTGCCGAAGAATCTAATAGAATTATTAATTCAAATTAAAGAAATTAAGAAGCTACCATGGCTCAGTTTCTAGATGTAAATACGAGTGGTTGTAGGTTCAATGTACACTTGAAGAAATTATTTTAATTAAATAGTTTTTATTTCATCGGCTTGGTAATACAAAGCGTGGCATTGAGTTTCGCTTCACAACACGCAATGTTTCACGCAGTTCGGGCGGAAAGTGTAGAACGGAGGGTCTTGACACTAGCGCCTCTGCCTACCCTGCTTTGTGGGAAAAAGCGTGAAGCTGTAAAGCGTGAAACTATAAAGCGTGATGCTAGCTTTCTTATAAGTCACTAAACCCAGTATATATATATATATATATATATACTAGCGAATTCGCAAACTTTTATTAAATTTATTAATTTAATGGTTGTAACTTTTTTGCTTATGAACCTAATGAAATGAAATAAATACTAAATGTTAAGGAAAGTATAAATTGCATTTAAATCTATTGGGCTGTTTCTGACATTGGCATGCACAAACAAACAGAAAATAAAACAGACAAACAGAAATTAAAAATCATTGCATTGGGTTCTATTACATTGATAAATGATTTCAATATATATATATTTCATATATCTTCCATGTCCAGACAGCGATCAGTTACATTTTTATTATATGTATAGAGATATGAAGATGAAATGAAAAGTGAATAATTTAATGTTAGTTAGTGTAACGTCTGGAGTCATAGCGTGTACAGTGATGGATTCCGGGACAAGCATACAGCTTTGGCTGGCTTCCAAAATATATTTTACATAATACCTAGGCGGTGTGCACAGTTGATATCAGTATTAATGTCGTTTAATATAAAACTATTTATTGAATGCCAGCTTATTGAACGAAGCGGTTGTGGGTTCGAATCTCTCTAAGGTCTGAAAAAAGTTTGTTTTATTTTTTTGTTAAATTTATCTTCCTAGAAAATTTTCTGTCAACATCACAAAACGAGTTGTTTGAAGATAGAAATCGAGAAGATAGGAGTAATATCTGTGTAATTTCGTGTTTCAAGAACTTAATAAAATAAGTAAATATGCATCACGCTATTTCGTGTATATCAAGCTATGCAGAGAGAATTTAGTGTTCAGGCACTCCGTTCTCCGCGTAGGGCTTAATAGTAATCATTAGAATTTCATCGAATCCATAACTGCCGTTTACGGACACTGTACTACTGCACCACTAAGACCTCTACTTATTATTAAAATGCATCATCTATTGAAAATTGGAGTGTCTGTTTGTAACATTATTGCACTTTTTGCTAATTATGTATGTGTGCACGGTGCATATATCAAAATTTTACAATTTTTGTCTGTATGTCTGCTTGTTCCGGCTTGTCTCTGTCACACCTGGATCGATTTTGATAGAACTTCTATTGGGAGATAGCTGATGTAATAAGGAGTAACAAAGGCTACTTTTATTCTAGAATTCCACACGCAGAGCTAGTAAATATATGAAGTTATATACTACACAACTGAAATATAAAATATTTTCTTACTCAAGACTGAAGCTTCAGAATTAATATTATATACTTGGAAAGAACAAAGACTCTAGCACTTTAACTTATAAAGTATAAACTTAACGTAAGAAATTTTATACACTATTGAAATAAAATAGTAAAAAAAATGTCTGTACAGTGAATATCTGTCTGAAAAAAAAATAGGGGGATTAGGGGAGACGGAGTAGTAGAATATTATATACAATATTTTATGTTTTTTCAGCCTGGCTGTTTTTTGTTTTATTAGAGACATAATATAAAATACTCGCTTCAATAGCGTTTATTTTTTATCACCTTCACGCTTTTCCCCCCATAGGAAGGTAGGCGGAGACAATCCAGTAAAAAGACAGACAGACAGACAAATATTTTCTTTAATATATTTTTTTAAAAGTGTTATCCACACGAGTTAGGAAATCAAGCACGTTTGAACGGTTTTCAAGAGGCGCGTGTACAAATCCAGCTGCGTCTATATTTTTAGACGTTTTCTTAATATATGACAGAGAGACCAATTTGGTTTCTTCAGTGGCGGAACTGAACGCCGCGTTTTGTCTTCTCGCCAGGGCGGAAAAATGAGAATATTATAAATATAACCATTCACGTGGAAATAGAGGCCAAAATCATCGCATAAACAGCCAGACGCTGTCACTTCGCCACGATGGCCTCAATATAAATGAAATATAATATTATTTGCTAACCAATATAATTATGTTCAATTAAATAATGAATAGTTTGAATAAGAGTTTAATATCGAGAGTGAGTATAAACCTATTAACTCATTCAATGGTTCGAGCTTAAGTAATGATGTCAGTTAAAATGATCGCATCTATTCATCCTGTCTCATAATTTTTTTTAGCTTAGCTTTTCCACCATGGCGTGGTTCGGGGTACATTCTCCAGGCTGGTATCTAAGGCAAAGCGCAACGTCGAATTCCGCAACTCAACACGCAATATCTCGATTTCGGGCTATTCTCTGCCTACCCAGCGGGAAAAAGCGTGAAATTAAAAAAAATAAATATAATTTACTTATATTTACTGTAGATTGTTACCAATATTTTTATAATAATTAATTAGAAATACATTAAGTACAAATAATGTCAAAACACAGTACTGTGTACACACTACCATGTGTTTGACATACACTTATGTGTACTTATGCATAATGTATAAACGATGTCCGTTATTGTCCGTTACACGGTGTTATTTTTAATTAATATAATATATAATTAAAACATGTGAACATAACCGAAGTACTGTTTCAAGAACAGAATAAGTCAGCGTCAGTAATGTCAGTTAAAATTAACATATATCTTTTTCCTGTCCCACAAAAACGGAGATCAAATCACTTGACTTCTCTGTGATGGATCTATTTGGATACGCGCTGATGAATTTAAGCGATTTCATTCAGATTATATTTAGGTATTTCGTAAGAGAAATATGTCTCGTGATGTAACATTAGTGGCAAAGTGAATAGCTATACTGTTAATATAACAGCTGGTGCAGGTTTGACTTTTTTTAAGCATGTATGAATCAATCCATACTAATATCAAAAATGCGAAAGTAACTCTGGCTTTACGTCTGTCTGCTGAATCGATTGTGGTAAAATTTTATATAGCAATCCTTTCTCAAGTTATGAACTTAGTCTAAAAATGAACATAGGCTACTTTTTTCCCTTTTTTTTAGTTCTACTAAGAATTTTTATTTTTACAATAACGTCGCCTTAAATACGAAACAGCTATAGTTCACGCGGGAGTACCCGGGAGCGGGTCGCTAGTATTGTATATGTATGACGACACTACTGTCATCATCTCACATGATAATACCTAATAATTTCGACTTTAGCTTAAAAATTAAACCAATTATTAAATATATATAATAGAAATATTATATAATATTTATATGGATCCTTTGAACTTTGCGTTTGCAGTAGTACAATTTTTTTTAACAGCTTCACGTTTTTTTCCGCATAGCAGGGTAGTTAAAGAGAACCTAGTGTCAAGACACTCCATTCTCCACTTTCCACATGAAATCGAGCCAATTTTGTGTTGAGTGGCGGGACTCGACGCCTTCTCTTTTTACCACAGCGCGGCGGAGCAATGAATGTAATTTATATATCCTTCGAGTGGAAATTGAACCCACAATCAATCGCGTTTAGTACTAATTAACTATCCTCCGTAAGTCATTTTTATATTTTAAACTGTAGTGATGAAAAACATAATGGGTTCTATTGAGGTGTGGTATAAAATTTATACGTAATAAAATTAAAACATGTGCCTCTTGGATCATTTCCAAGCAATCTAATATATACGAGAGTTATGGCTTCAAATACTTCTTTTTTTTAGCTTATCTTTTTTAGAACTCCGTTATCTACTCCTTATCACAAATTTTACAGATAGTTTTATGCTCCTTCGATGGTTCAAAAGTGCTTGCAAAAGTATTAGAGTAAAGAATATTTTGAATTAAAATTTGATTATTGGCTCGATTATTCATTTGAGTGGAACGGAACGCCCCGTTTTTAGTAACTAGACTAGCAAAATTATTATAAGTTTAATATATTCATTCAATGTCCTTTTAATGGAACTCACACCCATCGCTTACATTTAAACACTTGTCCAACGAGCCGCGGTGCCACATATCTATTATATCATTAAACAAATTTCATCTGTTATTTGTTGTATTTTTCACTGTAAAACGTTCCGGGAAGTATTTTGAGAAATTATCTTCCTTCTTTCTCATTAAATTTGTATGCAAAATTGCAGCTTTCTAGACTGTCCCAGTAGGCCCAGTAGAACCAGTAGTGTCAAGGAACCACTTTTGAGTGTCTTTTGCATTAGTGCCCATCTATTAATTACTGCCCCCAGCAATTAACGATATTAAACGGCATAAAATATTGTATTTATATTTTGTATAGTTTTTACTATAATATATATTCCAAATTATAATGTGTGATGAGCTATTTAATATATGTATTGATACTTTTTAAAATTTTTTTTTAAGTGTTAATCGCACACTTAGGAAATTGAAATATACATATTTAGAAAACCTGCGCTGCGTTAAAATTTTTGTAAGTTTACTAAATATGTATTTTTCAATTTCCTTAGTGTGCGAATAACACTTTAAAAAAATGTTAAAAAATATAGACTTATTATAAAAAAAATATTATTATTCCCTGAGTGGGATTTAAATACGCAATCATTATTACATAGGTACTCGTAGGTCTCAATGATGCCGTAAAGGTAACAAGGGAGGTATTTATATAAATAATCATTATATAAATTTCTATTCGCGTATCTATGAAAATATATAGGAAATGTTTCTGTATAAGAAATGTACAATACTTATATATATATATATATAATTATTCATAACTAGCACCCGTTCGCGGCTTCGCCTGTGTAAGCTACATGACTAAACTATTATATTATTTCACTAGTAAGGTAGTGTCATATCGTCGTTTATATATGAAGTGCGGTGTTGAGTTCCGCCACTGAACACGCAGTCTCGATTTCAGACGTACAAGAATAGAGAAAGAGAAATCTTGATGCTAAGTTCTTTCTGGTAACCTGCTGTGCGTGATAAAGCGTGAAGTAGAAAAAACAATCTTGGTATTTATAACTATAGATATACAGTCCCCTAAGTAAGATTTGAATACGCAACCATCGCTATATAATCCGTATCTACGCCGTGAAGGTATAAATAAATGTATATGAATTATTATTGTTTAATTGTATAAGCGTGATTCACATGGAAATAGCAGAAGCTTATGATATATAGGTTTTTTGTATTCGCCATTTTCTTATAAAGATATACTCTTTATTAAATTATTCTATTATATATATATAATAGAATAAAGCACTTTTATATATATATATCTATACGTATAATAAAAATGTAACTGATCGTAGTTTTGGGGGCATTTATCAATGTAAAAGACCAAAAACAATGATTTTTATTTCAATTGGTTTATACATTAAAAAAAAATGAGTTATAAAATATGGCGGTATACAATAGGTACATATTCTGAAAAGTTATTTGTTTCGTAAACTTTCTCAACCGACACAAACTTTTAATTTGTGGCATTGAGAGTATGCACTTCTCTCTCTCTCTCTATTTAAAATTACACGATTCCTACATTGAAATATGCTAAAGAAGTGTGTAAAAATTAAACTTTGACAATCCATACTCAATTATAATGATATAATTCAAACAAATTAGTATCAAAAATAAAACTTTAGCAAGGCAAATTTTAAATGCAACTTAACAATATACCTGAAGTTCGTCATAATAGCGTTGCAAGATTTACGAATATTAAAATATCGATACAAGTGAATATTGCTAGAAATTTTAATATTGAATTATAGAATAATTATATTGTCTGTAAAAAACACTTGTTGTAAACGTTTTGCGCAAGATTTATTTTAAACGAAATGTCAACACGTTGAAAATAAACAACAACCGATAAGTGAAACAAATGAGCTTTAAATGAACATTTATAAAGGTGTGTGCACACTGTAGGAGGATGCCAAAAAAACTTAAAATAGTCTTATCTACAAATCAACAGTTAGTAGATTAGTAGTTAGTAAAAAACAATAATTATACTTTATTGTAGAAACACATACACACACACTGGCACACACACACAAATATATAATTTACAATATGAGATGCCAAAATCAATGTGCCATGGAGGCGATTTCTTACAGGCCACCTTGGTAACCGGATTTGTTATAAGCGTACATAATAGAGGAGAGGAGCAAAGAACAAAGTAAATTATATATACGAGTATATATATATATATAAAATAGTAATTACGTAAAAAAAAACAAATATTAATTCATTATATATAATAAAAAAAAATATGACTGAAAATTGATTGCTTACTAATTTTATTTAGTAATGCGTAATTAGTTTGAAAACATACGCTAAAGAAGTATACGCTGAGCTTTTTGAACGTATAAATATTTGAACGTAGCGGGATTCGAACCCGCGCCTCTTGTTCACCGTCCAAGTTTATACGTTTTCTAAGAATTGTATTTCAATTTTGTAAAAGTGTAATTGAATCTAAAAAAATGTTTAAATGACTAATATATACAATACAGGGTTTGTTCTCAGTCCTTGATATAATTGTTCAAAGTTTAAAATAAATCTGACCGTTCAAAGAGGCCAAAAATTTTATTCAATGATTCCGTTTCATAACAACATGGTTACAATGTAAGCGTGATAAATACTTTATTTTGGGAGAATAGAGGCGCTAGTGATTAGACTCTCCGTTCACCACTCGAATTCGAGACATTGCGTATTTAGTTGCGGAACACCACACCGCGCTTTTACTTGTCACCAGAGCGGAGAAATAAAAATAATTTTAAATATAACCATTCCCCCGATCGGGAATCGAACACAGCCGATAGCATTTACGTGACACTACGCCACGATGACATTCTATAATTTTATTTTATATCCAATAAATCGGAAATCTCTAAAATTTTGCATTTTTTGTATAGGTACATAAGTTTCTGAGATAAGCGTGCACAAACAAACAGACAAGAAAATTAAAAATCATTATTTTGGGTTCTTTATTGTATTGATAAATGCCACAAATAATATTTGTCTTCAGCTTCGAGTCGAGTGACTCCAGCTACTTCTATATTAGAATTCCACGCGGACAAAGTCCCGGGTCCGTCTAATTTTGTATAAGACTACTTGTATTTCAACCCACTACCTTTGATATCTAACCGCATATACAGTTTACTATCTATTTCAGTACATAATTCAAATGTAAAATAATATGAATTATTCAAGCTACAAAGAACAGTTGCTATAACATCATTATATGAGAGTTATTTGAATTAATGTTTGATATTCATAGAACGAAAAAACTATTGCAGTGTATTTATTAAATTTATTTATTCAGCACTGTACAATTTGTTTATTATGGATAAAAGAAATGCCATTATGGCGCAGTGGGATAACGGCTGACTGTATACGATGGCTGTGGGTTCGATTCCGACTTGGGGAATATTTGAACATTTTCTTAAAGTGTTAATCGCACACTTAGGAAATTGAAAAATACATATTTAGGATAAGTATAAAAAATTGAACGCAGCGGGATTTGAACGCGGGCCTTAAACGGTTTTTAAAAGGCGCGGGTTTAAATTTTTATACGTTTTCTAAATATGTCTTTTGGGGAATTTTTATATTTATATAAAATTCGCGCGCGTTTAGCTGTAGCGCGGCGTAGAGTTCCTCTACTTAATAAACAATGTTTCAAATTCAAAAATACGAGAACTTATATCACTGCGAAGCAAGAAAGAGTTTGGAGCTGAAAAACAGTATTAAACTGGTTTTTTTTTCCACCTTTGCTTTATTCACAGTCCGAGAGAATCTAGTTTTAAGACAATTCGTTCTAACTAAACAATTTTTTCTAGTTTCAAATTTTTTCTTTAATTTTCATTTAATTTAATGATTTACTATACAAAATTTCATGAAAATGAGTACAGTAATTTAATTTGAAGAGAAAGACAGCTGTTCGTATTTCTAATATTATGATAAATGCACATCGTACAACCATTATGTCCACTTCACTAAATAAACTAACTGAAATTTCAAGCTAAATAAGACATTTAGTTGAATATAACTCTTATTTTAATATATGAAGATTCAAATTCGAATGCATCTGGGTAAATTTGATCTATGACACGTGAGCCTATATTTAACTGACGATCGAAATTTTCTGAAAGCAATAATATTTTTATATATTTTTTTTTCTATTTAAAAATATTTATCCACTGTTGTGCAGTTGAGTAGTTTTAACGGTAGTTGCCAATTTAATCTTTATTAACATTTTTTTTTAAATGTTATTTACACACTTAGGAAAATGAAAAACATATTTTTGGAAGACATATTAAAATTTGAACGCAGCGGGATTTGAGCCCGCGCCTCTTGGAAAACTCTTGGAAACAAATAAATAGCATATATATATACTGCCACCCAACTGCTACCCAAATTCTACGAACACAATCATTTGGCAAGAGAAAATGCTATTCTTTTTAACATTTGTTTGTTTAACAAGTGTTATTCACACACTTTACAAATTGAATAGAATGCTGTTTATTTGTAAAAAATTCTCTACAGAGATACTAACAATACACAACACATATAAGTTGCAATTAGCATATAAGAATTTCGACGTAGCCGGATGTAGAACGGATGGCTTAGCGGTCAGAGCGCTTGTACGGTTTTCAAGAGGCGCGGGTTCAAATCCCGCTGCGGTAAAAAAATTTATGCGTTTCCTAAATATATGCTTTGATTCCCATTCAGGGGTATGGTTATATTGTTTTTCTTAAGTTATATATTAATATAATTAAAATATAAGTTAAGAAAAACACTTTTCATTCTATTGTTTTCAACTTTTAATTTGAAGCAACAAAACAAATGTATATGTTAAAACAAAAATGATTTTTTTCAGAATCTGGGACATTCCGTGTTGAGAGGAGAAATGAAAATAAGTTAAATGTAATCATTTCCCACAATCGGGAACCGAACCAACAACCATCACGACATACAATGTCTCAGATTCAGACTAAAACTTGAGAAAAGAAGTTCTTGACACTAGGTTCTTGACAGCATCTGACTAAAATCAATGGTGGTGGGTTCGATTCCGGATCAGGGATTATATTTTAAAAAAAATCTACAAGAGTTCCGCCACTCGACATGCAATTGTTTTGGATTCGAGCGGAAAGCGGAGAACGGATTGTCTTGACACTAGGTTGAGCTGCCTTCCTTTGTTTTTCGAAAAAATCATAAAGCTGAAAAATTTTTGAAAATAATAATAATAATGTATGAGTATGAGTTTTGTGCGTCGGTTCTTATAAGGTCTCTCGGTTCTTATATATATATATATATAAAATTATAGATTTTGAACCTCCAATTAATTCTTTGACGCCATAAAATAAACATGTTTGTATTTCAAATATAGTTTTTTACGCGTCAAAATGTTATTTTTGGGTTTTAAATTCATATTTTTGATATAAGCTTTATAGGATACTTTTAAAAATAACTTAAATAAATTTGAAGCTTGTAAGTCAAGTAAATAAGAAGTTACATGCTTCATTTTTTCATTCTTCATTAAACGTCACACAATTAACTATCGTTTCACTAAAGTTAATACCTGAGACCTTACCTTACCTTATCTCTGCACGATATGCATATACTTGAATAATGCAAGGGTTCGGAAAAATTACATTATATAATAAAAAAAAACATTTTTTAATTATCTCTTATATTTTAGTTTACTCGTAAACTATATAACTCGTACATAAAGGCATTATCTCAATTGTTAGCAAAAAGTTTTTTAATAAAGTACAAGTCATCCAAACCTTTAACTTTAACCATTTGTATACATATATTGTACTTATATGATAATGTATAATATAAGTATACATGTTTAATAAAAATATTTAGAAAACATATAAAAATCTGAACGCTTTCCCGCTGGACTTGAACCTGCGCTTCTTGAAAACCTTTCAAGTATAACAAACCGTGTACAATACAAAAAACATATGGTCAAAAGTCTTCGTCCACTAAAAGTCTGAAACTTTGTCTCATAATCTAACTTCAGTGTGAAAAGCTCACATAAACATGTGAATAAAAAATACTTGATAACATTTACATATCTAAATACCCAGTTTCGAGCGTTTTCACCGGAAATGTGTTCCACATATGCATCTCAGAATATCTACGCTATCCGATGGAGAAGTAGAGCAGCATCTCGTGTAAAAGATTTTTAAAATATATTTTGTAGCGTCATTTTAGCAACTTCTAGGAAGGCAGAGGGAATCTTGTGGCATAGCACTAAGCTCTCCGCTCAAATTCGAGATTTATCGTGTTGATTAGTGAAATACAACGTCAAGCTTTATCTTATTCGAAATACAAAATAACTTTAATATTTTATATTTCCAGCGACGATCGAACTATCGTATCGATCGTACACATACAAAATTGGGTGTTACAAACTATTTTTTTTAATACAAAATGTAATTTTGTCCTTCTGTTCTCCGATCCCTTGCATTAAAGATGATACAATATAGCGAAAACTAATCTAAACCGATTTAAAGTTCGCAAACAAATTAAATCAACAGCATTTTTAGTATGAAAAATATTAATCTTTAATGTAACGTTACTCTGTGAAAAAGCACGTTAGAGAGTTCAAAAATATCGCATTTTACAGCTTGTTTTTAGTTTCTGAATTTTGTTATACATCAAAATTGATAATTTAAACATTTAAAGGCTGTAATAATAATAATAATATCATAGACAAAAAGTCGTAGTCGTAATGCATTGGGGGGAGGGGCTATCTAGACTCTAAATGTATCTATATTTTAAGACTTGAATATTCTAATTAGGATTTGAACCCACTAGCAACGCGTTAATATATCCTAAAGACAACACAATTATAACTTTATGATATAGGTATTTTATACTATAAATAAATGAGGGAGGCAGGGGGAGACCTCGCTTGGCCTTCGAGGACACAGTGCTTATGATACTGGAGAAGGTCACATAAAAAAAAGATCCCAAAAAAAAGAAGACAGAGAAAACTTAAAAATCCCATCACTGCACTCTCCACTTTCTATCTACTTTCAGTTATTGCGTGTTGGATTGCAAAACCCAAAGCTGCATTTTAACAAGACTGTAGAAATAAAATTTTGTAAATTTGAGGTATCCCTAATGAAATTTTAAATTTGAACAGCCAGGTACATGCAGCCATTATCCTACAGTAAAAGAAAAGATTTTTGTTTTAATTTTCCTCTGGTAAAACGAAGCGCAGCGTTGAGTTCTACCATTCAACATGCAAAGCTTCGAATTCGGGTGGAAATTGGAGAACGGAGTGGCTGGACATTGTCTCTGCCTACTAAGTGAACTAGAAAAAGTGTAAAGCTGAAAAACAGCAAGTTTCACTTATTAACTTTGCAAATAAAATCTGTTAGTAGAGAATCCCATTCCCAGAGCTAGGTAAAGCTCAAATTGAAAGCTTAAGCAAATTAAACACTTTGAAACCACCTCGTACGCGAGTTTTAGCTTAAGAGGTTGAATATTCAAATGGGTGAAAGCTTCTTTGGAGATTCACATAAAATAAGCCGTTGTTATTAAAATGAACTTTTGATAGAGTGTTACTTTGTATTATATTAATTAGAATAATTGATATTATAATTTTTATTAATATGCTTTTAAATTATGGTAAAAAATCTTGCGAACATATTATTCTTTTCTCCACTCTTCCACTCTCACTCTTTCCCTCCACTCTATTTTATAAAAGTGTCTATCTGTCTCTTTCTTTATCCTAATCTCTAGACCGGCTGGATCGATTTTCACAGGAATTTGCTACTTATATAGCTACCAAACCTACAACCATTGCGTTTAGAGTGAGACATGAGAGTGATCAAAAGTATTGTTTTGGTATATGTACCGTGTATACAATTGCAATTAGTAAAAAGCTGTTATTTTAATATTACAAACAGACACCTAAATTTTACTTATTTATATATATATATATATATATATTAATTATTGCATTATTATAAAAACTATTCTCTGACCTTACCTGCTGTGCGATGTGGATAAAAAAATAAAATATATTTGTTTGAACTTAAAAAAATAACACTAAATGCAGTTCGATAATAACTACTCTAGTTTAAAACTGTGTTGTAGTCATTGACGCCTTCCTCCAGAAGTTATTGAACAAATTCCAATATATATATATATTAAATTCTAATCTTACATAGAATATATATATGCATAAATTTTGCATTATATAATATATATATAATGCAAAACTTATGCATGCAGAGTTGTGAAGCACGAAATTTTCCTGTTGTAAATTTGTAAAGAATATAATTTTCTTCATATATTCCATAAATTAGTTAAATAAACAAATAACTGTAACAAATATGAAACAGGCATCTCTATACAGAAACGAACAGCGCGTTTCAGCTTAGCGCCATTAATTGTTACTGGAATTGAAAACTTTCGTACGTCTCAGTTTATATATGTTCTTGAGAAAACGTGACGCAAATGAGTATAATATAATTTTAAGTAACTTATTTATATTTAATGGTTCAATATTTTTATTATAATAAGCATTTGTTAGAGTGTGAAGTTAATCTCATATATATTTTTTAAAAGTACTTCTATCTAACGGCTGTCATATATATACGAGTATATAACAAGTGATGTATCATTTTACAAACGTATTTATAAGTTCTTTGATTTTCACAATTATTACACATTTTGAAATGAAACTTTTTTAACCGGATTAATCGCGTATAATTTTGGTATTCGCAAATACATTTTAGAACCCGACGTTTCGAACACTTTACAGTAGTCCGTGGTCACAGGCAGACTGAGGTACATTCTCAAACACGTGTCATTCTCAAAATAAAAACATGGACTGGGAAAATAAACCTTTTGAATAATAACTGTACTGAAATTTCGAAATTTATTAAATGTTTAACAGTTTTTAAAGTAATAATTTGGCTTTGGTCGCTAAAGCCAAGATATCTATTTTTTAATTTTTTTTTTAAAGTATTAGCGCACACTTAAGAAAATTGAAAAAGACAAATTTAGAAAACGTATAAAAATTTGAACGCAGCGAGATTTGAACCGGTGACTCCAGAAAACCGTTTTCTAAATATGTCTTTTTAAGAATGTGTAGTCAAGAGTCACTCCGTTCTCCGCTTTTTTTTAACTTATTTCTAGGAGTGGGTTTGGTAGTTCGGTAGTTGTAATGTTTATATGTTAACATAAAGTGCATAGAAAGAGATGAATGCAAGAGAAAACATGCACAAAGCGTATAATTACATAAACAAAAAAATACACCGTTATGTGCTTAACGTATTCGATAGCGACTACTTCACGATAGATAGTATCGAACTAACGCACGTTAGGAGCCACACTCCATCGTATCAGGTGACTTCAATCGAATTTCAATCAGAATTAATGCTCTAGAGAGCTTTCTTTTTAAGACTTAAGAGGCAATTTCAACTTATTTTGTTAAGTTTATGTTAGATTTTTAAAGCGAATCTTTGAAAAACTGGAACTTTGACTTTGATTTATATTTGAAATAATTGAGCTTTTTGTTTTAAAATAATACTCACTTTTTTTTAATCCTGGGGCACGACTTATTGGATGATGGAAAGATAGAGGTTATTTTCGAGGTCAGGTTACCAGGGTAACCAGAGAGATCCTAGTGTCAACACACTTCGTTGCCCACTTTCAGCCCGAAATTGAGACATTGAGTGTTAAGTGGCGGAACATAACACCACTCTTTGTCTTCCTCCAATGCCATTCCTCCTAGTGGGAATTGAACCCACGACCAACCACCACGCGTTTGCAGGTAGGCGCTGTCCCACAGCGCCACGATGGCCTTTAAATCTCTTGATTTAAATATCTGACAAAATATATATTAATCCGTTCATTAGGTATATTATATGTCTCTTTTAATAATTTCAATAAATAAATGGATTTAAGGCATAAATATATATTTAACTAGTTGTAGCCCACAACTACGTTTACATGGACTATGAAAAGTCTTAAATGTTTTTCCCGATCCTGTGGGAATTTTATGAAACCATCTCTTAAGGCTTCCTTAGAGTCTCCAAGGAACTTACATACTATATTTCAACTTTCTACGCCGTACGTGTTTTTGTCTGTGCGTTGTCTGTCAATCACACAGTAAAGCAATGAGTTTTATATTTATACTAGCGACCCGCTCGCATCTTGGCCCACGTGAAATATAGCTCGTTCATATTTTCGGCAGCCTTTTCGTAAAAAAACAAAATTCCTGTTAAACCTTTAAAAAATTAAAGAGAAAAAGTAGCTTTCATCCGAAGACTCTCAAGTATCTCCATATAAAATTTCATCGCAATCGGTTCAGCGGTTTAGCCGTGATGACGTCACAGACGCATTTATAATATTAGTATGGATAGATTATATCATATACAATACAAAACTTAATATGGCGAAAAAATTCAAAAAATTCTTATTGCCCATACATAACATTCATAAAACAAACGACATAAAATTATAGAAAAAGAACTAAAAATAGTACAAGGCCGTCAGGTTTTTATTTCACTTTAAAACCCATAAAATGCTCCCTTGCCATATTCACGATTGTTACAGATTTCTTTAGGTAAGTTACTACAACGGTAAAATAAAATTTTACTGCGTCGAGTAAAGTAATTACTATAAAAGCTTACGACTGCGATTAAAATATAAAAATTAGGTCTAAATAAGTAAATTAGGTTTAAATAAGTAAAAAAAAGAAAATTAAGTTCTTTTATAAAACAATTTTATCATAATATGTTCAATTAAAATTGTATTTAATTTGGAGTACAATTTTGACTTGAGCCCATACCTTTTCAGAGGCACGATGCCAAGTCAAGGTTATACCTCTTCTTCATTTTACTAAACTTTTCCTAGCTTTCACCTCATTTTGGCAATAAGTTTTGAATATGTATATACAAAATGGACATCACTATCTAAAGCGTACCGTTTCTTATATGGTTCGAAGTCAGTCACACTCTGCCTAAATAAGTTATATAGGAAAACTTGTATTTGTTCAATAAATCCATATAAAAAGCAGTAAATAATACAAAATAAAAATAATAGTCTTACAATAGCTTTTCCCATTAAATTCGATATGGACGATGCGGCTTAAGTGATAATGGCCGTTTCCAGACTCACTAAATCTAATTACGCCCTAATAAAGCAGAATTTCGATAGAAACCAATTTAGCTCTATTATACTTTTATTGCTTTCTTGCGTTAATTAGGAGATAAGTGACAAAATTAACAGGATATCCGAATGTAAGAACCAAATGGTGTATATTTTAAAAGGAATTTTATTTATAGGACTGCAATAAAACAATACGGGCACCTTAAAATTTATATTTAAATATGCTTTTTCTTCATATTAATGTATAATTTTACAGCTCCACGTATAGCAGGGTATACAGAGAGAACTGAATTTCAAAACACTCCGCCTTCTTCACCTTCCGCGCGATTACGAGACAATGCGTGTTGAGTGGCGGGACTTAAGACCGCGCTTAGTCTTAACAGAGGTGAGAAAATGAAAAAATAATGGAAATTTCCTCCTAATCTTTCCCTGAGTCGGAATTGAACACACAATCGCGTTTACGGTCAAATAATGTCCCACTGCGTCACAATGGCCTCATCATTACATTGATATATCAATGTAAAAAAATCTTGCAACGCTATTAAGTCAAATATGTAATTAATATTTAAACCAAGTTTTTAAGAACCAAAAGAAAGACGACTAAGTACGCGAGAAAATATTTTAATGCTTATTTTTTTTCAGTTTGTTTAATCCGTTTTGTCGTTTGTTCTTGGAACCTTATTTCTGTGTAATAAGGTGATTATGACAAAGAAGGCAAAACATATGCGTTTAAGAAAGCTCTTATTAGCACAGGGATAAATAACAAATCAGATAATAATTTTATAATAAGTTTTTCATTTTAGGCTTAATAAATATTTCTATGGATATTACATATAATACCTTTATATCATTAAAAATTACATTGAATTAAGTAAAATTGAACCTCTTACCTTCAAATACAACATATTATATGGCTTAGGGTTTATAGTGCTTGAACAGTTTTCAAGAGGCGCGGGTTCAAATCATATATTTTTTAATTTCCTAAGTGTATGAATAACACTTCAATAAAAAAAAAATTACATATGTTAATATTTAAGCGAATTCCATCTAGCCAATATAGAATATAGTCCCTGTGGAGTGAACAGCTATACGCGTAATAAAACAGGAATTCCTAACATACTGTCTTTAAGAAAACGTGACACCTTAAGCTGGAGCTTCAGCTTTGGGCTATCTAAAAGGGGTTGTAAAATATGGGGGTGTAAAAGGTAACATAGATTTTTGAGGTAAAAATGCTTCTTTAAATACGTATACTTAACTAGCGACCAGTTCGTGGCTTTGCCTGCGTAAAATACTCGACTCATTCGCTTACATTTATAATTTAAATGGTTGTAACTCTTTTCTTTATGAACCGATTGCAATGAAATAAATACTAAATGTTAATTGAAGCTTATTAATCTTAATTGGTTTAAATCGGTTTAGTCGTTTCTGAGATTGGCGTGCACAAACGCACAGAAAGAGAAAATAAAATTAAAAATCATTGTTTTGGGTTCTATTACATTGATAAATGCCCAATAATATTTTTTCTCATATATTTTCCATTTATAAACATCGATCAGTTACATTTTTATTATATATATATATATATATATATATATATATATATATATATATATATATATAAAAAAAAAAAAAAAAAAAAAAAAAAAAAAAAAAAAAAAAAAAAAAAAAAAAAAAAAAAAAAAAAAAAAAAAAAAAAAAAAAAAAAAAAAAAAAAAAAAAATTTAGTAGGTTTTATAGGAAATTTATCAATTTTCAGACATATCGCCCTTTGTTTTTTTTTTATTTTGCGGGGTAGACACAGACGCCATTGTTTAACAACCTTCCGTCATTTATGGTAAAATAATGCTCTTGTAACGCATATATGAGTAAGTCAATTAAGAAAATTCATATAGAAATTTTCTATAGACGAGAGCTTTCAACGTAATTACATAGATGAAATGATGATAGATCGCTTTATAGAAAATTTTATTAAATAAATATATTATAATTATAAATGAAAATTATGTTATTATTACAATAGAATTTTGACTCATGATGAAATTTATACTAAGTCGTTTGGGTTTTTTGGTTAAATGGGTGTTTTGTTAATATTAATAAAAGACCGTCGTGGCATGGTGGAACTGCATCTGGTTGTAAACGATGGTTGTTGGTTCAATGTCCTCCCGAAGAAATAATATGTCAGTTGTTGTAAGATAAAATGCGGCATTGAGTTCCACCTATAAACGCACAATGTCCAGAATCCGAGCAGAAAGCGGACATTTTTAACACTTTTTATTTTTAATGTGTTTATTTACACACTTTGGAAATTGAAAAATATATATTTAGAAAACTTATAAAAATTTGAACGCAGTAGGATTTGAACCCGCGTCTCATGAAAACCTTTCAAGAAGGTTTCAATTTCCTAAGAAAGCGGACAGATCGTCTTGATTATATCAAATGAAAATTATAAAAAAACTACTAAAGAAATGGTTTTCTTCACCCTAAAATTTATCTAGAAGATGTGCCAAAAATATATTTTGTAAAGTAAGAAATCTTCTTCTAAGCTAATTAACCTCAAACCATTCATTATTTATTTAGCTTAGTTATATAGAAATTCTGAAAACTTAATTATTGATTATATAATTGTTAATTATTATGTCTTCTTTTTTTTTTGGGTTTGTTGGCCTTTTTATTGTGTTTATTCGCATATTTATATATTTCTTTAAGAAGCAGTTTTTTTTTATTGTTTTTTTATTTAATTGTCGAACCATGTTACATGCGAAGTGTAAAAAAAATCTTTTTTGTATAGAAACAAGATGTGAGCCATTTTTATTTACATATAGAGTTAGCCTATGATTGAGACATACTATGTAACAATTAATGTATAAATGTATTCAACAAAAATATATTGTTAGTAACGTTGGCTTTCAAAATAAATAAATAAAAAAAATGCCTTTTTATTTAGTTAATTTTGTTCCAAATAACTAACAATTAAGACAAAATAAATGATGCTACGTGATGGATAAACTAGCCATGTGTAGTTTAACAAGACCGAGGAAACATCTATTATATTGACCATAAGACTTGACTACAATTTATGGTTACTACTACTACTAGTAACCATCACGTACAGCAGTACAGATAGTGTTAATCGGACACGTCCCAAATGTTCCATAACGTCCGATTCTGCCCATTACATACATACAATTAGGATAGGAAAATTATATTAGAAGAAAAATACAATATAAGTACCTTATTTACCTTTATCATTTAAAAATAATGAAATTTATTAATATTATTATATACTTTTGTGTTTAAGTGGAAACTTAACTGGCTAATGTATTATCCATATGTGCCATGTGTATGCACTTATTGTAAATGCTGTTTGTTTTGCCAATTTTTGCCTATAAAATAAAATGGTATCACCATCATAAAATATTCATGGTAAGGCTGAAGTAACACTCACAACAATCAAAAGCAGACAATTTTGTCCGTTCCGTGAATAAAGAAAGCTGGCATTTGTTAGATTTATCTAAATAATTGTCGTTACAGGTAGGCTAAAAATTTGAGTTAAATTATCAAAATCACAATTACTAGCGTTAGAAATGAAACTAGATGGAGTTAAGATGTCACATGGTGTCCCTTTTTTTAATTAATTTATCTATTTAGATTCATCAGTGATAAAAACATTAAATAACATACAAATTAAAAGTATAGATTTTATCTTAAAACTAAATGCATTATCTTTTGTGAAATTAATACACAAACATAACATTAAAAAAAGGAAAGAAAACAGCTTATAGACATAGAGAAATTTAATATAATATAAGTCTATAGTTTTTTAGTTATTTATAAAAATTTTAAATATGTATAATTAATTAATTACAATTTAAGACATATCCCAAATTCCCTTTCCCTTTCTACATATCCGATATTTATACTGCACTAAAATGTCGTGTACATTAATACTCTATATATTTCAAATTATGTTGAATCGATCTAAAAAAACAACCACTACCAAACAAGCAATATATCTAAATCAAAGGCACTCAGATATCACAGATATATGAAAAATAATAATCTTAATTGAAAAATTGGAAAAAACAGCAAAAGAAAACATCTTGGATTATTGCCACGCATTGTGAAGATGTCTAACGATGAATAAGTGGTGGAAAAAAAGAAGAATCAATTAGCAATTACGAAGCTTCCATCCGTGGGCGATACGCTATAGAGCTAGTACCTCGTTAGTCTAACGAATGCTTCAGATCATGAACAAATCATAGGAGTTATTGTGATTCTCTGTAATTACATTTCAGGTGGACCAGAATTAGAAGTAGATTACACATTATGATATTGAGCAGCTTTTTCTGTTATAATTTGAAATTGTGTAGAGAATAACCTATTTCATGCTTATATTGAGGCTATTGCGCTGTTGGAAGAAGTTTTGAACTACTGACACCTTAAAGACACCTCGTTCTCTCCATTATCTGCCCAAAAATTGAGACTTGCGTTGCCCATAACCAAATGCGTTTACACTCAGACGTTGTCCGTCTGCGCCACGACTGCTTTGATATTTATAGAAAACATATGTAATACACGATTATACTTGCTATCAAACAAGAATATTCTCAAGAACGATCGACAGTCAATCTCGAGGCGTCGTGAAAGTGATAAAATCACAATGAAATATATCCAAAACTAACATCACAGGCAATTGTAGTGAGCGCTTTGTTTGCCGGAATCAGTTAGGCGGTGATTGATTACGCCCATTTCCTACTTTGACGACGAGGGAATGAGATTAGGCGACTGTCAGACGCAATAGCTTGTTATTGCAATTTTTTATATGAAAGTCCTATGACTTTCCGAAAAAACAAGCTAAAGCGGGATTTAAAACTATTTTTATACTCTTAGATCAAAGAGTCAATCTTTTAGTTTAAAGGGTTTTTTATGGCGCAGTGGAACAGGGTCTAGGTATTAACTAAATTGGTGGTAAGTTCGATCTTTATATGGGGGAATGGTCATATTCAATTTTTCCGCTCTGGTAAGACAAAGCGGGGTTGAATTCCGCCACTTAACACGCAAGGTTAAAAGCTTCAGTAAGCCCACACTGCTATGCAGGAAAAAACGTGAAGCTGAAAAAAAGGCTGTCTAAGTAATAAAGCTTCGTTTCACCTTTTCTGCCTTCGATAATATGACTAAGCTTTTTCAGAGTTAATTTGATAGGACTATATGCATATATTCTATTTCCGGGTCAACTTTACTTTTGAGACAACTGTTTGCGAGTTGTTCAAGATAATTTTTATATTCTCTTTACACTTTAAGGTTTGAACCACTAATGCCAAAGGATGGATTACAAAATTTTAAGATTTAGAAGTAAATTAAAATGCTGTTTGACTTTCTTACGTCAATTTTGTTTGATTACTTCGAAAATTGAAAGCGTCTGCCAATATATTGATGTTTAAATTTTCTTGTAATGAAGCTGGTTTTAAAGTATTGTACTGTTTATATATTTGAATACGATCATGATGGTGGAGATGTAAATATATTGCGATGGCTGCAGGTTCATTGTTTATACAGCTTCACGCTTTCCCGCATAGCAGGGTAGTCAACAGAATCTGGTATCAAGACACTCCGTTCTACGACTCCACCCTAAATATAGACATTTCGTGTTGAGTGGCGGAACTCGACGCCGCGCTTTGTGTTAGGTACCAGAACAAACAAATGAAAATATTTAAAATTTAATAATTATTTCTCCGAGTGGAAATCGAACTCATGACCAATCGCGTTTACAGTCTGGCGCTTTCCGACGATGGCGTCCGATCGTCAGGCTTATTATTATATAGATATAAATGACATATATTGAAATTTGTATAACATTCTATTTCTTTAAAAAAAAAATAACCCGTAAATACACTTCATATATAAATCAAATCAATCTATAAAAAATAATTTTATTTAATACCAGCGAAACGCTCGCGGCTTTGCTCGCGTGAATTATAGCCGTTTCGTATTTTTAACGGCCCTTTCATAAAACTCCTGAGAAAAATAAAAAACTCCTCAAGTATTTCTACACAAAACTTTATCACAATCGGTCTATCAATGTTTAGTGAGCTTGGCCGTGAAGACGTCACAGGCAGACAGACAGACAGAGTTACTATCACATATAAATGCGAATGCGTATATATCTTTATAGATCTCTCTAGACGTATATATTCTGAAATGGTGAAAATCAAAGAACTCAGTACAATAATAAGCAAAGCTATTATTTTGGCTGTAAAATGGCAATTCACCGAGATCCATGTTGCTACCCCAAATACGCAATCACACGTGCCGAGTTATTTCTCTAATTGAAACACGAAATTCCTTGTGTTTCGCTAATTTAAACATGTACGTAGTTTCATGTACTACGAACTACTGTTATAATACATATATATATATATATTTAAATCGAGGCCGTCGAGGCACAGTTACAAAATACTGGCTGTACTCGCGATGGTTGTAAGTTCTATTTCTTATTTGGGGAAAAGATCTTTGTAATAAAAACATATTTAGAAAACGTTTTAAAATTTGAACGTTACGGGAGGGGGGTTACAGGGAAGCGCGGATTTACTAATTGTGTGAATAACATCTTAAATAAAGATAATGTGTAAATATAATTTAATTTCTTCTATATATATAATTTAACATATAAAGTTCTTAGCACAAAATATAAAAATGAAGACGATGATGATTCTCGAAATATATATGTATGGTATAAAATAAATGAAAAATAATATAT
The DNA here is from genome assembly GCA_038994665.1 of Podotricha telesiphe. NCBI lineage: Eukaryota > Metazoa > Arthropoda > Insecta > Lepidoptera > Nymphalidae > Podotricha > Podotricha telesiphe. The sequence goes on along the minus strand of JAOYRR010000401.1, from coordinate 205,315 downwards.
AGATATTAAATTACTTACCAAAGATAATAATCAAGCTGAGGTTAACGTAGCGTAGTAGAAGAGCATCTAACTGTAAACACGGTTGTAGGTTCGATCCCCAATCATTTCATTTAAATTGTTATCATTTCTTCGCGCTAGTAATACAAAATGTGACGTTGACTTCCGCCACTCAACACCTAATGTATCCAATTCGAACTGAAATTAGAGATTGGATTGCCTTGACACTAAATTCTGCCGGCTCTGCTATGTGAGAAAAAGCGTGAAGCTAGAAAAAAACTGCAATTGCCAATTTATTGAAGCAGTGCCATATCTAGTGCATATCTCAGAAGTTAGAAAAGCCATAAATCAAAAGAGATATACAGAGAATATATTTAATTTACAAGGATATTAAAGTCAGTATGAAACAGTACTTATGATAAAAAAGAAACACGACGCCATTGTCAGTGGCATATTTGAACAATATGTGACTGTATATTATGGGTTCAATTCCCACTTCGTACAGTACATATTATATTTAAAAAAATTTCAATTTCTCTGTTATGGCAACACAGAGCACAGTATTGTTTTCCGCCACTCAACACAATGAGTCGAAATTGGGTGGAAAATGTAGAAAGCAGTGTTTTTTTTTACCAAGTGTTTATATAGTTGAAATGATATAAACACATCCTATGTCTGTATGTTTATAATCAAATCTTGTAAGTTCAATTTGCGCCACTTCTTGGTACCCAATCAGATGTCAATACAGTAATATGTCCTTAGTGGAGCTGATCTGATAATACAGATGGAAGGTGGCCTTGGAAACGTCTGGGCTCATTTGATTCGATAGGTTAACCGTGGCGACAAGAAAAATATATATAAACACTAATGACTGCCAGCTTACTGAATTTGTTAATGACAAATCCTAGTGCAACTTTTAGGTTTTGTTAGAAATAAAATCTCGCAACAGCTTATGAATTAAGATACCTTTTGACAATCTTGTAATTATTATTGTATGAACACGGCAAATATATGTTTATTTTTTTTTAAATAGCTTTAAGTCTGCAACTTGCATCGTACTCATTTAATGACTCTAGAGCCGTCGTAAGATGGAGGAGCTAATGAAACTGAGATAAGAATATAAATTGTAAATAAAACATGAGACTTTGTTTTGTGTCTTTATATATAAGGTTTATTTAGAAATATATACTTCTATTTTTAACATTTTTTGAAGTGCACATAGGAAAAATATTTTCAAACGTTTCCAAATGTTCGAATCCCGCTGCGTCCAAAAGTTTATACGTCCTCTAAAAATGTTGTTTATTTTATTTATACTTTTGTTAGGAAAGCGTCCTTTTTTATAAACATTAGATTTTTAATTTTTTTTACCAAGTGTTTGTATTGTTTCAACTACAGATATAGGAGGGTGTATTTCTGTAATCAAATCTTGTAAGTTCAATTTTTGCCACTACTTGGTACCCAATACTTTGAAATTTTACATGCAAATGGAAATCAGATGTCAATACAATAATATGTCGTCAATGGAGCTGATCTGATAATGCAGATGGAAAGTGGCCTTGGAAACGTCTGACAAGAAAAATATATATAAACACTAACCACTGCCAGCTCACTGGACTTTTTAAAAACAAATCCTAGTGCTATTCTTGGTTTTGTTACTAATCAAATTTTGCAACATGAAGCTATTTAGCTCTTTAAATGTTCTTTAATACAGATTTTAATTCGACAATTAAAAAAAAAACATTGTTGTCGTGTAAAGACTAAAGAGAATATTAAAATTCAATCAATGTTCAATGGTTCAGTTGCAATATATTAACGTATCCAGGTGATCCCCAGTCGTCAAATGATATATAAATATAAGAAATCTGTATTAAATAAAAAATTACATAGAAAACAGTTTGTTTTCTTTATAAAATTGAATATTTGAAAATGTTAAATTATCTCATCAGTTCAATAGCACATCAGAAGACGATTGGATCATCGTGAGTGCGTCAAACAAATGTATAATGCAAAACATTTATAGCAAACTTAGCTGAAGTAATCCAAGGTGATATTTATTTTTAATATTTTCAGTATTTACAGCTAAATCAAAAATATTTGATTGCTGCCACTTTATTATAGAATAGTGTATACAAAACCGATGTTTGTGTGTGTGTGTGTGTTTATATATTAAAGAATGTATGTGTAATGATATTTTCTATTCTATTCATTAGCCTTCTTGAAATATATATATTAAAATAATTTATAACTAATATTGGTTAACTTCCGCCTGTACACTTTTTTTTTATGTTTTTCCTTGAAGTATAAATATGTAATTGTCTACATACGGTAGAGAACTACATACTTAGATGTAGAGTTACAATTCATTCTTGTTATTACGTGATGCTTTAGAAATGTAATTTTGACATGTTTAGATTAGTATTATATATTAAGATATAATATATAATGCTTTGTTATCATATATAGATGCTACAAAATAATCTTTCAGCTTTAGCTTTACGCTTTTTCCCGTAATTAGAGTGACCTCGTAACAAGACTCTCGGTTCTCAACTTTCCACATAAAATTGAAATGACATTGTAATCTTGTGAGGCGTAACTCAACGCCACATTTGTCTCCTTAGAAATGAGATATAAAAATAATTTGAATATCCTCGAGTGCAGATCGAGCCTCCATCTACTTTTATACGTTAATATATGGCCTTAATCAAAAATATTTACTATGTCTCAAATAAAAAGAATATAATTTGATGGTCATAGTGTTGAAATAGGTAAGTTCTGGGTAAGAACGGGTGAGGGAGGCCTACTCCAAGCTTGACATCCGCCGCAAACGACCAGGTCATCAGGGCGGCATAAAACCGCTGCCTTCTGCCCTAATCGACTAGAGGTCAGCTTGAGGAAGCTGATCGGCGTGATAGGCAAGCTACTCTGAGTAGGCCATCGAGGGCGACCCACCACCTTTGCACGCCGCGAGGTCCCTAGCCGGCTCCTGCCACCGGGATCATCGAAAATTGCTTCCGTGGCCCCAGGCACTGGCAATCGACGTGGAGCACCATGAGGTTTTAGTGGGTATACGAGCGGCCTATATCTGCCAGTCCCCAAGTCCCCAATCAGACAGGTATCAGTAACTGATTTCCTCATGTTAAAAAAATATGGTAAGTACTTCCATTTCCCAGTGCCACAAAAAAGGTGGGCACTCACTGTGCCACACACACTCACACACATTCATACATACATACCAAAACAAAAATAAAATAACTGAATACATTAGCATGATTGGTCCCGTCAAACTCAAAGCTAAAATAAATTCATGTTTTGTTCACATTCCTATACTTTTCAATTTCGCAGAATGCCCTCATTGAATTAACACATTCTATGTCGACCTTTCACAGAATACAAATAGGTTAATACCCGTTGGGTTCCGTAGTCATTTTATGTTTTTGATAATAATAGCGGTTGTCCGCGACTTCGTTCACGCGGTAATAAGCACCACAAATAAAACTGCACTTAGACCTCCTTAATGCGGCCCTGTCACAAAATCCATATATTCACCATCGTCTATTAACTATAAACTACCTGCCTGCCAAATTGCCAAGCGGTTTTTGATATTTCGTGACATTTTGCTTTTATATTATTTTATATATTTGCTTTTATATATTTAAGTTATGCTAAGGTATTCAGCATTCTAGTATATAAGATTTGCTTAACTGATCTGTATTTAATTTTTGTATACAACTTAACGAGTAGTTCGTGCAATACCCGCGACCCTATAATAATGCAAAGGCATTACTAGTTTCATTCCTACCTCCACCGAATTTCAACTGTAAAAGGTAGAAATTTTAGGAAATTCCCTTATAACATTATTACTTCTTCGAGGAGAGTCTAAAAAACCCATATGCCATGATATTCTACATCCAGTACGAAAGAACTCTGCTATGTGTTATTTGTCAGCCACTTTAATATGTGTACCAGTTGTAGCTCGCAACTTCGTTTTAGAAGGAGTATAAAACGTAAAATCTCATTTTCCTGTAAAAAATGAATGCCAAATATATATTTTTTTGCCTATAAAAATTTATGTGTAGCGAGAATCGAACCTAGGCTTCGTGGAAACCTACCAAGCGCTCAAACCACTAAGCTATACGATCTACATCGGGTACGTCAAAATTCTAACACGCTTATTACAACTATTTTCTTTTTTTTATTTTTATTGATAGCGTCTTAGAAGAGCAACTTTACAAATTACAGCTATATAATAATTATTTCCATGAACAATCGTTTGGCTAGAGAGAATGCTATTTATTAAATATTTAAACTTTTTTTATAGTATTATTGACTCACTCTACATATGTAAAATATTTTAAGAGTGCTAATGATATAACAGACGAAAAAAAAAGAACAGAAAATGGAAAATAAAAATAAAGTAAATGTATATAGAATTTCTACTGGTTAGAGCGCTTCCGTGATTCACCAATTCCAAGAGGCGCGGATTCAAATCCTATTAAATTTAAATTTTGAATGAAATGCAATTTTATGAAAAATTAAAATTTGTAGCGTATATAGAGTGAAATTAATAATTAATTTGCTTCCTTAATTTCTTGGTGTTGGCTTTCATCAGAAAAAACGTACCTGAAACAAAAAAAGTTAATTAATTAATAAAGCGACATTATAAATTAAAAAATATAAATTATAACATTCATTTATATCTCGAGATCCCTATACTTTAGTGAAGCACTTTATTTTTTCATATATAGTTTGCAGATTAAAAAGAGCTGCGATATCCATAAAGAATATGTATATAAGCATTTTCATGTGAACTTTTAACCCAAAACCATCGTGTTCTATACAAGCTCCATATACTCTACGACAGCGGTCTTTCGGTCAACTTCGGGATTTCAAATCGCCTTTCCTTAAGCTATTATAGATTTTTAAATATCGTGAAATATAGTTCTCGCGCCTCTTTGAAACCGTCCAAGCGCTCTGGCCGCTAAGCCATGTGTTCTACATCCAGCTGCGTCGAAATTCTTTTACGCTAATTACAACTTATTTTTGTTTCTAGCATATCTGTAGAAAGACTCTATCAGATCGCTTGGAAGGTTTCAAAGACGCGCGGGTTCGAATCCCGCGAAATTTACTCAAAATTCGGTCAAATTGTTTGTAAATTATTTCAGGTTTAGCAGGTAGGTAGGAAAAATAACTATTATCTCAAATAATAATAACAAAATAGGTAAAAAAAGTATAATATACATATAAAGCTTTTATAAGAATAAATATACTTATAACATTTTAAAGTATTATTAATATACTAAGGATATTGAAAAACATTTATTTAAAAAGCGTATAAAAATTTAAACACAGCCAGATTCGAACCCTGCGTCTGCGTCTTGAAAACCACCCAAGTGCTTTGACCACTAAGCTATGCATTTTACATCCGGCTTCGTTGAAATTCTTAAAAGTTTATTACAACATATTTTGTTGTTTTTTATATATATTTTTATATTGTTTAAATGTAAACAGTGTGTAACTGTTATTTCGATTGGTTGTGGAGAGAGTGGAGAACAGAATGTCTTGACACTAAGTTCTTTCAATTGTATTTAAGTCTAAGAAAGATTGTCAATTCGAATCCTATCCAAAAAATAATAATTATAAACTTATTTTTTTGCTATATTTAAGGAAAAAAAATCTCTTAGGCCGTAGTGGCGCAGTGGGACACCGTCTGACTGTAACCGCGATTGGTCCTGGGTTCGATTTCCAGTTGGGGGAATGATTAAAATATTTAAATTTTGTTTCATTTCCTCACTCTGGAAAGACAAAGAACGGCGCGACGTTGAGATCCGCCACCCAATGCACAATATTTTGAATTCACGCGGAAAGTGCTATCCGTGAAAAAGTGTGAAGCTTAAAAAAAATAATATATTTCTAATCTGCTTATTTATACTTACCACCCATCTAAGTAAATTCGTTGAGCTGAGCTTTTACAAGCGTATTCAAAATTAATTAATTAGAAATTTAATTACACAAGCATGCTGAAAATACAATCCTTATCAACCCAGAATCCCGAAAGTTAAGGGATTCACTAACACGAGATTATATGTTACATCATTCATTCATTAATTCTGATTTAAAAATATCTTACTTATGTGATCTTTTTTTAACATCCCACTTGGGACTCCTCAAAGAGAACCTAATGTCCAGACACTCCGTTCTCCACTTTCCAGTGCATTCGCGACGTGGAAACGAAAATAATTCAATAATGATCATTGGGGAAATGGAATGGAACCCACTACCAAACGCGATTACAGCCAGACACTATGCCGCTGCGCCACAAGGGCTTCATTTTGTGAGATAACGTTCTATTATTAACATTTTTTTTTTTAAATGTTAATCACACACTTAGTAAATAAACACACTTCAAAAAAAAGTTAAAAATCAAATGTTAAAAAATACATATTTTTAGAAAACGTATAAAAATTTGAACGGTTACGGAAACAGTCTTAGACGGTTTCCAAGAGGCGCAGGTTCGAAACCCGCTGCTAAACGCAATAATAAAAAATATTTTATTCTATTTAACTAATTTTTTTTAACGTTTGATTTTTGACCTTTTTTCTACTTTATATACGAGGATAGAGAGAACCTAGTGTCAAAACACACTGTTCTCCACTTTCTGATATACTAAGAGACACGGCTTATGTTCAGTAGAAAGTACAATATAGTTTCTTCTATTTGTGAGTGACTGACAGCCAATGCATAGCCTAAGCTACTGGGTGCGTTGAGTTGGCATTTTACATATTATTTTTTTTACTTTTTATAATATATTAATATAATTAAATAAGAGTTCTAGTCTCATCCTTGAGATGTGTAAACGAACACTAAAAGATGATTTCTTGAAATTTCAAAGTGAAAAAGGGAATAACACATCATACAAGTATACGTATATATACGTTGTTTTAACAACATTCAATGCCTTAATACTATAGAAGTATCTAGAAATAGATTTATATTTCAAATGAATATGATAACGATGTTTTCAATGAATACTTTATTATTATGGTTTTGATAGGGAAATTATATACTAATGGTGCTTCGAGCTCTGGCATCAGTCCAGAGAACTTCGCAAATTACAAGCTTATATATGAAGAAATATATAATCAAAAATCTTAAAAAACAGCGAAAAATTAACATTTTGTGGGAGTTTGTTATCTATTGAATGCCAAAGCGGTGTTACACTATTGTGTCTCAGTTCTCAAATGCTGGATTGTATTGGGAGCTGTGACTTCGATTCCCATTTGAAGAAACAAGATTATTTAAAAAGAGTGAGTTGAATTGAGCTTAGCCAAGCAAAGTTGTGTGTTTATATAATAACATATAAAGAATTCAGAGTCAGCCAAAGTAAAGACGACGACGTGTCCATACTAATTAGCTTAAACAAAAAAAAACTAATTCTACCCAAAAAGGAATATTTACAACTACAGTTATTATTATTTTTTTCAATTGTCTAAGAAAGGTTGTCAATTCGAATCCCATACAAAAAAAATATTATAAACTTATTATTTTGCTATATTTAAGGAATTAAAAATTCTCTTAGGCCCTCGTGGAACCATTTGACTGTAACCACGATTGGTGCTGGGTTCGATTTTCATTTCCTCGCTCTGTAAAAACACAGTACGGCGCGTCGTTGAGATCCGTACTTAATGCGCAATGTCTTGAACGGAGTATGGTGAACGGAGTATGGTGACACTAGGTTCTCTCTGACTACCCTGGTAAGCGGGATAAAGCCAGAAACTATAAAAATATTGATTAAATCCATAAATTCTTCAACACAAAGTATACTTTAAAAGAAATATTCCGCTATTCTAGGCAGAAAACGTTTTAAACCAAAACAAGAATGACTCAATAAACTTTAAGACTCAGCCATTAAGTATAAACGTATGGGGCAGTAATCCACTACAAGTACTTATGCTATAAAAATATATTACATGAACCTATAGGAGTATATATATTTTACATTTTTTAAAGTGTTATTCACTTAGGAAATTGAAACGGTTCAAGAACGGTTGAACGCTTTTCAAGAGGCGCGGGTTCATAACCCGCTGCGTTCAAATTTTTATACGTTTTCTAAATACGTCTTTAACCTATAGGAGGACCTATTTAACCTATTAGGGTAATGTCATTCACTCATCATTCGGATTTATACTACGATAAAACTTTACCTATATATATATCTATACTATACATTAGCTTTCCATAGGTTTACTCATCGTGTTTCTAGAAAGAGGAATTCGGAACACTGCCTGGGATGGATGAGGTCGTGGTTCCGGAAGGGGTGGGCGGTGCGCTAGCACCTTTGAGGCGTTGGTTGCGAATTTTCAACGAAATTATATCAAGTCGTAATATTAAAATCTTCTTTTTATTTAATTTTATATATTGGACGTTTATAAAACAATAATTTAGATTTAAATTAAAAACTGCCATATTTCTCTAAAAACGTAAAAAGAAATCAAATGAAGATTGATTTTGGAAACAACCTAGCTAGTCTATTAGAATCCTACATCCGGCGTCCCTTCCAAATCAATTATAGAAATAGAAATCAATAGAAATCAAATGAACATTGATTTTGATTTTAAATCATTTTCCACCTTAATTATAAAGTTTCATTTTTAAACTAGCTATTATCTAGTCAATTAGGTTCCTATATCCGACGTTCCTTCTAAATCAATTATAGCCTATACGTTACCCAGGGCAGACTCTGGCCAATAGCCCTATATTCAATTTAATCCCTTCCTATTCAATTTCTTCCCGGAAATAAGCATGACGAGAAAAAGACGACAACAATTTTATAAATATACAGTATTATTCTAATATAATTTTTAAATTATTCTAAATTAAAGCTCTCAATGTACAGACACTTCTTTTACTGTTTTTTTATAGTATAAATTATTAAGTTAATATATATTTATAAATTTCTATATAATAAAAAGATTAACCCTCGTTTTTCATTTGGGTCCGTAGTGGTGCAGTGGAACATTGTCTAACTTTTAATGTGGTTGTTGTGGACTCGATTCTCACTCGAGGGAATGAATATATTTATTTACACGCTCTGTCTGTCTTTTATACGCTCTGGTTGGCCAAAGAAATTATGGATTTAATCAATATTTTGGTTCGTTTATATATTTGTTTTAGAGTTTCTTGCTTTATTTAACAGGCTAGTTCTCCAGTTAGACAAACCGAGGCATTGGGTTCCACCACTCAAAACAAAATGTGTCATATCTAAGTGAAAAGCGGAGAACGGAGTGTCTTGAGTCTCCGTTTATCCAGCTATGCGGGACAAAGCTTGAAGCTATAAAGAATATTAATAAAAGCATATTAAGCAAGTTCACAATCTAATTATCACGTTTATAGTAGTTTCACATAAGGATAGATTAATTGAATGATATGAGTATGAAGTTCTCAAAGTTTCGCTAGAGATTTCCGTATATTGTATTTAGAGTTTGTTTAAAGCTATTGTGGTGCAGTGGGACATCATTTGACAGTAAAAATGATGGTAGTGAATTTGAATATTACGTGTGGATGAATGATCATATTTAAAATACATCTAGTGCCCGCGGCTTCGCCTGCGTACACTACAAAACTAATAACTATTTCGTTTTATCGCCCGCCCGCATTCTCACTTAATTAAAAAAAATGGCTTAAATTTACAATTTAACTTGTTTTATGTATTTTGTTTACGAACCGGTTGTAATTAGATGAACACATCATTAATGTTAAGGGAAATGTACCAAAATACAACAGTCAAAACTACATCTAAATCGATTAAGCCATTTCTGATTGGTTCACAAACGCACAGACAAACAGGAACAATTATAAAATCATCGTTCTGGGTTGTAATACATTGATAGTTCTAATATATTATTTCATATATCTTCCTTGTACAGGCAGCGTTAAGTAACATTTTTATTATATGTATAGATATTTTTATATCTCCGCTCTGATAAAACAATGAGCTCAACACGCAAACTAAAGACTTTATGAAAAGTGCCGAACCAAGACCTAGGTTCTTTCTCTCTACTCTACATGAGGTAAGAAGTGTGACGTTTCAAAAAAGAGTTTGTCCGTATGTATGTGTACCTGTTCATTTTATTTAATATTAAATCAGTAGTTATTATTTTATTAAAATGGAAAATGGAAGTATCCATTTCCCAGCAGCCTTGTGTATCGCCACTTATTATTATTTTAAATATTCATTTTCTCACATCATTTCTCGCTGGTTAAATTAAGAACGTGACTGAAGCTTACGGTAAATATTTTTTTACAAGGAACCGTTTTAAAACACCTTCCTGAATGCATTTTGATACGTAGTCAAGTATTATGTCGTTAAAAAACATCTACTTTTAACTACTTTAACATAACAGTGGTTAGCTGTTCTACAAATCATTAGTATAAATATATATATATATAGATATTTATCTGTTTTTATAGAAAATAATTAAAATTTATATAATCACTACCCCAGTGAGAATTGAGCCCCCATTGTCGTAGTATGCAAGACTAGAAAAAAAAACCAATATCCAGGCTGAAATTAGAATAATCTAGAATTCAAGTATCAAAATAAGCTGTAAATATTCACAGCTTAGCTCAGCTGTGGTGGAGCGCTACACACATGTGAGTACCGTACTATCTGCGTAATAGGTCGTTTACTGTAGTCGAGGTTATGTGAGAAGGAAATAACATTACATATCAGTACTTCTAAGCTCCAGCTATTCTAAATGGAGTCGACTGACTTGCTTATAACATACACATATAGGGCTCCGAATTACATGGAAAGTTTTACCAGTTTATATCCGTAATAATATTATAAATGCGAAAGTCTGTCTGTCTGTCTGTGATGCTTTGTGACGCTTTCACGGCTAAACCATCGGCCCGATTTGGAATGGAATTTAGAACGGAAATAATTTAAGATCCAGGGTTGAACATAGGTTATTGCTGTTTTCAAAAATCAACCCCTAAAGACTGAAATAGGGGATGAAAGTTTGAATACAAAATCCAAACTGCTTCACCGATATCGATGAATGTACTCAGGAATATGACGCAAGGTTTTTCGCCTAAATTCATTATAACTTTGAGTCAGTTTCAATGCTATCATGAAAGTAAATGGACGTAATCCATATTAATATTATAGCTATAGCTTGCATGGGTGAAGCCGCGGGCAGGTCGATGGTATATTATTTTATAGCTTCAAGCTTTTTCCCGCCTAGACGTAAGTCAGAGAGAACCTAGTGCCAAGATATTCCATTCTCCAATTTCCGGAAATTTTCACAATATATTTTTTAAATATATTCATACCCAATAGTGGAAATCGAACTAACAACCAATCGCGTTTACAGTCAGCCACTGTTCCACTACACCACCTTGACATCTTTTACTAGATATGTTATTAAAAATACCTTAATTTTCCAATGATATAATTAATAAAGCATTTTCGCTATATATACATTGAGACTGAATGTAATTGAGTGTTAGTTGTGAGGTCGATGCCCACTCATTGAATTTATTATAATAAAGAATTTAAATATGATAATCTTATGTCATTTTAATCTCTCCACTCTGGTAAAACTCAACTCTCCCTCTCTCTCTGCACACTGTCTCTCCTTTATTCGACAATCTCACTGTAGTATGTAGATTTAAGGAAAATGAATATTTACTTGCTTGTTACAAGACTGACAATACTGACATTTTAATATTAATGGACAATTCAAAAGTGCTTGTGGCCTATAAAAAAATTGATGTTGATTCCTGTTTGAGTGCCAAGTGGTTTACAAAGTGATTTTTCTCTCTTAGTTTTCCCTTTGTATTTATAAATAAAATAAAAATATAAAATAATTCTTATGTTAGAACACACTGATAAGGTTAGTAACTCAATTAACTGCAGTATAGCAGTTGCTCGAAATGTCAGGATGAAATTTAATTAAGCTTCTGTCTAAGCACAAAATACCTGTTGTCTGAAACTACAGTGGCACAAGTAAACTCGACGCTAGTTAGCGAGTAAGTAAAGTACATTGTTTGTCAATTTCAAAAGTGCTTGTTAAAATCCATTTTTAATGAAGCGTTGTATATATATTTTATATATATTTATATTTTATGTGTTAAGCTATATATATATATATACAAATTGGATAAGGGATATATATATATATATATATATATATATATATTTATATATATACGAGTATATCTTATGCAATTTTGAATCTTTTATAGACTTTATATACTAGGTAATAAGTGACTTATTTTTGTCTATCTAGACCCTATAACAATCAAACTTTAAAAAAATACTTCTTGTGTGTTAGAACCCTTAACTATTACATATGAGTCTATAAGCTTATCAATTATTTTGAAATTAAACTGTTTCAAACTGGATTAATCGCGTATATTGTTAATATTCGAAAATACATTTTAGTAACCCGAACCATTTTGAACGCTTTACAGTAGGCTACAGAGTCTACCTGTGACCTGTAAAAATCGCGAAAACCAAAGATCTTTCTAATTAATTTTCGTCAGCTTCACGCTTTATCCGTGCCACTATTACCATGTGTGATAGACAATTTCTAGAAAACACACAAACACACATACACATATACACACACACATAGACACACACATACACACTTATCCATCCATCCATCCCTGTACATCTACATTTATTTCCCCGAAAGAGATTTGAAACCACAACAGTTACTTATTAAACAAATACTGCACGCATTAATTATAATGCTTTAAAAGTTGTTATATGATTTTTTAACATTCTCTTGCATGTTAAAGTTGGACAGAGAGGCTTTTATTTATTAACAAATAGGTTTCCCAGGCAGTGGGTAGCGAATGGAACTTTGCACAAAATTTCAGCACCTATTTGAGGCTTTCTGGGAGCGATTGGTCGGAAGCTTATAGCGACCAACTTGCATGCCCAATAGCATCGATCCGTCTACTGTAGATTATAAAAATGTATAATGTACAATAATGAGTATTTGTTTAATACGTAACTTATTTTTATTTTAGAGTATATATATCACTTTAAAAACAATGTCATATTTGCTAGACCTTTAAAATACGGGAAATAAGTGAATATAAACCAGATGTTCATTTATTTATATATATATATAAATTAAATATTTAATAAATAGCATTCTATCTTGCCAAACGATTGTTCGTAGAATAATCTTTGGGTAGCAGAAATTTGTTAAAATCTCTCTACAGAGATGCTAACAACAAATATAAGTTGTAATAAGCGTATAATAATTTCGACGTAGCCGGATGTAGAAAGCATGGATTAGCGGTCAGAGCGCTTGAACGGTTTTCAAGAGGCGCGGGTTTAAAACCTGCTGCGTTCAAATTTTTATACGTTTTCTAAATATATGTTTTCCAAAGATAACAGAGTTAAAAATTACTGGAAAGACCTGTTGGCGCAACATTCACCTCGCATGTCACTTCATATAAAACTGTATTCAAATGTCAAATACGTATAGAGTCGTGTAACAATTATTTTATTATTTTAAAATGCACTGTTATGAAAAAATATTTAATATTTGCGCTATTTCTCTACATAAACTAACTGTGCCACACTTTTGTGTGTTATTAGCGAAATTAACCAAATTTCTATTAACCAAACCCGGGATCAAAAATATATTTCAAATGCATCTCTCTCTCTCTCATCTCATCTCTCCCCTATCGCATCCCTCTTGTAGAAAATAGTTTATACAAAAGTCCCTCATGACTTGATACAATGATTTTACCACCATTTTGAAAGCAAGCTTACATAAAATTCAAATGCTATGCAATTATGCAAAACACAGGCTTCACTCAAAATAGAAAATTTTCATACAAATTATTATATTCGTCTTTTATTACGTTCGTTTGCGTGATGATATCGATATACAACTTTGTTGTTCTAACTTTAGTAATGTTTCTTTTGAAAGCTTAGTGTTGTTTTAAGCTTCATTAGAAAAATTGGTATAATTTCTTTGTTATTATACAAATAGCCAAAGTCGCATGTTCGACGATGTCTTGGAGAATGGCAAATGGTGACCACTGTATAACCTCGAGCTAAGACAGTTATAAAACGAGCCGGACAGTGTCTTTATTGAGTGGGACATGTTTGAGAATGCATGACTTGAAAACTCCAAATGAACTGCTTATGGGAATGCCTGACGGTCACAAAAGTCGAGGTAAACCCAAGCTGCGATAGTTGGACGGTGTTGAGCAAGGCGTGAACTATGAATTGGATTCAGAAAACCCAAAACCGATAAAATTGAAGAAATTTACTGGACAAGGTCAAATCTAATGAAAAATAAATGGCTGTTAAGTCTGGGGTGCAGATGGTAAAAATAGCTGGAGTAACAGATATAACTTTTGTATTTACAACTTTTGTTTTACTAAACTCGAACTTCATGCCCTATAGAGAAATCATGAATTTTGAAATGAAACTATTTTAACCGGATTAATCGCGTATAATTTTGGTAGTTAAGTTAATCGCGTATAAATTAGGTTAGTTAGTTAAAATAGTTTCATTTCAAAATGTGTAATAATCGCGAAAATCAAAGAACTTATACATCATGAATTAATTAGTGACAAAATACGTCACGAAACTTAAAGCTTCTTTCAAATATTTTGTTTTCTTCACTGCCTGGGAAAATGTTCTCCTGATCAAGCTTGTAGAATCCGAGAACCAGTGAAGAAAATTCATGATAAAAATGAAATGCCTACAGATCGACATATATAATTGACACAGATTTTTTTTCTAAAACCGTAATTATTGAGCTTGTTTTGGACCAGAATGTCAAGAAAACATAAAATTATCTTCTTTATTTCCCACACAGCAGGTCGGTAGGACCTAGTGCCAAGACCTTCTTTTCTCCACTTTCTGTCGGAATTCGAGACATATAGACCCACCCACAAAAAATTAAAACCAATTAATTATTTAAATAAATAATACTCAATACATAACATACGATTAGTAGGATATTATTGATCAGTTTTTATTATTCAAATAAGAAAATATTTGTTACTTTTCAAGATCAGAAAACAGTAACAGTCTTTAACAATCGTTGGTTTTAGAAACTCTATCAAAAAAGAGACAGACATACATTTATGTATTCAGGATATATCCTGGGAAAGAATGAGATAGCACGTATTTATAGTGTTATATTACTCGTAGTTTAGTATGATGAGAAAAAAATGCAGTATAATAAGACAGTAAGTTGTTTTTTATTATATAATGATAAGCGCTCTATGTACCAAAATGAAAGTTGTAGTAGGTAGACGGCCGCTGTGAACGGATTTTGTGAGAGGGATTTTTAAGGACGGCTAAGGGCTCTCGTTAGTTTGTGAGTAGTAGACATTAGCTAAAATAGAATTTTGTGACAGGGCGGAACTAAGGGCACTCGTAATGGTTTATATAAAGCCTTAGGCTTTTTGTATCTGAAAATTGGAAGACTCATCTTCATTACTCCACGGATGAAGTCACACGCTAGTTTTATGATAAATAAATCCTATTTTATTTTGGTCTTCTGCAAACTAAATATTTTTTATTGGTTACTTTTGTGTTTTATAAAGTGAGAAGTAATATTGTATTACCGATCTGTCAAACTGTCGGTCTGTCTAGTACAATTGTCGTTTTAAGCGCTAGCGCGTTAAGATGCGAAGACGTTTCAAATAAACTGTCTCATGGACGGCCAGTGTGATTGACTTGTGTGTAATTTAAATCTTTTAAATATCAATTTTACAATAAAAATTCAGACAGTAGTGTAGACTGTGTGGTATACACAGAGAACTTCGATAAAGATATATTTAGAAATCGTATAAAAAATTGAACGCAGTGGGATTTGAACCCACGCCTCTTGAAAACAGTACAAGCGCTCTGACCGCTAAGCCATGCGTAGAACGCGAATGCAAATGAGCTTAACATTTAGCGTTTATTTTATTCGAATTGTTTCTAAAATAAAAAAGATACAACCGTCTATTAAGTGGGTACCCACCCGGGTGGGCGAAAAAACTAAACAGTTAAATTTATAGTTGTGCAGTTACGCAGGTGAAGCGAGCGGGTCGCAAGTACATATATATGTCAATAAATAAGCTTGTTTATAACAAAAGTTTGATCAAGATTACATTTCTGTAACACACGGTGTTCGTAAACAGTCCAACTCAAGCACTTAGCAAAGTTAAATTGGCTAGAACCCAGGTTAAATACTTTTTTGGCGTCGAAACGCTAAGAGCTATTATTGCTTTTGTAATATATAACTGTAGCTTATTGATACTTATTTTACATTAGCACTCAGAAATACCAATTAGCGGCTAAGTGGTGTTAAATAAAAACTGTGCATTGACGCACGCATAGCATGCATAGGACACTTTGTTTTCCCACTTAATGTCAATATTGAATTGTAACAGTCTATTTATTCAAAATACGTGGTTTCTTATCAAATTATTCCACGAGACTCTTTAAGTTATTTTTTTTTTTAGGTTTGTCAGTAGTTTTTTCAGTAATACTCTTAAATCAAACTCAGTTCAAAGATAAATTGTACAACTGTGTTAAGGCAGACTCCAAAACAAACACAAAAAAAAACACTAAACAAGTGACCGTTACACAAGTTCTCTTAATACGAATCCTTAAAAGTTACCATTAATATAGTTGTAGTGGAATCAATATGCAGTAAATTGTATATAACTAATTAATAATTAAAATAATTTCGCACTTATGGAAATTATTATATTTGGAACTAGCAACCCACTCGCGGCTTCGCCTGCGTAAACTACACTAATAAACTGTTTAGTTTGTTTGCCCGCACGTCGTTTTATGAAGCGCGTGTACACTGAAGGCTAATAGATTATACATCTGCTTTCAAATTCATTCAACTTGGGCTTTCTTTTTATTAAAAAACGTTTTTGTTATAAAAAACTGTTCAAATAATGGGAAAAAATATATTATATAAAAGTTTTAAAGCCTCAAAATGTTTCTTTTTGAGTTTGAAATTCATCCTCTTGAAAGTATAAATTTGAAGTTCAAAAAGCTGCAAATCTCATGAATGCTTCATCAAAGTATCTTAAAAGTAGTAAATTTTGAAATATTACTCAATATTCTAATTCTAAGCCTATAATGAGCGAAATGACTTCACACACTTCAGTGAACGCACTAATTTCATATGATTTATTAGACTTGGAGATTCAACTGTAAATTATTTCAGCAGTCAAAACGAGGACATACCTTTCTACAGATATGTCTCTATTTTCAGTCACCGAATAGCAGGGTAGTCAGAGAGAACCTAGTGTCAAAACACTCGATTGGCAATAAAACCCACAACTTATCTAGTTTACAGTCAGAAGCTGTTCCACTGTGCCACAATAGCGTTTATTTTGTGATAGATCCAAAAAATTTGCACCATACTAAGTATAAATATTTTAGAATATTATTAATACATTGTATATGTACGTACGCTAAAACTGTTCTTATATAGTAAATTCTTGTCACTTTTCAACTCTAATCCTGAAAGTTGTAACAACTTGACAAAGTTTCAAAGTTCTAAATTGCCTGAAACCTGCTCGGACGATAAAAAGTGATCCGCTAATAAAATTGCATTAAAGGATGGTTGGAACAGCAATATGATAGGCACATCACGTCATCTCTGTATGTGGTGCATGTCATAAGCTTTCATAAATATATATATATATAGATATGTTACCAGTTCTTTATAATTAATAACAAATAAAGGTAACAAGACTTTTACAAAATTTTTACACAGTCGTAGAAGAAAATATTTCATTGTTTAAAAATATAAATTTAGCTTAAGCGGCCATATAATGATGATAATATGGAGCAATTATATTTGAAGAGCAGTCTGTAAATTAGTACAGTTAAAGTTTTAATAAATAGGGTGGCATAAAGGCTCGCCAGCCCCTCCATCAGGTCTTACCAAAGCGGGCATGACCTTTAGAAAGAAAGAACACAGCGGAAAACAAAAAAGTTTTTATGGAGAAAGAATGCAAAACGAATGAACAAAGTGAATATTTTACACACACCATGCGTTTGACATCCAGTTCATTAAAAGCACTTTATACAATTATACAAAACATATTGTATACAATATATATTTTACGCGTTCACAGATCTATCTAAAACATTAAAACATTGCCATATTTTATATGTAATAAAAAGCCACTGTCTGCCTCGATCACGCCATTAATTAAGAACGACTTTACCCATTTAATATATATTTTTATAAATAAGTTGCCATTACATAGCATAGCTTTAACTCTGTACAAAATATTTATGGAAACAAAACAAAAAAAAATTGAGCTTAAAAACAACAGAAAATACATTAAGTTTATTGTTATTTATTAAGAAAACAGGACAAAGTCGGTCAGGTAAGCTAGTATTATTTATATATATATATATATATGGGCATGCCACTAATAACTTGTACCAAACACACAATTTTCCTCGCGCAAGTTAGATGTAGTGTGACACTTTGCAATATTACATAAGTTATATGAAAGTTTAATACTTTTATTTTCTTATCGAGCTCTTTTTAATTCATCCCCGAGATAGGACTGAGAGTTCCTTAATTAATTTTATAAATTAATTTGAGTTTGGAAACACCTGTCTGAAATTGTTAAGATGTAAGACGTAAAACTTTGGTAGATTTATACGTTTAGCTTATATAGGATGTATATTTAAGCTACAAGCCTTTTAATGATTTGTTTTGTATTGTCAAAAAAGCTGCCTCAAATGGGAAGTCGTACTTTTTCTCTAAATTATTAAGTTTTGAGTGGAAATTTCAAGTATGGACTTTTTTAATAGTTGAGCTTTGTTAGTGAGTGCTCTATTTATTGTATTTAAAGAATTAATGTAAAATTTATATTTACCATCTGCTAATAATTTTGGTAATGTTTTTCTTGTTTCTCAGACCTGAGGAACTTACAGTCGTTTTTCCACTATGAATATTTTTTGTTACAAGCAAAAAAAGACAACACCCTAATTCGAGACATTGAGTTTTAAATATTCAACACTATTTTTTGACTTACATAAAGAAAGAGAAAAAAATTATATATAACCATTTCATCGAATGAGAATCGAAACCTATATATAATCAATAGTCAATCAATAGTCTACAGTCAATAAAAAATGGCCATCAGCTTTACCAATTTTTGCTAAGACGACATTTTCATATTTGTATAGTTTAGCTAAGCTTATATGGATGCTCATCAGATTTTCCAAATCTTTAAGCTTTATATTTCAACAAATAATGTTCTTGATGCTGGAAGCTTTTGCTAAGGTTCTATTGATTTATGTCTTACAATTTAGCTGGTCTATTATGTGTACATTAGATATTCCACTCTTCATAATCACCAATCTAGTATAAAACAGACAAACAAAAAGACAAAATTTAAAATAATTGATTCATTTGTTCTATTACTGTTTCTTCATTTCCTTATATTTATTCTTAAATATATTCAATATGTACTCACATTTTTTACTGTTTTACTATAGTATAGATAGAATATATAGATATACCCATACATTCAAGCTTAGCGGTCAAAGCGTATCGACGGCTTCCAAGACAAACGGGTTCGAGCCCCGATGCGTAAAATTTTTTATACGTTTTCATATATTTGTTGGTTGCACATATGTTTTCATACGCTAATTTCTAATATGACAGTAATGTGAAGTTTTGCTGTCCGTTTCATGTATTTTTAGTCTTCATATATTCCAATAATAGTGGCGAATAATATAGAATGTTTTATAGCTTTCCTTACCCTCAAGAATCTTACATGCCACAAGGTAGCATCTCATGTTCACCAGTGGTAAGGAGGAGTGCAAAGGAGGGGCGAGGAGTGCAAATGAGGGCAGCTGTGAGAAAGCGAAGTTGTGTTATTGAGTGAGGCTGGTGTCAAAAAGAGCCATTGTTAAGCCATTCAAAGAGTAGCTGTTAGAGGTATTATATACTATTATTAAACAGACATACAATACAAAGCCTGAAACCTCAAAACAAATTATTTATCAGTAACTACTAAACTAATTAGCACACCTAATATTATGATACACGATGTCCATCTGTCAGTAATCCACTTCATGCCGTAGCGCGGTTGAATTCAATTATACTGTGCGATGCGTTCGCATAATTTCGATATTAAGTTGTGTGTACACTAGGTTGAGCAGTTTTTGTTTCTTTTGCAGCTATACGCGTTTTAAAGGCATGCGGAAAGAAAAACCTAGTGTCAAGACACTCCGTTCTCTATTTTCCAACAAAAAAAAAATATACAGGTTATATTTTTTTTATTTAAATCAACTTTTATGTTTGAGGCCACCATTGCGCAGTGGCACAGTCTCTGAGTTTGAGCGATTGTGAGTTCGAACCCTACTTGGAATAATTATAATGTTTCAATTATTTTCAATTATCCACTCTGGTAAAACAGTACTTTCTCTCAATTTTTTGTAGAGAATTGAAACCGGAGTGTTGTATATACCTAGTAAAGCGTGTAGCTGCTCTCTTGTACACAGGGTTATTGGTTACTGTAATTGTTTGCTAGACCGGACATAGTTACTTCAAATTTCAACTAAATACTAAAAATAAGAAATTTTATATCAAACGCGGATGTTATATTTGAATATTGACGCTACTGCGCCACGATGGCCTTAAGATATATAATAAAACATATATTTAGAAAACGTATACAAATTTGAACGCAGCGGGATTTGAACACAAGAACTATGTTCAAGCGCTCTGACCGCTAAGCTATGCGTTCTACATCCAGCTACGTCGAAATTCTTATACACTTATTACAACATATATTCGTTGTTAGTAGAGAGATTTTTAGAAATTTCTGCTACCCAAAGATTATTCTACGAACAATCGTTTGGCAAGAGAGAATGCTATTTATTAAATATTCTGAACATATGTTTTTCAATTTCCTAATGAAATCTGTGAATAATACTTTAAAAACAAATGTTTAAAAAAATAAATGATATAATTCAATATTTCTCCATTAAGAATTGAACCCGCACGGAACGATTTTTATAAACTACAATATAACTGTACCACAAACCACTTGAAACACACCTGCGCCTAGTTTTATATCAAACGAAACTCAAGATATTAGAGCAATACGTCAAACGTAACGGAATCTTAATTCATTCCGGTATAAAATTATTTTCAAAGAATATAATACATATTTTGAAATTAAACTATTTTTAACCGGATTAATCGTGTATATTATAACCGTCAGCTTCTTTCTAGTCGTATAGTCTAAACTTTTGTCATTAATCCAATTTGTCAATTAATAAATAATGCAAATTTTATATAGTTTTTATTTGAAACAAGAGAAACCACTTCAAGCAAACAAAAGGACTTGAATAAGTTGCAATTGCATTATCATAGTATATACTACTGTTTCAGTAATTATTTGCTCAATATTCTGAGAGCTTTCGTAGAAATCATGATTTTTAAGTAACATCGGTGGAAAAATGAAGTAACCTAATTAAAAAAATATTAAAATTTGTAAATATTTGAATAATGTTTTCAGATTACGTAAAAAACGTTACGAACCCGCTCCTCTTGGTGACCGTCCTAGCGCTCTGACCACTAAGCCATGCGCTCGACATCCATCCATCCATCCATAAAAAAAATAAAAATATTGTTTTTTTTTTTATTAAAGCTCTCATCTCAAAAACTCTCATTATTTAGATAACAGTATTTTACCTATATCCAAACTAAATCGAACCTAAAACCTTATATTATGTAAGGTTAATTCAAAGCGTTAAGCCAAAGGGGCAATTTAATATAAAATACGTACCGTCTTTGACATTAAGTCACTTGAAACTGTTCTCGTATTTTATTCTTCTGCCTTTTGTTGTAATGTAATTTTTATCAAAAGACTCTTTCAAATGCTAACTTAAATTTGTTTCAATTTTTTATTAACAATAGTAATATTGTGTGAAAATAGATTCTTTTGTCTATTTTATATAAAATTGTGCTCATTTTGATAAAGTTTTACATAAATCTGAATAACCTTTTAAGTGACATTTAGATTCAAAACTTTATTTATCGAAAACGTATGTAAATTTGAATGCAGCGAAATATGATATCTTAAAATGTTTTCAATTTCCTAAGAATGTGAATAATTCTTTAAAATGTTAAAATATTTTAATATTTTTTACAACTTCACGCTTTTTCCCGCATAGTAACCCTACTATGCGGAAAGAAGTCAGAGAGTACCGCCCGAAATCGAGACTTTGCGTGTTGAGTGGCGAAACTCAACGCCGCACTTTGTCTTAGGTACTAGAGTAAATAAAAGAAAATATTTTAAATATTACAATTCCTCCGAATGGGAATTGAACTCACAATAAATTGCGTTTACATTCAGCCGCTGTCCCTGTCCACTGCGCATTTCCCAAATCAAATTATATTAATAAATTAAATTAGTGATTAGTAATTAATTAATAGTGACTGAACCCAACGCTGTAATTCTATGTTGAATACCCAATAAAAAAACATTTTAAATCGAATTAGTCCTTTGAGTATCGAACCCATAAACAACGCGTCGAAATACCTAGATCTCGATGTAAATTTAAAATATTATTGCTTCAAATGAATATCATCATTAAAATCGCTTGATTCAATTAAAATACGACGTATAACTTATATTATTTATTCGGCACAAGTTTTAATGAAAGCTTTCATTCAGAATTTCCTTTTGTATTTATTTTGTAGATTACAGGATCTGGTACCAATCGTTAATTAAGATATCGATATATTGGGTAAATGTTTTATATAAGGAAACTTGAAATTAAATCGATTGTACAAATAATAATTTTGTTCATGAAATTTGTTCAAGTGGACTATCTAACGAGTTTCGTTTCAAGAAATACTATGTAATTAGCTTAGAGTTGTTGTAAATTGGGTCGATTTTCACTAAAGGGAATTTTAGCTTTAAACATGTTTTTTTTCCGTTTCAGAAAGAACCCAGTGTTAAGGCACTCCGTTCTAGACTTTCATAAACACCGCACGAGCTAAGATCAAAAAGCATTTTAACTTATTTTTAGAAAACGTATAAAATATTGAACGTAACGGAATTTGAACCCGCGCCTCTTGGCATTCTACTAGAACGCATAGATTAGCGGCCAGAGCGCTTGGACGGTATCCAAGAAGCGTATGTTCAAATCCCGTTGCCTTAAAAATTTTATACGTTTTCTAAAAGTATAAGTTTCAATTTCCAAAATATTCAAATATCGCTTTCAAATATGAAACATTTAATGGCACTTACAGCCGAAAACCTCTTCTAACGACGTCGTCATTTTGTTTTGAGTAATTATTTCCGCGAAGGGCCTGGTGCTTCCGATTATAATAATTTACGGCGGAACCAGATTTAATTTTCCAAATTTTCTTGGCCAATTCTCAAATCCTTTACTTAATGCGTCTCTAGTGTTTTTTGTAATACAATAACGGCTTTCAAACAATTTGCGCTTAAGTAGCTTTTTGTAGACGCGAAATTAACGCGTTAAGTACGAATAAATATTGTTGCAATGAATACATACAGTGTATTTACGTTAATTTATATCTTGAGAGGTAGAATATGAATTTAGAGAATAAACTCTACGTTCTCTCCATTTGTTCGTTAATAAATCGATATTGTATGAAGTGTTTCTTCCTAAATGTTTGATGAATGAATGAATGATGAGAAACTGGTTGTATATAAATATATATTGGAGTGTCCCTTTGTAATATTAAAATAACTGCTTATTAAACAATGGTGCATATGTATGTATATATGCGGTACTTATGACAAAAATAACATTGATATAATTTTATTTATTCGTTTCTTTGTTCTGGGTAATCTATGGAATGACTGGACCGATTTTGACAGAACTCTCAGTGGCAGATAACTGAGGTAATAAGGAGTAGCTTTACTTTTATTTTAGAATTCCACGCAGACAAAGTCACGGATAGTGTATAAATAAAAAAGGAATCGTGGCGCAGTAGAACATTGTACACGAGATGGTAGTGAGTTCGATTTTTAGTGTATTTAAGACAAATTGTAGGGCTGTATTTCACCATCCAACAACATCTCGAAAGTGGGTGGATGAATGAATGGTTTTTCTTAAGACTCGTGACTTTTTGGCTACGGAACATGGTTAAAGCTAAAAAAATATTCTATAAATATACAATAATGTAATTAATATATAGGTTAATTAAAAACCATACAAAATTTTCAATACACCGGAACTTGAACCCGTGGTCTTGACTGGAAACACTCAATGGCTAATATCTATACGAATTTTATTCTGCAGGGTCCATTGTAAAAAGATTTTAAGAAAACTTCACAACTAATCATGATAACCTTATTAAGGTGATTTAATTTTGAAAAGATTATGAAATTTGGCAAGAATAAGGTTTAATTAGTTAAGTGCTTAATGGAAGTCGGTTCCGATACTGTAAGGGGAAACGTTTTGAAGCATTTTAATGATTGATACCAAATAAAAAAAAAAAGATTTTTTTTTATATTAAGATGTATTCATATGTATAAGTAGCGCGGCGTTGAATTATTTCTATCTAATAATTTATTAATTTTATCCATAAGTAATAATTTATGGCGTTAAATGTTAAAAAAGAAAGAGAAAACTAAATTAAACAATATTTAGCCAAATGAAAACTAAAATGTCCATATAACACTATTCAAAGCTGGCGGCGGACGCTTTTATCGTTTGTATTAAAAGTTTTACATATTTGTTAGAAAGAATATTCTAAATCTTTCTTGCCCTTAATGTTATTATTTTTTTTTAATTATTAATAATTTCATATAAATTTTATGTAACAAATCCATATCTGTGACGTTATCGCAGCGAAACCGCCGAACCGATTGTGATAACATTTTATGTAAGAGATACTTGAGGGTCTTGGGAATGAACAACGGCTACTTTTTTCTCCCATTTAACTACTATTATTTAATCAAACTACCGCCAACGATTTTTTAGTAGCCTCACGTACTGCCCTGGATTCTTGCAGAATGAGCTCTCAGGTGTGGTGGGTTGGAAACTTCAAAGTTTTTAGGATTGGCTCCCAAGTGGTAGAAATTTTCCAAACGTCTACTCTATTGAAATTAGGATGTATTTGTATTTTAATAGCCTCGCAAATCATCCTACGGATATATCTGTTTTCTCTAGCGAGGGTATGAGGATTACCAAACCTTAGTTAACAACACAGCTGACTTCAATACACGTCCATTCTTGACATCGGACATGTGTTCCTTCAACCTAATACCGTGTTCGTTTCGTACAGTTTCCGGAACGTCGGGTTTTCGAAAATATAGTTTCGAATACCAATAATATTTATATGCGCGATTAGTCAAGTTAAAATAGATTGATTTCAAAATGTTTATAAATCGCGAATACCAAAGTTAAGCTATTAACTAAATAAACTTCTATATTGATAATGTAAAATAGTAAATGTTTTTAAAATAAATGCTAAGATAGGCAGGCAGATAGAAAGGCAGACGGACAGACAGACAGAAACGAAGTCTGTTCAATTCAATTCTATTTTTTTCCTTTTCATACTTCAAAAGAGTAGTTCCGTAGTATAAAAACACATTCAGTATTTAAAGATAAATGATAGACGGAAGATATAAATCGTCTCAGTATGATGTTTATAAATTATAACAAATTGTTTTACAGCTGATATAATTGAGGGATTATGACAGAGGAGCATTAATTTTGAGACCATCGTGGCGCAGTAGAACAGTGTCCTAATGTAAACGAGTTGGTTGTGGGTACGATCCGTACTCGGGGGAATGATTATATTTAAATAATTCTCATTTACCCACTCTGGTATGAAAAAGCGAGGCGTTTTAACGACTCAACACGGAATATTTAGATATGGTTTTTTTTTTAACTAATAACAAAATCTAGGGACCACCTAGTGTGTCCTGTGACTGTGTCTGTGTGACTAATCTGTCCGTAGTGTTTTTATAACTTTTTCCTGCGTATCCCTGATAGTTAGAAAGAACCTAGTGTCAACACATTCCGTTCTCCACTCTCCGCCTCAATACGAGACATTTACGTTGAGTGGCGGAACTCGACGCACCGCCTTATCTTGCCACCAGGGTAAAGAAATATAAATAATTTAAATATAATAATTTCCACGAATGGGAATCGAACCCTGAACCATCGCCTATATAGCCATACGCTGTCACACTGCGCCTAAACGGCCTCTAGTGTCCGTAGTGATAAAAATAAAATAAACAAATGAAGTGTTGTGTCACAAGTCTATGATACCTACATAATATTAGAGATACATGAATTTAATATATTTTCAGCAAACAAACTAAATAACGAGTAAGAAATATTGATATGCAGTTGTCAGGATTAATTAATGTAGCGCGCTGAAATGTTTTAATTGGTTAGCTTTGTTGATTTATTTTAATGGTTTTAAAACATATTATTGTTATATAATATGTATTAAAGTTATTGTACACTAACTACTTTATCATATTAATAAATTATATAAAAAATAATAAATGTAAAGTAAAAACTTTCTTAAAAACAAGCTATTCTCATCAGGCTCTGTCTTTTCATATCCATATTGTAGGAATGCATTAAAAATAACAAGTCCGACATTTTAGATTATCCGCCATATTGGATGTGTAATTATATCACAAAATTTCAGCATAATCGGTTATGGATATATGCTTCAACATTGAATTACAAAAAAAGCTTGTACACAATGAGGCTTAAGCTTTACACATACATCCAGGAAATAACACTTATTCAAAAAAAAATGAGCTATCATCATAATAACACATTCATCACCGTTATAGCCTCGACCCCTTTTTCACGCATAGGGTACCGTGTTTTATGTTTACATAAAAAAAAACGCCAAGACACTCCGTTCTCCACTTTCCACCTGAAACCGCGAATTTTGAGTTTGAATATACAAAACAAAAAGGAAAACCATCCTTAGTAAAATTTAAGCAATGTAATTTAATTCACAACACAAAATTATTATTAGAATTGTAACCTATGTCAGTCCCCATGGGCTGATGTTGATGAAATATTAAGATTTTATCATTCCTGGCAGTTTTAGACACACGTGCCCGAGATAAATTATGATTTGGATGCTGGGAGTGAAACACTGCCAATCTACGAGCTTATACTGACATACCTGTCCGTTTGATACAACCATAGCTAAAGGACGTATGCTGTATAGTTTTTTTTTTGAGATATTAATTAATTACTAGCCGGTGAAATGTACGATCTATTTTTAAATATTTTTCAAGTGTTATTCGCACACTAAGGAAATTGAAAAAGATATTTTGAACACGTATAAATATGTGAACACAGCGGGATTTGAACCCGCGCCTCTTGAAAACTGTTCAAGGGTTTTCAAGAGGCGTCTTTTACTTAAAAAGTACATTTAATTTCGCTACTGCCTTTTAGCAGATAATAAAATAAAGATGTATTTTATATAATCCATACAAATATTTGTTTGTGTATGTGTGTATTTTAGCCTATTTTATATTATTTAAGACAGAAATTAAAAACAAATAAGAATATATTAATGGAGTGTCTGTTTGTAATATTAAAATAAACCGCTTTACGCTTCCACTAACTATATATGTGTATGTACACACGATACATATACCAAAATAACAATTTTTACAATTTTTGTCTGTCCGTTGGCTCCGGCTAATCTCTGGAACAATAAGACCAATTTTGACGGTACTTTCACTGGCAGATAGCTGATGTAATAGGTATAAGTAACTTACGTAACTTTTTTTATTTTAGAATTCCACGCGGAAAAAGACGCGGGCACAGCTAGTAAGAAACAAAACACTAAAGAAAACCACATAATTGCAAGCGCCAAGTAAGTGTCATACAGACCATTAAATAGCTAAGAGAACCGTTGATTCTGACAAGACACGTTAAATGTCTCGTTGAAAAATAGAAGTGTGTGTATAAGTATGCCTGTATAGCATGCGAGTTTCCGGTTTGCGTATTTCTCGCAAGTGCTGTCGTAGCATGAGTATTTGTCAAATACAGCGCTATTATTCAAACCGCAATATTCTAATATATATTTAAATTACCACCGGCTCAGAAGCCGAAAGACTGGAAAGCGGAAGGCAGAAGACCGGAAGTTCTGCTGAGAACACACGGCTAGAAACTCAACAGTTGTTCTTTTTAAATATATTCCATATTTATATTTTAAAATGTTACTGATCTCTGTCTGTGCATGAAAGATATATGAAAAAAATATATAATAAAACAATTATTATTTAGTTTCTTTTCTGTTTGTCTTTGTATCTGTTTGTCCGTGTGTTTTTGCCTTCATTTGAAAATATTTTTTATTTTAAGCTTCATTCTTGTGCCTGCATAGCAGGGTAGGCAGAGAGAACTTAGCGTCAAGACACTACATTCTCCATTTTCCACCTGAATCCGAGACATTGCGTGTTGAGTAGTGGTACTCGCTCGGTCTCGTCACCATAGCGGAGAAACGAAAATAACTTAAATATAGTCATTCCCCCGAGCGGGAATTGAGCCCACAACCAACGCGTATACAGTCAAATGCTATCACCGGATTAATCACGTATATTTTGATATTGACTCTGATTACTGCCGGATATTGTAAAATCTATTTTCAATTACAAATTTAAAATAATTTGTTACAAATTTGTTGTAAGGGCAAAAAAATCAAATAATAGTACCTACCTATATTTTTTTTTTGTCTTTTGTTCCTTTTACATTTAATTATTTATTATATTATTGTATTGTACTGTTATTTACATATTTTGATAATTATGCCTTCTAACTTCAAAATATGTGAATAGCCTTCCTATATATCTTAACCTAGCTGTGCCCTCGACATCGTCCGCATTTAATTCTAAAATAAAAGTAGCCAAGTTACTTTTTATTACATGCCTTATCTATACACATTGTTACATCCGCTATCAGTGAAAGTCACGTCTAAAAAGATTTAGCCTTTTCAGAAATTAACTGGAACAAACATACAGACAGACAAAAACTGTAAAGATATGGTTTTGCTATATGCGACCTGTGTACTTACATATGCGTTTAGTAAAAAGCAATTATTTTAATATTACAACCAGACACTCCAGTTTTATTTATTTGTATAGATTTATTTGTATACTCCTTGTTACATTCGCTATCAGTGAAAGTCACGTCAAAATGGATTTAGACGTAAGACGTTAGATCAGAGATTAACCGAAACAAAGAGACAGACAGACAGACAAAAATTGTAAATAATAGTGTATAGGTATATGCGATATGTTTACATACATTTATGTATTAAGTAAAAATCGGTTATTTTAATATTACAAACAGACGCCCCAATTTTATTTACTTGTATAGATCTCCATTACGCCGGTATGAATACAAACTACAATTTTTCTATACTGTAATATAATATTTGCTTAATATGACTTGGCTTTTATATTAAAGTGAATGCTAATATTTGAAAAGAGTATCGTGTACTCGTGTCTTGTGAAATAAAATATAATATATATTTGTAATATTTTAACATTTTTCAAGTGTTTCTCACACACTTGGGAAAATGAAAACCTTTTTTAGATAACGTATAAAATTTTTAAAGCCACAGAACTCGAACCCGCGCCTCTTGGAATACGTCCAAAGTGGACAACGTGGACATAAATAACGCTTTATAAATGGTTAAATATTCAATATATAGCATTCTTTTTTGGAAAACGATTGTTCGTCAAATTATCTTTGGGTAGCAGAAATTTGTAAAAATATCTTTACAGAGATGCTAACAACAAAAGTAAGTTATAATATGTCATTAGTTAGAATAATTTGCCAGTTTTACGAAAAAGATTTCTCATTATATATTATTTTTCAATTATTATTGAGGCCATCGTGAAGCAGTGACAGACTGACTGTAAACGCGATTTGTTGTGGGTTCAATCACACTCGAGGAAATAATTTTATCTAAATTATTTTAATTTACCCAATCTGGTACTTAAGACTAAGGTACGGTGCTTTTAGCATCACGTTTTTTTCCCGCATAGCTGTCATTAAGAACCTAATGTTTCGAATGTGTATTCGAGACTTTTTAGAGATTATTTATATTTTATGTAGTTATAAATTTTTGAAATGCCTCAATAATACTGTAAAAATTCCTGACACACATACAACCATGCAAATTAGAAGAAAAAACGATAAATTTCACACTATATACGGTAATCTCATGTGAATTATTAAAAAAAGCTTTTAGAGACTTGTTTCACAAAATTGGTCCTTCGAGCCAATTTCTGAAACTCACTTCAATTACAACAAAAAATAAAGTAACAAAAAGAACATTCATTACCGCTTTAAAAACTGGAATAGTAAAAGAAAGTGTGAAAGACGGCCAGATTTAAATTAATTATCTGCAGAAGCTTCTTTCTCGAGACGTGTTTTTCTGCTCTAAAAACACTTTCAAACTTTGTGTAAACAAACATTCAATCGATGTGTAACTTGAATTAGAAAAATTTGCACGAAGTCGGACTCGAACACGTGCCTGTCGGAAGCCGCCCAAGTGCGTTGTATCCAGCTACGTCGAAGTTATTATGTGTGAACTAATACTATTATACATTTTTTTTAAATGTATGTTTTTTTTTCACTTTCAAAAATATTAAAAACATGTATTTGGTTTGATACCTTTCTAGCGTTAGTGGGACAGTCTGTTGGTATAAATTATACTCAGACAAATAGGTATGTTTGTTTCTATTACTCTACTCTGGTAATACTAAGCGCAGCGTTGAGTTACGCCACTCAATACGCATTATACAGAAATTGAGTGAAAAATAAAAAGCAAGAGTGTCTGAGTACTGAGTTATCTCTGCTCATTTCAATATATACAGAAACTAAAAAACAAATAGGGTATTTGTATAAATCTCATACAGAATAGTTATTACATCACATATATTTCCATATTAGATATATTATTTTTGAATTTATGACCCCTAACATAGTGTTTTCAATATCATTATATTTCAACTGTAAACTGTATGAAAGAAAACCCATTCTATCCTTTTTCCTTAAAAAATTCTGGTTCGATCAAGTCGTGGTACTCTCATATACTCTCCAAGGAATTCTTGTATTCGTATATGAATATTTCTTTTTTCAGCTTAACGCTTCCTGCTTAGCACGGTAATCAGTCAAAACCTAGTGTCAAGACACTCCGTTATCTACTTCCCGCTTTACTTCGATACATTGCGTGTTGAGTGGCGGACCTCAACGCCGCGCCTTACGAGTTCACCAGAGCACAGATATGAAAATAATTAAAATGTGATCGTTTCTTCGAGTGGAAATAAAACCCACCACCAATGGCGTTTACATACAGACGCTGGCCCGCTGCGCCATGGTGGCCACATAAAGTCGTTTATGGATAATATTATTTCTTAAGAGTTTATGTATCTGATTACAATACCTCGATCTATAATTGCTCTTGATTTCTCTTTTTTTTTTAGTTTGAAAAGTAAAAGTTTTTTTGACTGCACCTTTAAAATTTATAAAGCATTTTATTTTTATTTAAGCTTGAAACTCAAATCCACTTTACAAATAAAATAACCCCAACTTTGCACCAACGTTTGTCATAATATACTACTGTAAGAACAAATGAAAAAGAATTTCTATTTTGACGTGAATTTGAAAAATATCAAAATGATTTCTATTCAATTCCCGTCCACTTAAAGAAGTTCGAAATAATAAATTAAATCAGTCTTCCCGATCGCTATCTTCCTACCGAAAACAAAAGGATAAAGCTATTCAAAGGACTTCTAATAAAATTACCCGAAATTTATTTGAATTTTACATTTCGTGAGAGAAAATTGTGTTAGAAAACGGCTGTGAGGCGCAATTACGAAGTGTTTAGGAACTGTGCGATGGTTGTAAGTTCAATTCCAGATTAAAACTATATTCAATTTCAACTAGAATATCTTTAAATATTTTGTCTGTATAATGAAAATTGTGAGCACATTTTAAACTTTGACTCAAATGAAATTGTAAAAGACATATTTAGAAAACGTATAAAGATTTGATTTCAATTTTCTAAGTGTGCGAATAACACTTTTAAAATTGTTATCAAATGAAATGGTTCTTACTAACTCTTTAATAATGTTTAATTAAAGTTATTACAACATTCTTACAAGTACTAATAAAAATTAGTAAAGTGTTCTTAGTACGATTTTATTAGTTTGATCTGAAGCAATTCCTCTATCAATTGCTTCTAGACATGTACCCAATGTTCTTGCCAGTACAACCAGGACTAGGATAACCTATAACCTTTCGCACTTAACACGCAATATGTCAAATTCGGCCGAAAAATGGAGAACCAAGTGTCTTGGCACCAAGTTCTCTCTGACTACCCTGTATGTGCTATGTGGGGAAACGCGTGAAGCTTTTACCTAGGTAATATATTGCGTGAAAAAAACGGCTATTTCATAAAAAATATTCAATGATTATATAACCTGTGACCACGGACTACTGTAAAGTGTTCGAAACGTCTCGTTTCTATAAACGTATTTTTATATACGCGATTAATCCGGTTAAAAATAGTTTTATTTGAAAATGTGTAAAAATCGCGAAAACCAAAGGATTCTTCTTAAACATTATATTCAATTTTGTATTAGAAGCTTACGTACGTAGGTATATTTTTTATACCTCGCCTATAAAATTAAGGCTATCTCACCCCACCTATAAAATATTACTTTTATATATAATATATGGTACTACAAAAAAATATTTTATTATATACAACAATCCAAAAAATGTTGTAATTCATATAAAATACATAACGTTCCTTTCGGTAAGTAAAATAAGGCTATAGGCTATATACTGTTTTTTTGTTATATTCTAGTCACCTTGTGGATGCGTAAAAATCCCGTTCCCTATATTATTTTTATTAATTAATTGTATTTCTAATGCATTATTATTTAAACTATTATCTTTTTGCACTTGGAGGCCATATAACCTATAGCTATATCAAATTTTATACTTTCTCAATCTCATAATTTTCGTAAGTGGCGAGCGAGCAAAACTTTTTCTTTCACGTATAATAAAAAAAACTAAACCTTTCTTAGGAAACATATAAAGATTTGAACGCAGCGGGATTAAAACCCGTGCCTCTTGGAAACCGTCCAAGCGCGCTGACTGCTAAGCCATGCGTTCTATATCCGGCGTCGAAATTCGTATACGCTTATTTATACTTCAGGAGGAAACTGGAGATCGGAGTGTTTTTCACTAAGTTATCTGTAACTATCTCTCCAATATCCTCTTTAGCTATGCGTGAAAAAGCGTGAAGCGGAAAAAAGCACACTAGGCAAATTAAAAATCAAACACAATTTCTTACTAAAACATAACATAATTTTTACACTTTCCTTCCACTATCAATATCGGCATCCATTACGATACAACATGACCTACTTAGTTTATTAGGGTATATAAATTGACGAAAAAGGTGAAAGCGGACAAAGCCAGAATTTCGGCCTAGTCACGGCGGTCCAATTACTAAATAGTTTAGCCGGCTTTTATAAAAGACCCTCGATTGTCGGTACCGCGCTAAATATTCTGGGCCGACGGAAATTGCCAATAACGTGTTGTTATGTACAGATTTCTGACTACTTACGTTTGATTTCAGTAAGTTATTTTGATAACCATAATACTTTTTAGTGTCTTATTCATTTCCAGTACTTAAAGCCAGGCTTATAAGACTTTCAGAGAGCTTAGTGTGTTTGTATATATCTTAAGAGAGGTCATTTTTGGACATTAGTTGCCCTTGCTTAAATTATATGTAATTAATCTAAATTTTAATATAATCTATTATATATATTAATAATTAATTATATTTATTACTACGTAACTAATACTAACAACTAAATCTATTACAGGTTCTAATTAATAACATATTTTTAAAGTGTTATTCGCACATTAAGAAAATTGAAAAAGATTTTCAAGAAGCGCGGGTCAAATCCCGCTGCGTTTAATTTTTTATACGTTTTCTAAATATGTCTTTTTTAATAACATATTGTTTTATTTGACGATGAAATCGAATTGTAACTCATATCCTTCGTGTTCAGCAAGCCATATTTCGACTATAAGATAATATAAAAAGCTTGCCCAAATTATATGATAGGCAAATCAATTATAAAACAAAATATAATTTGGAGAACCCATAATGACTCAATGGAGAACCGTCTGACTGTAAACTCGATAGGTTATTGGTTCGATTCCCACTCGGAGTAATGATTATAATTGAATTATTTGCATATTCCGCTGTGGTAAAACCCATAATGTCTAAAATGTTGGGCGGAAAGAGGAGACCGGAATTTATTGACACTAGTTTTTCTCTTATTACCCTGCTATGCGGGAAAAGCGTGGTTTGGTAGCGCGGTAGTTTGGTATAATGATTGTATAAAATGACAGACGAATGCCACCTCAGTCTACCTGTGAGCACGGACTACTGTAAAGTGTTCGAAACGTCGGATTTCTAAAAAGTATTTTCGAATACCAATAATATACGCATTTAAACCGTTTGAAAAAAGTTTAATTTCAAAATGTGTTAAAATCGCGATAATCAAAGATTATCAACAAATTGTATGGCCATAATATTATCTAAAATAACGTGACCTCAATTATATCATATCCTGTACAGTACAGGGTGTAAATGGATTTTTTAAAAATAAATAAATACTTTTTACTATAGTTTGACAACCGCTGTTGTTCGCCATTGATGGTTGAAAATAAATCGATTTCAGCTGATTATAAAAGAAAAGATTAGAAAAGACCACATATCATAATTTTTGAGTCGTTATTTGCAGGAAATTTAGAAGTTCTACATTGCACGTTTTAGATTTAAACTAATTAGCCAGTATAAATAGTTTGAAATATCACACATTTTACCTAATTTTAAAATATAAAGAATTGTCTATGCAAGCTTATACTAATTAATATTACTATAATTTATGCTTTATATAATATAAAACGAGAAGGCGTCCATGTCACAATGGAGTCTGTGCACGATAGCCGAGTGGGGATCGCCACTTGGGGGAGCGATTATATTCAAATTATTTTACATTTCTTCGATAATAGAAGACACGGTGATAAATTCCGCCACTCAATACGCAATGATTGAAATTCGGGAAGTAGAGAATGGAGTGCCATGACACTACGTTATTGTTTCCCGACGAAAAGCTTAAAGCTGGTCTGCTTCCGTTTTATATTACAAAACAAAGTCGTTACATGCATTAGTTTTATTAATCAATCAATTATATTTCTCTAACAATAATCAAATTTACAGTTTTCTAGAAGTTTAGTTCATTTGTGTAACCTGTTAATATAAATTCCCAAAAGTCACTCTTTGACGATTCAAATCCCGCAATTTATACTTGTCGTAAAATAAAATAGCCCAACTATTACGAAAGTATTATGATGCTCATAAATATTTATAATATATTTATATAATCTTAGTTTCTATTATTTCTGACGTCGCCTTATTTTGAAGTAAAAGAAAAATATTTTTTTTTTGTTACATTTTCTCCTGTTTCTTTTTTAATTCTTGTTTCTAGAACCTAACCTAACCTACCGTAGATTCTAATGTCAATACACTCCGATGTCTACTTTCCCTCCAAAGTCGGGACAATGCGTGTTGAGTGGTGGAACTCATCGTCGTGCTTTTTCTTAGGTACCAGAGCTAAGTAAATAAAATATTTTAAATATAATTATTTCTCCCAGTGTTAATCCAACCCAAAACCAATCGCGGTTAGAGTCCCTCTCTTTGACTACCCTGCTATGCGAGAAAAAGCGTGAAGCTATAAATAAATCGGTACTTTTAATTGGTAAATAGTATGTAACTTCAAATTTAAATATATATAATACTAGCGACTCAATCGCGGCTTCGTATGCGTAAACTACACGTCTATACGATATCGTTTTTATACCCGCCCGCGTTACTTAAATCATAAACTTTCTTTAAATTTATAATTTAAATGGTTGTAGCTTTTTAGTTTATGAACTAATTGTAATTAAATAATCACTAAATGTTAATTAAAATTTACCAAAATACAATAGAGAAAAATGCATTTAAATTGGTTTAGCCGTTTCTAAAATAAACGTGCCCAAACGCACAGACAAACAGAAAATAAAATTAAAAGTCATTGTTTTAGGTTCTATTACATTGACAAATGCCCCCAATAATATTTTTTCTCTTATATCTTGCATGTACAGACAGCGATCAGTTACATTTTTATTATATATACCGATGTTAGACCAATTAACAAGTTATTGAATCGCTTATCTAAATAGATTACTGCTCAGTAAATCAATTTAATGGTTCCTCTAATCACGAGTCAATTAATATAATTGCAATCAGTGGGCGAAACATGTATTTCTAACATTTACAGCGGAGTGGTGGTATGAAAAGGTTGTAACTTATATATTATTTTTTTTTATAAATAACTGACTAATTAATTAACTCATATCAGTTTTTTTTATTTTTAAAGTGTTATTCGCACACTTAGGAAATTGAAACCGCGCTTCTTGAAAACCGTTCAATTTTGAATCCCGCTGCGTTTAGGTTTGAATCCCGCTGCGTTCAAATTTTTATACGTTTTCAAAATATGTCTTTTTCCATAACAGATTTATACAAATAAATAAAATTGAAGTGTCTGTTTGTAATATTAAAATAAATTTACTAAACGCATATGTATATATACAAGGTGCATATACCAAAATCACGTTTTTTTTCACAATTTTAGTTTCTGTCTGTTTGTTCTGGTTAACCTCTGGAACGGCTTTGCTGATTTTGATGAGACTCACTGGCATATGGCTGAGGTAATAAGGAGTTACCCAGGCTACTTTCATTTTAGGATTCCACGCGGTTGAAGTCACGGGCACAGCTAGTATATAAATACGTGAAGATTTGAGCAATTTTTATGATTTTTTTATATATTTCACCTGGACCTATCTTTCAATGTAACAAAATATTGCTACGTAATTCGAAATCCCTTCTTGTAGTATGATATGCATGAAAATTTGTCCACGTGTCCGGATCTTATGACAATACTGTTTAGAAGCGAAATGAGGAACGTCGATAGGGGGGAATATGAAGAGGAACCTACCAGTATCATAGGACTTATTCTATAAAAGCTCTCAAAACAAGGCAACGCTCTCCTTTCATACATATTTTCGAATTGAGTAGTAGAAACTCTACACGTTTAAGGATTGACAATAGTAAATTATTTGATAAAATGTTCGTTCAAATGTTTTTTTTATTATAAATTCCACTCCTCAATCCTAAACATACTAATATTGTCATCCCCTCAATCTGATATCCCTCCTGAACAACAAGAAACGAAAAATACTTGAAAGCCCGAGTCAGAGAGGACCTAATGTCAAGACAATCCGTTCTCCACTTTCCGCTCAAAATCGAAACATTGCGTGTTGAGTGGCGAAACTAAAAGTCGCACTTTGTCTTAGGTATCTCGAAATATCTCTAAGTGGGAATCGAACTCACAACTAACCACTGCACCACGATGTATTCAACATATCATAATATTTGTCCCAATTCATCGTAATTTCATAAATTTTAATAATGAATATCCTGCGAATACCCACCCACTGAAACCTATTGGTACATTTAAACCGTTTGTTTCAGAATTTAGTTTTATTTAACGTTCCAATGAATTTTAACAGTTGGTCGAATTTTCCGCCTCGATGCTGATTTATCTGTCTTTGTGGGTACAATTGCTTATATAATATCGTTTTCCTGTTGACCGGTTTCAACCACGGTACCTTATTTCATGGAAAAGAACCACCAAAGTTACACAAACATAGGTTTATTTTCAACTACACGCTTTTTTAGATTGAATTCCGTGATTTGTCTAACCAGGGTGAAGAAATACAAGTAATTTAAATATAATGAGTCCTTCGAGTGGAAATCAAATCCACAACTATCGCGCTTACAGTCAAAAGCTTACAGTTAAAAGCCCTATTGAGCTATGATCTTGTGTGTATATATCTGTATAAGAATGGAAATTACATGTTTATAAAAAAGCCTTCTTACAGAAGAAGAATTTAAATTTTTAATAGAATTCCAGCCTGATATTATGAAAATAACTTACGATACAAAAACGAAAGAAATTCTTTTAATAACATCGTACATGAACGTATTAGAAGGCAACGTCTTCGGTATTGTGGTTGAAAATTGTAAAGGAAAATAGAAATAGGATATATAATGTCGCAGTGCAATCAATATGTTATATTTTTATTGCTTCACGCTTTTTCCGGCATAGCTGAGTGTTCTTTATGGTCTCCGCTTTTCTTAAAAATTCAAGAAAATAGCGGAGAAAAATAATTGAGATATAATTATATCAATTCGAGATCCTAGAGGAATTCCTCTAAGTGACTGAAATCTGATCCGTTGAGAATAGCATAACATTCATTTATAAAAACAAGTGTGACCTTTTTAACTCTTTTTAATATTTGTATGGATAGTTCGACATACATACACACATATACAATTGTCAGTATTAAGGCAATTTATTGTATTGCATTAATAGGTTTTTTAAAATTTCAATTCTACAAAATGAAAAAAAAATAAGAATTCGCAATGCTTTGGTTTTCGCCATTTTTCTGCATTTTGAAATGAAACTTTTTTTAACCGAATTGATGGCGTATATTATTAGTATTCGAAAATTATAATTTAGACCTACTTCTGTAACCACGGACTACTGTAATGTGTTCGAAACGTAAGGTTTTTTAAAATGTATTTTTGAATACTAATATACGCAATTATTCCGGTTAAAAATAGTTTCATTTCAAAATTATAAAACAAATTTACACCCTTATCATCTCATTATAATAATCTATGGTTATCACATGGAATATAGAGAGAGGGTATATTGACATATATGTATCCATCACTTTATCTGTTTTAGAGAAAGCGTCTATTGAACGATAGAACCAAATGCCACTCCTGACCTAGTCACTCCTGACACAGGAGTCGCATTTGGTTCCATAATTTTTTTTTATCCTGGTCAACTCATTCAATTTTTTTTATCCTGGTGATTGACTGAGTTTGAATCGAACCCACTACCATTACACCACTACCATTGCATGTCAACCGACTATTCTACGATGACTCAATTCAATGATAACGTAAAAAAATATTTCAAATAAACCCGAGTAAAGCCACGGGTGAATATCTAGTAATATTTAGTGTCTCGTAACTACCTTTAATTTTTTGTTTAGATTAGTGTCTATACACATTTTACGTTAGGTATAAATTATTATTACCACAAAAAGCTTTCGTATCTTTTCTTGTTTTGCTCAGAACAATTGTTATATAGAAAAACGGCTTATTATCTGTGAATATATCTAATTATATTATTTTTTCTTATCATATACTTCTCCATATTCTTAAATAATATATATTTTTCTCAAACGACATACGATATATACCGGAAGCAGAGACGGATTATCTACGTAAAATGCACTTTGTATCAAATTTTCAATAAAATGTGAACGCATTATCATCGCTTTTAATACAAAAAACACCTTTCCAACTAAGAAACGTCGTATAATTTGGTCTACAATATAATTTGTTAGTATAATATCCGATTTCATTTCACAATAGCCGCTCACTCTTTTACTTCAAAACTGAAAGTTCATGAGCTTTTAAGACAGTTGGAGCTAAAATGCAAAACTTCTAGAAAATAGCTTCAACATGTCAAATACCTGTTACTTTTATGTTGAAAATTTTACCCTAGAATCGAATGTCGGTCTTTTCGACCCACTTTACAATAATAAAAAAATCTTAACACTTACCTTTTGTTCGGTTGTTTTCAGTCTAATATTTCACTTACACTTTGACACTCGATCTTATGGGACAAGTTTAACAATTGAGTGGACCGAACAAGCCGGTGTACGGACCGGTACTAACGCATCGCTGAAATTCAGGAGGAACTATTACCACTTGGTCCGTGGAAAGAGAGCGCATGTCTGTAGATAAAATAAGCTATTTTAAACCATATTTCAGTACCCTTAGGGCTTAATTTTGTAGTAATTACATAGATTTTAAGACATAACAATTCCAAAAATATGAATATACGTGGTGAAAATTTGCCCCACGGCAATAATTGATAGGGTTATTAATTATTTATTTATAGTTTTAGGTTAATGGAATCATTTCCTTTTGGATTGATGTTGATTGATTTTTGAAGGTGTTCAAAAGTGAGGAATCGGTTGGAAATGAGCAGGAAAAGCTAATGAGCTTTGGAACTCTAGGTTGTTTTCAATTGTATTATATTATATTTCAAATACTAATTATACCAGATATAATAGCGATATGCTTGGAACATTTTCAATAGTAATATCTATGCTATTATATATTTTAATCAAAAATATAGCTACGACATATCTACGTACATTGAACATTTACTTATCTTCCTTTAATATTATTTATGAAACTAAATTAACATATCAGGTACAAAAATAATTGTTAAATTAAGTTCCAGAAACAACTATCCTACCTACCTAACAAAATTTGAAGTCAGATTCTATCACTCAAATAGTGCCATGCAGGCCTCAACTTTTTTTAACTAGATATTATAGAGAAACATTCCTCGTTCCTTCACATTGTGTAATTTGTATTGAAACCCTAATACCAGACTGTGGTGTTTATAAATTTTAAATACCTATATGATTATTGATTTC
The DNA here is from genome assembly GCA_038994665.1 of Podotricha telesiphe. NCBI lineage: Eukaryota > Metazoa > Arthropoda > Insecta > Lepidoptera > Nymphalidae > Podotricha > Podotricha telesiphe. The sequence goes on along the minus strand of JAOYRR010000401.1, from coordinate 164,568 downwards.
GAACCCGCAGTCTGATAACGGTTTACATTGCCAATTACCTAAACATATTTGCTCATAGATTAATTGTAATGCTAACCAATCTAAATTCATGTAGGAAATCGAAGTACTGATTTAACAAGGATTTATTCAAAGCCCCTTTAATAATCTAGTTGTTAGTACTTGGTATTATATGTATCCTTTGTCAGCTTCAGAGCCTTAAGACACTTCGTTTTTAACATTTTGCCCGAATTAAACACATTGCGTATTGAATGGCGGCATTCAACGCTCTTTTAGGTCTAGGTTTTTTTAGGCGCAGAAATGAAAATAAATTAAATAGAATCATACCTCCAGTATGAAACAGTATGTAGAGAAACCCAAAACCAACCGTGTTTACAGTAAAATATCTTTAACATTTTTATTAAAGTGTTAATTGAAATTAAAATTATATGTGAATTAATTTGGAAATTGAAAAACATATTTAGAAAAACGTACAAAAATTTAATGAATTTGGTATTGAAAATCTACAATATATTATAAAGAGTAATTAAAATAAAAAAATAGAACAACAATAACAAATAAAAATTTGAGCGCAGCGAGATTTGAACCCGTACGTTTTCTAAATATGTCTTTATCATATGTATTATTCTATATACTGTAGGTACTATGAAGCCATTTTGCACTTGCAAAATGGCTTCATAGCACACTAGAGGCACTAGAGGACACTTGTCTTGGAAGACTGATTAATTTAAATTATTTTCATTTCCTTTGAATTTTGTCACTTAACGTAAAGACCAAGCTAGCTTTCCTAGTCTTCAAGCTAGTGTGAATAAAGTGTTTTATTAATAGAACATTTGTTATAATTTAAAGTGTTATTCACATACTTAGGTTATTAAAAATAGTTCGATTGTATATACATTTAAAGCAGCATTCTAGAAGGATTCGAACCCGTGCCTCTTAGAAAACCATTCAAGCGCTCTAGCCAATTGAGCTACACGTTGCTATTGAGCTACGTCGAAATTCATACACCTAGCTACATTTAAGTTTTTATACGTTTCCAAATGTTTTCATAGAACGTTTTTATAATAAAATAGAGGAGGCTAGAAGTATTATTTAAGAATAATAATAAACGATGTGGAAAGTACGAACGAACGTGGCGCAGCGGGATAGCGTCTGACTGTTTGCTGATGACTGTTTGACTAAATGGTTGTGGATTCAATTCCCAAACGGGGGAATGGTACTAAAGACATAGCGAGATTCGCCCCGTGTAATACCAGAAGAGCTACAAGGATGTTGTCGGCCTTTGTTGAACTAAACACGCAATGTATCGAATTTATATGAAAAGTGGAGAACGGACTGCCTTAACATTAGATTAGATACCTATGTGGAAAAGAGCGTGTAGATGTGAAAAAAACAATAAACACAAATCAAATAATAATTAGTAGCAAATAAACAAAAAACCGTACAAAATCATATTTTAAAGTTGCACGAAATTATTCGAAAACTATAGTTGGTTGATAAATTTGGTTATAACAATGAACTAGATATTATTGTGTCAAAATAATGATGTTTCTGATAATTAGCTGTGGTTAAAAATATATGTAGGTTTGTAGGTAAAATTATTTTAAAATCAAATATGCCTATAATATACAGACATATTTAGAAAACGTATAAATTTTGAACGCAATGGGAATTTTGTAAAAAAAAAAAGATTCGTCCAAACGCTCTGATTGCAAAATTTTATAAGTTCAATTTCCTAAGAGTCTAAATAACACTTTAAATATGTTAATATATCTATAAGATATTTATTAAGCAACCCAATTTAATTGTTTTTTGTAGAATCAATGATTTTTTTATTAGAATTACTTTTAGCAGGATTTTATTGTTTTTACAAAAATGGTACAAAAATGTAGCACTCAAGGAATAGGAGTACACAACAATAACATAAAAAACTATACACTAGTAACTAAAGGTGCTATGTCGGAAGGACATGCCTTGATATATCTGTTCCTGGAGTTAGAGTTCCAGGACGCCCAATGAAGCGATGGCCGGTTGTTGTAAAGCAGGATGTAAAATCCAATGGACTAACCAATAAGGACGTCAATATCGTGCAAAATGGAGGAATTTTAGTTGGAAGTCAGGCCCTGTTAAAACACCGAGATGAATGGCAGGAAGACGACTGGATGACTGACTCTAAGGAGATTTTAAGAAATTATGCCAATGCAGATGCCAATGCAATTTCTTAAAAAAAAACCCTTCTTTTTCCTTCACGTATTATTATATCTAGTTGTATGTAGTATTTAGGTATTTTTCTATACAAGTACATTGTGGGTTCATACCAATAGGAGAATATTTTTTTCATATCTCCATACGTGTATCGTTTCAATTGTATTTATAGTTCGTCACTTGTTTACTTCAGTATCAGAAAAAACAATAAATTGATGTATATATAACAGCAAAATTAATAAAATCATAAATATGTAAAAATGTCTGGATTAAGCTTTGTCTTAACTATGACCGCTATTTTAATAACAACTTGTTAGCGGTTTTAGCACAATTTGTGTTTATTTAAGTAACTGTTTCACCAGTATATTTGAACGAAACTAGAAAAACTGTTTGCTATAAACGAAGCAGAATTTTAAAATGTGAAAAATAGTTTTCGCCGACAATTAATAATTTTGTTTCAAAGCTTGCTTTTACTGGTAACAAAACAAGTTGCCAGGTATTTTGAATTGCATTATTATTGTTTTATTTTTTTGTGTCTCAATTACTTTGTAGCATAAAAGGTAATGTTTAGATGAGTGACTAGATTTTTCACTTTCCACTAATTTATAGACATAGTATAAAAAAAGAATTCCATAGATTCGTTTTTCCCATATTAAACTAACATTTTTAGCCGTTCGCTTCCTCCAGGACGGTTTCCAGCTTCCTCCAAAATTTTCAAATTCTTTGGCCTTAGGCAGCTTGCATTCATTCACCGCCGGTTGCCATCTTTGAATAGATTTATTCATCACACGGCAGTGCGTCCTGAAATACACTTGCATACATTACACTTGATCATGACTCCAAGTTCCACTTTACCTACCATGTTGATTTTGATGACTTGAATTCTCTGTCAAATAACTTCATTATAAGTTCTCTCAGATGCCTTGGGGCCTTGTGGTCATGAGCTATAATTACCTGTATAAAAACATGATAAAAACAGATTTTAAGCCTACAGCTATTTTTATTATAAACAAAATTTAATTTAAAAAATAACTAAAATAAAACAAAACTAAGCCTAGATAACATAACAAAACAAAAGATTAATTCTTATCAATAGTGAAGCTTTAAAATATTTACTATAAAGGATACTAAAACAGTTTTCATATCTAAATCTACAGCGGCAAATAAAGAACAAGGTTTTTAGCTGTACTGTTATAATTTGGTATACTTACACGAGCCAGTTTAAAATTCTAATGGTATGAAAACTTCGTATTCAACTCCCTTTTTTTATTCTAGAAGCAAGCTGATACTTAGTCTATCAATTATAATTTACTGATCATAAGATATTCCTTCTTTGAGGAATGTTACAGCATCTGGCTGTATACGCGATGATAGTGGATTCGATTCCAATGCAGGGGAACAACTTTATTTAAAATATTTTCATTTCTCCGCTCTAGTGATAAGACAAAGCGTGGCGTTGAGCTCTGTAACTCAACTCACAGTGTCCCGGATTCGAGTGGAAAATGGAGAAGAGAGTGTCTTCACACTAGGTTCCCTCTCCTATGTGCTATGTGGCTGGAAAAATTGTGAAGTTATTTATAAAAAGCAATGGGAAAGTCAAACTGTAAAAACGACTGTCGATTTGATCCCTAACAATTGATAGAATGATAATATTTAAAAAAAATTCTAGTTTCCACTCTGATAACATAAAGCTGGGTGTTCAGATTTGCCTCTCCTTCCGCAATGTCCCGATTTCAAACAAGTATTGAAGAAATGGCAAATATTAAAGACAATGTCTTGGAACTAGATCCTCTCTGAACTGAACATTACTAGTCATATTTTATTTACTTTTTTTGTAATTATATGAATAATATTATATTCACATTTTTATTTGGTATTCAAAACCAGATTAAACAAAAATTCCGCATATTTTCCATTAAAATTCAACTTCGTACAGAAAGCAAAAGAATTTTTTGGTTTCATAATAAACAAAATCTACTGGTGATGCAATCAATTATATCAATTGTAAGCAAAAGTTGCACTAAAATTGCTTACTAGTCATAATTAAACAAAGTCAAATTAACAGCCAATACTGACGTGAAAGCTGAACCAGATATTTTATTTGTAAATAATGTAAAAAAGCGCCAAATATTCGTATTTTCAACCATTTCTGATTTTCTAACATAGAAATATTGACTCTATACAAGCACAGTCGATTATTATCTATATGTATACACAATGGCTGCAAGTTCGATACTCAATCTGGGATTGCTTTCACATTTTTCTTCAGTTTCACGCTCTTTCCCGTATATTCCCGTATATCGGATAGTCAGTGAGAACCTAGACAGTCCCTTCACTGTATCCCAATTTTTCGCCGGAAATCGCGTGTTTAGTGGTGGAGCTCAACGCCGCGGTCTGCCTTAGGTACCAGATATATGCTAATATATGCCAGATATATGCAGATATATGCTAATATTTTAAATACAATCGTTCCCTAAGTGGGAATAGAACCCACAACCAGTCGTGTTTACATGGTCCCAGATGCTTATACTTAATTATTTTTAATCCTGTGGTCTGCATAACAAAATACGGCGTTAGGCTCCGCTATATCTCTAAAGTGAAATAAATATGAGAAACTTAACTCACGATTCAGTTTATTTGATATTTATACTATTACTTTTACTCTTTTTCTTAACTTACAGAACTTTTTTATATGAATAAGACGTAACCGTTCAATCTAGTTACGTCAGCGGATTAAAAAGAAAAATGTTATTGGAAAAGGACCAATATTGAGTCCTTCCTTCGTTCTATATGAATCAGCCAGATTCGTCTATTGTTAAATAAAATAGAAATAATACAAGAAATCTTGACGATTATAGAAAGTAAAAATATAATATAATATATTTATATAATATAATATAATTTTGTACTATATAAAAGGAATATAAAAAGACAAATCACCTAATGTGGTTTGTGTGCACTTTATGGCGCCTGCCACAATATTTCCAATAATATATTTCGTAGTTTAGACTGTAAAATGAAGAAAACTTGTCCCTTTCCCGTATGAATTTCGATTATGCCTCTCTAAATAAACTTCATATCATTCCATGGATACTTTGTGAATACCCCATTGCGTTGCAGGTACCTCTACCTCCACACCTCCTCTAACCTACCCGCAGTCTTCCTCCACTTCAGAAATGTTGGCTTAAAATTATCACGATTATACTAATTACCGTAAAAAGTCCGAATAATTTGTCAGTAAGATAAAGTAATGGTCGTTTACAAGCATATTAAATAAGACTGTGCAGTTTCTCGCCGGCTTTTTTTAACACCTTTTCACACAGCTCGTAGCTTACTTACTAACTAACTGACAATACTGACATTTTGATAATCAATTAAAAGTACTTGTAATATATTTATTTTACATTACAAGTAATTTTAATTACATTTTGATAGACATTCAAAACCGCAGTTAATAAATACATTTGATGTGAATCGTAATTGAAAATAATTATTTTGACATTCGCAATAATAACACATCCAGTTGATTGTAATAACAAAGAAATTTACTAACCGATTGGTTTCGAACAATCCATACAATTATGTTGAATTGAAAACAATTTTCTACCATAAATAATGAACTTGGTTTGGATATATAACTTGTAATTTCTGATAAACAAAGCGACAAAATCTGACGAACGAACGAAAGCACCGAGTGGCGAAATATAATCAATATAAATAATAATCATACTGAGTGTGATTGTAAATCCACAACCTATATCACTCATACTGGGACTCACCCACTGCATCACGTAGGACCAGTTAATAATACCAGACAAATTAACAATTAGCTTAGAAGGAGAAGCCTAAAAGCCTAAAAAGAAATTGAATGAGCTATATCGCAGTGGGACTCACTGTAATCGGTGAATGGTTATTATAATTTGATTACTTACATTTTCCGCTCTGGTGAAGAAGACAAAATGTGTTTTGGTATTGAGGTCCGCTACTCAACACGCAAGGTGTTGAATTCGGGCGGCAAGCGGAGAACGGGGTTTCTTTCTGACTACCCTGCTATTATGCGGGAATTGTAAAATTGACATCGAATGACAGAAAATTGGCCTGTCACCAAATGCAAATAATACCTACATATATATATATATATATATATATGTATATATACACACTTATATAGTTTTTAGATGAACTTCCACTGCGCTACTTCCGGCTTAATGTAAATGAGTTTGACAAACCTTTGAATATTTTTTTACTAAAGTACAAATTTAAGAGGACAATACACCCGCATTTTGATGGTGATGCTTTTGAGACCAAACGTTTTATTATGTTTGTAGAATTGTTGTACATTGAATTCTTTTACATGTGCATTGTTAAAAGAAATTGTACAAATACAAACACACACAAAAACAAATTTTCAAAAGAATTATAAAAAATACATAGTTGAAAAATATAGAAAATATTTTAAAACGCTAGATTTTTGCAAAACAACATCAGTACACGTCACTCTTCTTTTGCTGAGTAGTTTTATCTAGACACTCCGTTCTTCAAAGCCTCTGCATTTAAAGACATATTGCAAAAATTCTAGATTTGAGGGCAAATTGAAGCTACACCTGTCTCGTGTAGCCATACACCAAGCAACCGGTCTACAATGACGTCACAAGTTCTTGTTTCATAGAATAAACATATAATATTACTGTCACAGTACTCCAAAGAACGCAGGCATTCTACAAAGCTGAAAACTACTGCAATTTAGCTTTCAGTCCGTAGATGTATTTATGTATTATGATAATACGGGACCGCTTATTGAAAGAATGATCTAACAATTTTCACCATTTCTGGTATGGCAAAGGCTAGAGTGGTATTTTCTTTTAATTTTCACAATTTGTATGAAAGGCGGTGAGATAATCAAGACACAGTACACCGTTCTCTATCTGCCATTTAGAAATCAACACACAAATCCTTATTTTCTCGAACGGGTATCGAACCAGTGACTATAGTTTGTAAGAAGTGTGCCAACAGTGACAGAATAACTATAAATTGTTGATTTCTCTCATTCCAAGCCAGAGGTATGAAATATAAGTGCTATGACCGTTGCTTTAATACAACAAAGCGAATTAGTCTAGGAGGTTGTAGTTTATTTTCCATTACACCTTGTCCTTTTTGGATATATTAGTGAAGCAATGATGAGCTGTCTCATATTTTTACAATTTATGTCTATGGGAAGAATATTTATGTAATAATACAAAAAAAAGATCTTCCCAAGGTATTTAAATAAAGTTCTTAGTGAGCTATTGTTAATAAGCCATAACCCTTTCACTTCAGTTAATATGCAATTTAGCAGTAAATCAGCAAAAGTATTTACTAATGTACAAAACCTATTTAGTCATAATTAAATATTTTTTTACACGCTTTTATAATCTCCTACTGTAACTATATATCTATTTAAAAAACATGACTAGCTTAAAATAGAAAGTAGCTTTTAATATAATCGTTCCTCCGAGTGGAGATCGAATCCACAACCAATTGCGTATGCAGTCAAACATTGACCCACTGCGCCACGATATCCTTATTTTGCCTTTTACATGAAAAATTATTTATGTATATTCCTGCAAACCATCCCCTAGCCTATGCAAGGCTTAACTTAATATCTAAACAAACGTATTATAAACAACAAACTTGTGATTTGTAAACACGTTTAATTAAAACAGGCGGTGAAATTTAGCTTTTGATTTAATTTTCACGACTTTGACTACTCGAGTTTGAGATTGAGGCAGGCAACATTGGATTATGAAATCTATATATCTTATTTCTTAGCTTAACATTGTTTGTGTTTTTGTAATGTACTGTTTCCTGGCTTTGTTTAATACAAGCTACATATTAACATGCATGGAAGACATCGGGACACAGTGTAACAATGTCTGACTGTAAATGCGATGGTAGTATGCTCGATCCCCACTTGGGGAGTTTATATATTTATACCTAGGTATGCCCGTGGTATTATGCCTAGGTATTACGTCCACGTAAAATTCTTAAATAAAAGTAGCCTCCGTTACTCCTTATTACATCAGCTGTCTGCCAAAGAAAGTCTGTCAAAATCGGTTCAGCCGATTTAGAGATTTGCCGGATAAAACAGACAGACAGACAAAAATGATAAAAATGTTATTTTGGCATCTTTACCGTGTATGTATATACATTTAGTAAAAAGTTGTTATTTTAATATTATAAACCAGCACTCCTATTTTAGTTTGCATAGATGCTTCAATATGTAATTGACTCCTACTAATTTTTACTTTGATATGTGGAATAAAGCTAGAAGCTGGAAACGTGAGACGAAATTAGCGCAAGTATTGATTCGAATTGAGAATCAAAAGAATATTTATAATTTAAAATTCCATTTGGTTTGATACGTGATGTATGGTTTTATTTTCACACAAAATCTGTAATTACGAAAAATAATAAAGTGAATATGTCACTCTGTTTTACACAAATTCCGCAGCAGAGTAAGTCAAACAAAACCTAGTGACAAAACTCTCCGTCCTCCATTTTTTTTAATGTATTCAAATGGAAATCGAACAAGCAATCGTGTCTACTGTAAGTCCCTGTCCCACTACGCCAGGATGGCCTTAATATATACACATAAATAAAAAAAACCTTCTTTTAACTCTACTATATTATACTCTTATAAAAGCGTCTACTTTTTTAAAACCCAAATGAAGACGTATTCGTTCTATTTCCATTTATAATATTGAAAGTATATTTAAATGAATTAAATTAAGTCAGTTACTAAGAGTTAAAACTTTTCGTGAAATTATAAAAGTAATTTCTTTTAAGACTTTTTTTTGGAACGGAAGTGAGGACCGTTGTGTCGAGTTAGTTTTGGTTCATGGAAAGTATATGAAAAAAAATATTATTAGGAACATTTATCAATATAATAGAACCCAAAACCACGATCTTTAGTTTCCTTTTCTGTTTGTTTGTATATCTGTTTGTTTGTGCACGCCATTTTCAGAAACGGCTTAACCGATGTAAATTCACTTTTAATTATTGTATTATGCTAAATTTCCCTTAACATTTAGTGTTTATTTCATTTCAATCGGTTCATAAAAAAATTGTTACAACCATTTAAATTATAAACTTAAGCAAAGTTTGTGATTTAAGTGAGACCGCGGACGGGCGAGAAAAACTAAAGTAGTAGTCTAGGCATGTAGTTTAAACAGGCGAAGCCGAGAGCGGATCGCTAGTTTATAAGGTAGTTAAAACGAACCTTTATGAATTCGAGACGTGTAGTCTAGTAGTGTAGCGGAACGCAAAGCGGAAAGTGCACATATTGTCTTTAATTTTTAAATAAACGTATTTGAGAGGCTTCGTGAATGGCGTCTGAATGTTATCACGATTGCTTGCGGGTTCGATTTCCACCTGGTTGAATGGTTATAATTTAATTATTTCAATTTCTCCGCTCCGATCAACAAGATGATGTATCGAAACAAGCAAAGTTCCTAGTTTGGGCGAAAAATAAATAACAGAATAACAGAGTCTCTCTCAGTGTAAAGCTGAAAAAAAATATTGCTTTCATATCGAGAAGTTTGCGGAACTAAACGCCGCACTTTGTTTATAAGACCAGGACAATAGACATCAGGCTCAGACAGGTTTCAAATGTTAAAAAGTAATACAGTAATAATTCTAAAGTACTATTTTAAAGACAAGACATGGCAAGCGGTCACGCGGTCGATCGCCTATGCGTTGGACGGAACTCACAAAATCTGCAACACAAACTTCAAGAGTCCAAAACACCCGAGACGCTAAAGACCACAGCAGGTGGAGGCCCATCGCAAGAGCTGCTGTATCCAGTGAAAATGCATCACCACGAATGCAGTAAACGACTTCAGAATTATTACTGTATAGTAATAATTCTAAAGTACTATTATTTTATATATATTATGAATATTGGTCTTTTTTATTAGGACCTTACGGAAATAAGTGAAATTAAAGCTCTAGCGTTAGCGTAGTATACAATTTCATTCGTTTTAATATATACTAACTAAGCTTAGAACTTTAAAGAAAGATTTGTTTTTTTTAATTAATTTGAATGCAAACTGGCGCAGTGATACTGAATCTGCAGCAAACGCGATGCTTGTAGGTTTTATACCCTTCTCGAAAAAAAGAATATTTTAAACATTTGTAAAGTGTTATTCACACACTTATGAAATTAAAAGCCATTTTTTAGGAAACGTAAAAATCTGTCTACAGAGATGCTAACAACAAAAATAAATTGAAATAGCCGAATGTTAAACGCATGGCTTAGCGGTCAGAGCGCTTGGACGGTTTCCAAGAGCCGGATTTCGCGGATTCGAATACCGCTGCGATCAAATTTTGGTTATGTTTTCATAGAAAATGTTTTGTCAAAATCAATATTGAAAAGTTTTGTTTACGCACATATTATAAGAAAAAATATTATTAGAAGATTGTATATTTTATTAACATTTTTTAAAGTGTTATTCGCACTGGCGAATTTCAACCTAGCTGGATGTAGAACGCATGGCTTAGCGGTCAGAGCGCTTGAACGGTTTTCAAGAGGTGTGGGTTCAAATCCCGCTGCGTTAAAATTTTTATACGTTTTCTAAATATGTATTTTTCAATTTCCTTAGTGTGGGAATAACACTTTAAAAAATGTTAACAAAATATTTATTTAATAAATAGCATTCTCTCTTGCCAGACGATTGTTCGTAGAATATTCTTTGGGTAGCAGAAATTTGTAAAAATCGCTCTACAGAGATGCTAACAACAAATATAAGTTGTAATAAGCGTAAAAGAATTTCAACGTAGCTGGATGTAGAACGCATGGCTTAGCGGTCAGAGCGCTTGAACGGTGTCCAAAAGGCGCGGGTTCAAATCCCGCTGCGTTCAAATTTTTATACGTTTTCTAAATATGTATGTCTTTTTTATTAGTAGAAGAATTTCAACGTAGCCGAATGCAGAAGGTATGTGGCACTTTTTATAGTTATCAAGAAAAATAAAGCTTCTGACGCTTGTTTCATCGTTTATTCCATTGGCGACGAGAATATCAAAATAAATAACATAAATATTATTAACAACCCGTTATTATAAAATTCAGTTACAGTACAAATATGAATATATAGCGATTCGAAAAGTAGAACCGTTTAATTTAAATTCAAGACCATTGTCTTGGCGTATATTCGACGTGTGAACCAATTCATAATACTTAATGGAATTAAAAAGAATTATTAATACTTATAAAGGAGAAACAGCTCACCTACCAACTCACCCAGAAAAAAAGACATTCGATGAACTTGTAGAACTGGTTACGACCAATTTGGGACCACATCGTTCTGAAATCGCCGAAAGACAATGTGTTTCATAAGCAACGTCAAGATGGTGACGAACAGTTAGCAGACTATCTTCAAGACTTGAAACACTTGAGTCACATGTAACTTCGGTGCAATGCTAGAAGAAAAACTTCCTGATAAGTTTGGTTTCGGGGTTAGCTAGTGAGGCAATGCAGTGTAGAATTTACGCCGGAAAAAAATTGATTTTACAAAGGGAGTACATCTAGTTCTGGCTTTAGATGGACCAGAAAAGCACGCAGTAGTTAGCGGTAGCCAAGGTGCACTTCAGAAGTTAGATGTAGATTTGATAATTACAATTGTATCGAATGTGTAAGAAATTACGTAATAATAATTCTTATGATATTTAGTGTATAACCGAGATTGTTGAGGGTGATTTATTAAATATTAACCCAAGCTAAATAAATACTTCCCGTCTAATTACGTTTAGAGATCAATTTATATTCTTAGAGCTCAAGATTCTTTTATGAAATATTTTTAAGAACATGTGTATATATACTTCAGTTGCTTCGCAGTATATATTTATTTGCAAATTGAAAACTATACAGCTATTTATATAAAAATACACACGCACAAATTAAACAACTAAAATAATCGCCGATAAAGTTTTCACTAATAATAAAAACAAAAATGTGAACTCAAAAAAAAAAGAAATGTACAATAAAAATAAAATAAACTCAAAACATATATCTCAAATTACAAAGATTACACATACCTATATATATATATATATAATATATATGTGTATGCTTTACACTTATTCGCATATTAGTCTGAAAAAACCGTGTCAAGACACTGTTCTCACCTTTCCACGCAAAATCAAGACAGTGAGTGTTGAGTGGCGGAACTCAACGCTGCACTTTGTCTTAGGTACCAGAGCGAAGAAATGAGAATAATGTAAATATCATTCTTCCAAGTAGGAGACCACCAATCGCGTTTCTAGTCAGACGCTGTCCCACTGAGCCACGATGGTCTCAAATTAGCCAAAGACGTAAATTCAGCTAATTTACTCACTTTAGATCCAGCAACGGCTTAGAGCAAACAAGGTGCATCTCGAGAATGGCAATTGATATTGTACCAATTAATCACAAGTTAAGTTAGCAGTGACAGGTTAGTTTGTTTAGACAGACTAACCTATTTTAGTATTTCAAAGCCGTTGTTATGGAAACTGACTACAAAGGCGAGGGTAACGAATTCAATTTACGGGTAGGTGTATATAGTGCAAAGCTGTATTATATTAGTTTTAAAATTTATAAAGTTTTTATGTTCAAATTTAATATTAGTGTAATTCAATATTTCAACGTTGAATAATTAAATAGTTTCCTATGGTTAATCCGGGGTATCGACTATATGTATACCAAAAATCATAACAATCGATTAAGGAATTAAAAAGTTTCATACAAATTTTCATACCCCATTTCAGCCACTAAGGGGTTGGTTTATAAAAACATTGGTAGCCTATGTTTTTTGACCTTGCGTCATCAACAGTTTTCCTGAGAAAACTCATCGATATCGGTGAAGTGGTTTAGAATGTTCATACAAACCTTTATCCCCTATTGAAACAGCCTTTAGGGTTTGATGGTTTTAAAAATTGGAACCCATTTTGGAATCTTCAACTGTTTGCATTCTTAAGTCCATCCAAAATTAGGCCGCTGGTTTAGCCGTGAAAGCGTCACAGACAGACAGACAGACTTTCACTTTTATAACATTAGTATGGATTAGTGTTTCCACAATATATGATGTCGATACCCTGTCTAAGTGAGAGAACTTGGTGTCAAAACACTCCATTCTCCACTTTCTGTCCAGGTATGAGACATCGCTCAGTTGGGTGACGTAACTCAACGCTGCGCTTTGTCTTATAACCAGATCAGATAAATGAAAATAAATAATTTTGAAATGAAACTACATGGTATATAACCGGATTAATCGCGTATAATATTGGTATTCGAAAATACATTTTAGAACCCGACGTTTCGAACACTTTACAGTGGTCCGTGGTCACACTCGCTAGTAGACTGAGGTTGCATTTGTCTGTCATTTGATACAATTATTATATCAAAATACCGCCAACGATTTCTTAGTTGCCTCACGTACTGCCCTAGATTCTTCCAGAACGAGCTGACTGTATTTTGCTCTCTGGTGTGATCCGACTGAGACTTCAAAGTTTTCAGTATCCCAAGGATGATCCGCGAGGCTATTGCTATAGGCTAATACAAAAACACCCTAATTTCAATAGAGAAGACGGTTGAAAACTTTCTACCATCTGGGACCCTGGGGCATTCCTCTTACCAAACGATTGTTCGTAGACTAATCATTGGGTAGTAGAAATTTGTAAAAAACTCTCTACAGAGATGCTAACAGCATAAAAAAAATAAGCTGTAATAAGCGTATAAGAATTATGCATGGCTTAGCGGTCAGAGCGCTTCCCGCTGCGTTCAAATGTTTATAAGTTTTCTAAATATGAAAATATATAATATTTTTACTATATCTATCATTCCCTCGACTAGGAATCGAACCCACGCCCAATCGTGTTTACAGTTTACTGTCACACTACACCACAATGGATGTATTAAATACTATATATGTAGTATACAATTTGAACTATTAACCATGTTCTAAATTAAAGCCAGCATTACAGCCATATTAAGCTCTCCAAACGTCGCTTTTGTAGCTGACGTGTCATGTGGATTTGAAATACGCAGGGTATTATAATTTATAATTATGTACGCATTTTGATTAAAAAGCTTAGTTTAATTAAATAATGTTTTCTTTTTTTTTTTTACAATTGATTCTCAAACAATATCCGGAAATATTCCATGTAACAATTTAAAAATGTTGCGAAGAGACGTTTGTTTGTTAAAGGTTATTGCCTAATTAACGATTTTATAAATATTTTTTTAAAATTTTTAAAGTGTTAATGGCACACTTAGGAAATTGAAAAAGACATATTTAGAAAACGTATAAAAAACGATCAGTTTTCCAAGAGGCGCGGGTTCATATACCGCTGCGTTCAAATTTTTATACGTTTTCCAAATTTGATTTTATAAATGATAACACGCTTTCAGAATGAAATGCTCGCTTTAGTCTATTTTAAAGGTATCATTGTCACTTATAAATCTGTAAATATTTAATTGATTTGAAAAAACAAGTCCCGCTCAATTTCTTGCATGAAGACTGAGGCATTAACTTTATTAAACGGTGGTAAACTATATGAAGTTCAACAAATGAAGCATGTAACTTCTTATTTCGAATATTTTTTTTTGCCTTTGACTTAGTTCAGAATGAACCTTTGAATATTTCGTGTTAAGTTGCGTTAAAATATCGCCACGCTTTGTAGCCAGTATGGAGAAATTAAATAATTTAAATATAATCATCTCCGAGTGGAAATTGAACCTAAAACAGATCAGCTTTACAGTCAGACGATGACACACTGCGCCTAGATGGCCTCAAATATATAATATATACATATATTGCATAGTATAACGATTATGCGTTTTCTAAAAATCTTCCTACAGAGATGATAACAACAAAAATAAGTTGTAATAAGCGTATAAGATTTTTGACGTAGCCGGATGTAGAACGTATGGCTTAGCGCTTAGAGCGCTTGGTCGGTCTCTTAGTGACGCGGGTTCGAATATGTTCAATTTTTTATACTTAAACATAGATTAAGCTTAGATAATCACTTAAATTAACTTGGAATTTTTGAAGTATTGTATACAATCTGCCATTACATTCGCCATAAGTGTATCATTTATTTTTACTTGACGCTCTATACACTTTATATCACCTTTAAAGGCTGTAGGAACAAAATATTTTTTAAAACACAAATCGGTTACAATAGAAAATCGAATCCAGCACTTTCGCTTATACAATCACTTCACCGACTTACACAGGTGTCAATTTTCTAAAAGTAACTATGATAAAAAAAGACATACTTGAACGGTTTTCAAGAGGCGCGGGTTCAAATCCTGCTGCGTTCAAATTTTTATACGTTTTCTAAATGTGTCTTTTTAATTTCCTTAGTGTGGGAATAACACTTTAAAAAATATAAAAAAAAATAAGTAACTATCATGTTTTTTTTATTTTAAATCTTAATATTAAGAAGTACGGTGTCTTTCTCCACCGCTTTGAGTGCCGTAACTTAACACCGTGCTTTTCTCTCTTACCTGGAAGGAGTAATGCAAAATCATTCTCTCAACAGGGATCTAATTCTCAAGCATAGCGCGTATAAGTGTGTGATACACACTCAACTAACGCCTGTAAAAATTTCTAAATATAAATAAATACAAAATGATTATTTGAAAAATTGAATAGATTTTTATTTTGCAGCACTATAGGTAAGTGAATCGTGGACATTGAAAGAAAAAAATATATACGCAGGCTACAAAAGAATCCTCTACAGCAAACCTCGGCCATGCCTGTGTGAGATATCTGAGCTACTGCAAACATTGACAAATTGCATTCTTTTTTTCAGCGTTGCTCAGTAAATCTATTGTAAATCAGTTTTTTTTTTAATTTTATAATAAACTGATTGGCAATTGGTTGTGGGTTTGATTCGGTTCAGAGGAAAAATTATATTTAAATCATTTTCATTTCTCCGCTTTGTTAGTTAAGATGACACTAGGTATTCCTAAGTTGGGAGTGGAAATCGAAACCCCAACCATTGCGTTTACAGTAAACCACTAAACCACAGTGGATAGGAATTCATAGAGGTATAAGCAGGTTCAAATTCAGGTTCTGACATGTACGGATATTTCTTATTATCATTATTTTTTGTTAGCTTCCCGCATCTTGCATATATAGCAAATCTGCTATAGCCTATATGCCTCCACTTTCTGCCCAAAGATATACTTTCCTATAGAGGAAAGTATATTTTTTAACATATTATTGAATATGTTTTTTATTTTAATTTGAATTTGTTCAAGTGGCAAGTCTATAATTAATTGTGGATTTTTATGATATATAAGTATGCCTTGTGACTCAAATGATTTGTTCACCTTTTGAAGATGAACAGTAGTTGTAATCAGCTTATTTTTACATCTAGTTAATATTTTCATCTATACATATAATAAAAATGTTTTTCTGTTTGTCTGTTTGTTTGTATACACTAGTCTTAGAAACGGTTTAACCGATTTATATGCAATTTTGACTATTGTAAGCTTCCCTTAACATTGTTTATTTCATTTTAATCAGTTCATAAACAAAAAAGCTACAAACATTTAAATTCTAAATCAAAGAAAAGTTAGTAATTTAATTCAAAATGCGGGCGGATGAATTCTCCGATTTAACCGACTCTATGGATATCGAACCCAATGTCATCGCATTCACACTATGCCACTGCGCCACGAAGTTCTTATTAAATCTTCTTCCTTTACAATGCTACTGTAGATGAAAGGTAATGAAGGGTCCAAACTCGCTAAGTACCTTCTAAATATTCACTAAAATAGGGTTGTTCTTATGCAAGGCATCACCCTACCTAACATTTTCGTTTTTCCGACGAATTTCACAAAATCGGCCAGGCGACCTTTTCAATTCAATATATTTTGCAATGGAAATAGAAATAAAATGAATGTGAATTTTGCCCGATTTTTCACGGTGCATGGGTGTTTTAGCCGGTATTTTGGACAATGTGTATGTTTTTTTCATAAACCTACATATTTTTTCTATTGTCCTGTAAAATTCTTGCTAGGCATTGTTCTAGTTTATAAATTATAACATTTATAATCAAAAATCTATTATATTTTATTATTCTAACATTTTTAAGTTTTATCTCACACTTGGGATACGGGAAGCATTTTTGGAAAACATAAAAATTTAAACGCAGCAAGATTTAAACCCGCACCGCTTGGAAACCGTCCAAGATAACAACAAAAATAAATAAGAGTTTCGATAAAGCTGGATGTAGAATGCACGGCTTAGCGGTCAGAGCGCTTGAACAGTTTCCAAGAGCGCGGGTTCGAATACGAATAAACTATTTTATTAGTATAAACTTAACGACAATAATTTACAATTATACACATTTAAGACGTTCTTTTTTATATTTACGAAACTTCCTCATATGACACAGTAGTGAGTTAAGAGTAAGAGAACAGCATAGTGATACGTCACTCCATTTTCCCCTTTCCATCTACTTCGCATCACTTAAACTTGTCTAATAAAATTGAAAACAAATCTTTATCAAGAAATAATAGTTATCTGAATGACATTTGAACATATACTCGATAAGTAAAAACTTCACTATTATGGTGTTTTTTTCAGACTCGAGATTTTTCGAAATTGAGTGTTGGATGATAGAACTCAAATGAAAATGGAGAAATTATAATAATTTAAATATAATTCATATCTTGTTAACATTTTTTAAAGTGTTATTCCCACACTAAAGAAAATGAAAAAGACATATTTAGAAAACGTATAAAAATTCTAACATAGCGGGATTTGAAACCGCGCCTCTTGAAAACCGTTCAAGCGCTCTGACCGCTAAGCCATGCGTTCTACATCCAAATTCTTGTACGCTTATTACAACTTATATTTGTTGTTAGCATCTCTGTAGAAAGATTTTTACAAATTTCTGCTACCCAAAGATTATTCTACGAACAATCGTCTGGCAAGAGAAAATGCTATAAAATATATATTTAATAAATAGCTAAAAATCTCTCCACATATATATATAATAAAAATATATATATTGTGTATTTAATATATTTAGTTAAAGAAAACTCAATGATACACTTCTTGATAGGCTCCTATCTAAGGATTGAAATTTTGTTAGTATACTTGAGAGGATTTCTGCGTTAGAAAGAACCGTTCACTTCAAAGATTATATATGGATAGCTTTGAATAAAGCTACATTTATCTTACAAGGATTCGAACTTGAGACTTGCATATTAAATTCTTGCCTCGCTAAGCCGCTTTATAGCAAAATCAAATATGCAATGTGTATCGCCGAGAGCAATTTACTGCGTAGCTTACCTTGCGCCTTCCATGTTAAATAGGTCTGATAGCCTGTTTATAACTGTACAGGAAAATTTATTTTCTAATTCAGAACTAGGTTCTCAATAATAAATATATTCTTAGAAAACGTGTAAAAATTTAATGTGAATAACTCGAACCTGCGTCTGTTGCATCCCGTCCAAACACTCTGACCACTAAGCCTTACATTCTATCCAGCTACGTTGACATTCTGGCAACGGAATTCGAATGCAAAATTCGAAACGGAGTGTCTTGACACTAAGTTCTCTTGTATTCTCTGCTATGCGTGAAAAAGTATGAAGCTGTGAATTTTTTTTCACATTAAAAATTGGATTAAAGCTTAATCTGTCTCTTATAATAAGATAAATTTATACTTGTATGTATTTAAAGTCTTTGTAAAAGAAAACTTCAAAAGCTTTATATTTTTCCACATTTTTCCGATAGAATACCTACTATGAAATTGAATATGCGGTGTATCGTCGCCTCAGGCATACGCTGATTTAAGTTTGCGCTTGACTTTAAAGAAATTTCCTTTTATTTATTGCAAAGGATGTTAAAATTCTAAAATATAAAGATATAAGGTGGTACAAGGAATTTAAATAAAGAAGCCTTTTTGCCTTAGTGGCTGAAGTCCATAACTGCAGTTGAGGGGGTAATTCCTATTATGGACAAATATTTGTGTGATTAATTAAGAATATCTGTTTTATCTTTTTATATCAGCTTCGCGCATTTTCCCGCATGGCACGATAGTCAGACAGCACTGAGTGTCAAGACGCTCCGTTATCCATTATAGGCCAGAATTTGATTTATTACCTTTTAAAAAGCGGAACTCAACTGCGAACTTAGTACTAATACAAAATGATAATGAGGTACCTAAGTACTAGAGCAAAGAAATGAAAATAATTTAAATATAATCATTCCCCCGAGTGAAAATCGAACCCACACCAATCGTGTTTACAATAAGACGTTGCCCCACTGTGTTCCGATGGCATCACTAAGTGTATTTGAATAATATTCAAATGAGTCAAATCGTCTAATATTTTACATTTTATTTATGTTTGAATTTTGCTCATTGACCTTCATTTGACCTTGCAACGGCTGAGTGAACTGTAAGGACTAACTTGGTCTTTCATATCTACAGTTGGGTATTATATGAAATACTTTTTCTACAATTTTTTTTACATACAGAAAATTGTATTTCAACGTTGAAATTTGATATTTTTGTATCTTTTTGTTTTTTTTTAACTTTGGTTTAAAGTTTATAACCTCCGCCAAAATATATTTAATACTGGCCACCCGCTCGCGGGTTTGCCTGCGTAAACTACACGACTAAATTACTTCATTTTCTTCGCCCGCCTGCGTTCTCACCTAAATCACAAATTTTGCTTAAATTTGCAATTCAAATTGTTGTAACTTTTTTATTTATTAACTGTATGAGTTAACTCATACAAATAAAATACAGACTGAATGTTTAGTGAACTTTATCAAAATACAATAGTCAAAATTGCATTTAAATCGGTAAAGCCGTTTCTCCAATTAGCGTGCACAAACAACAGACTAAAAGAAACAAAATTAAAAATCGTTGTTTTTGGTTTTATTACATTGAGAAGTAAACGCCCCGAATTATTTTTTTATATATATCTTTCATGTACAGACAGCGATCAGTTACATTTTTATTATATATATATATATATATGTATATATGTGACAGCATTTGATTAGACTTTTGCCTTGGGTAGACAGTTATGCGGAAAAAGCGGATAGCTACAAAAAAAATATAATGCATAGACTTCAAATATTTGGTCAATATATTTAATTTGTAATAGTTTATTATTTAAGAAAATTATATTTAAAAGAGATTTGTAATTCTATAATAAAACTTTTATATAAAGTAACAAACTGGTTGCCATGACAACGTACAATTAGCACTTTAACAAAACTTAGTATTGATTGATATACTCGTATGATAATTTGTCTGAATACTAGATCTTATATTGTCAGTTATTAAAAAATATGTCAAATATTACAGTCTACGAGTATTAAATGATTTATAAAACCACGATGAGCCCACCTGTTCACGATTTATGACGTGCTGGTACTGGCGGCTCGTTATTTGCGATTTAAATGGAATCATTATGTCGAATAGATTCATTCATATAGTAAAAGCGTTTTTTATTTTCATAACACTTCGTCTGCATATAGTTTTAAGGCAGGCAGAGAGAAATTAGTGTCATGACACTCCGTTCTTAATTTTTCCCGTATTTTAGTGACGGATTTTGCAAAATAAATTAATTATTATATGAATATAAATAATCTTTTTCATTCTATTATAATATACATAAAGAAACTTTTAAAATATTATATGTAGGTTTTGAATTTCAAATTCATTAATTTACGCAATATAAAATTTACTACAAATTTCTATAAAAGCCACTGTGGCGCAGTGCAACAGCGTCTGCCTGTATACGCGAGGTTGCAGGTTCATTTCCCAAATTAATATTTAAATTATCTTTATTTCTTAACAAGAAGAATATTTAAAAATATATATAATATAGCTCTCGACACTTGTTAGGCAAGCGTAGGACGCCTTGCAGCACGATGGACAGACGATTCAAAGAAGGTGGCTAGCAGCGGATGGATGCGAGCTGCTCAGGACCTGGATGGTTGGCGCAATATGAGTGAGCCGTACCTTCAGCAGTGGATGGAGAGAGGCTGAGAGATATAATATTATAGCCTATGTTACTCGGTGATGTAGCTTACTAAAGACGAAAGAATTTTTAAAATCGATAAATTAGTCATTGAGTTAAATCGAAACAAAATAACAAACAAGTCTTTCCTTTTTATAAATTAAGTTTAGATAATAAAAACGAAAATTTTCTAAAGGAATTTAAAAAATATATTGAACTTAATAAGCTTTAACGTAAATTGTAAAAGTAACCGTTTAAGTTTCAAAGTAAATAGGTCGCCGTTCAAGATACGGGAAAGACGGACAGACAGGCCGACTTAATAATTTAAATTGTTAAAGAGTAATGTATGACAGAGGTTGTTATTAAAATATATGTAAATGTAAAATATACTGACTGAAAGTCAAAGTCAAGTGTTTTTATTCAAAATAAGAAGTTACATGCTTAATTCTTTGAACGTCAAACAATTTACCCCCGGTTCACTAAAGTTAATGCCTCAGACCTGAAAAGAACCGGCGCAAGAAACTCAGCGGGACTTCTATTTCTTTATTTTTCCAATACAATAATTGACAGATTTATTAGTAACAATGGTACCTTTGAAATAGACTGGAGCGAGCATTTCTTTCCCAATGCGTGTTATCATGTATAAAATCGTTGATTACGTAATAACCATTAACACACAAACGTCTTTTCACTTTTTTAAATTGTAATATAGAGCACTTTCGGACGTTTTCTGGGTTCCTCTTTTATTAGCGTACACATTGTCCCATAAAAAAATTACACATCCGAGTTACAGGCGCGGTAAGTTGAAGCCTATTTCTAATATTAATACTATGTACATCACCGATTTTGGTAAAATCATTAATATAAAATGTAATCCTGAAGTAATTTACAATATTAAAGAAAGTTTTGTAAACAAAAACATTGCAATTTATTTTAGTTCATTGTGGTGTAATAGGATGGGCAGCTTCTGACTGTTGATCAAAGTGCAACATTTGGTATTTGGTTTTTTTTTAAACTTATGGCAGTCTATATTCAATATATCAATGATAAATATTGCTTTTTTCGACAAATGTATATTGACAGAGATGCTAACTACAAAAGTAAGTTGTAATAAGCGTATAAGAATTTCAACGTAGAATTTCAACTTGGACGGTTTTCAAGAGGCGCGGTTTCAAATCCCGCAGCGTTCGAATTTATATACGTTTCCTAAAAATGATTTTCAAATAAATATTAAGCTGAGGCCATTGTGTCTCAGTGGGACAGCGTCTGTTTGTAATCACAATTAGTAGTGGGTTCAATTCTCACTCGGTGGAATTATCATGATTTGATTATTTTTATTTCTCCGCTCTGGTGAACCAGACGAAGCAACAAGGAACACACGCATAAGTTCTCTCTGACTAACCCTGCTATGCGGGAAAAAGGTGTGAAGCTATAAGAAAATATATTAAAGTATTTTTATAATATTTTAATATATTTATAGAATGTGATTATGAGGCAGTGCCTCGGATATAAATTCAATATTTATTCTTCAAAAAAGAGCTGTGAGTTCAATTTATAATCTCAGGCGTCGAGATTCTTTGCGAGATGTTTTTAAACACATAGGTACACTAACAGCTGCTTCGCAGTATATATATTAGAATATTTTGTTTGTCCGATAACATATACAGTGTTATGATAAAAACAGTGACAGACATACGATAGGGACGAGAAACAAAGATAAGCTTGTAACACTAAGTTATAGCCTCCGAAAAGTAAACAAGTCTTTTATGAGTCTGAGTATACGCATCTATGATACAATTGCACAACATATGTTAGATTTGCCATTGCGGAAATTAAAAGCCACTTTAAAAACAATATTAATAAGTAAAACTTATTACTCTGTAGAAGAATATTTAAAAGGTAATAATGTGTGGGTAATATGATTTGAGTTTGGTGCAGGTTTGCTACCAGTGTATTAAATGATAAAATTGTAACTTTTGGTATTTGAAAAGAGCAACTGTTGAGTTTCTCGCCGGCTCTTCTCCAGCAGAACGCGCTTCCAGAGAGCCGGTGGTAGCTTTTATGCTTATTCGGCTATTCAAAAGTACTTGCAAAAGTTTATTTGAATAAAGGACATTTTGAGTTTTGAATTTGAACATTAAACAGTATTTGGTAGGAAAATCTATTGAATATATTGGTCTATTTTAACTAATACATTAAAAACATAAATACGAAAACTCACATAATCATTTATGTAATTTCTACATAACTTTAGTTTATAACTTGTTTTTTGAAATTAAAATAATGACTTTGCGACACCCTCTGACAATAGGCACTCTGTACAAAAACTCGCTAATTAGTATAGTTAATGAACCGACAGACGACAACTGCTTACTAATAAAATTCGATGCATAATTCGCCGATTCTGTCCAAATGATCGAAAATAATTGTCTCAGTCAAATTTAATTAGGAAAAACAGTACACCCCTAAAAGGATTTTATTTGAATTAAACTATTCTATTGAATAAAGATTTTTCCAAGAAATATGTAAACTCTGTTTCAATTATCTACAACTGAATACCGAATAGTTTTAATGTTTGATTCTTTCTTACATTTTTTTTAAATGTAAGTGAACTTGTTGATGTGGAAAATACGGGTTCTCACAGCAACCTGTGTGTTACTTTAAATATAAGCCATAAAAGTGTGTTTAATTACATTAAGGGGCTTTAATATTTATTTTATAAATTTCGTATATTTCTTACAAGTTAAAGTGGCCGTCTTGGCACAGTGTATACGAGAGGGTTATGAGTTCGATTCCCACTCACTGGGATGATCATATTAAAATTATTTTCGGTACTTCGCTTTAGGGGCAAAACGAAGTACAGGGTTGAAATCCGCCACTCAATATACAGATACGGATTCGGGCGGAAAATGGAGAACGGTGTCTCGATACTGGTTTGTTTATTTTAGAGTTTTTATGAAAAATATTTACTTTCTGCACTTCTTTTCTATATAAACTTGAACTGTGGCCATAGGATTCCAAAGTTTCTCTTTCACGTATTAATAAAATAGGAATTTTTTTTATATTTATATATAAATTTTAAAATAAGATTTTTCAGTAAATTGGCTAATACTAAATCTATACATAGTTAAATTATTTCTAAATCGTAATTCAATATTTTCTTTTATCGAGGGTATTTACACAAAATACTTTAAAATAATAAACTTTACAAAACCTTACTGTCCAAAGAACCATTTTATTTCTAAAATCTCAGTAATATTAGGTAAAGTTATAAATTCCTCAAAGCCCTAACGTTCTTACACTCCACTAGTCCCTAAAGAACCAAAACAGTCAGCACGTGTTTGTTTTGTAAATTTTCAAAAGTTTTCAAAAGTCACACAAACTATAGTTGAACTTTTAACGTCTCAGGGGCATTATCGGTATAAAACTTAGCAATAATAATTTTAATTGTAAGAATAACTAATAATACACTTATACTTCTAATACACTTCAAGAAGAGTAGAAGTCAAATCTAGAATACATGATAATTGTATCTTAGGGTCAAGTTTAATTATAAGCAAAATGCACCTTGTCACAGCTTCGTGTACCGCTTTGGTCTTACTGTAATTGCGATTGGTCGTAGGTTCGATTCCCACTCCTAGGAATTATCATTAGCTCCGCCACTCATCACACAACGTCTCAGATTCGAAGCTCGCTAGTACTACTTAACGCTAAGTCAAAAGTGCATATCTTAAAATTCCACTGCGCTACTATGAAATCAAATTCATAATTAAAAACCAGCTTCATGCTTTTTCGCGCATATCAAGGTGGGCTGAGAGAACGTTTCAAGACACTGTTCTCGATTTCCCGTCTGAATTCGACGCACGCATTTTGAATAGCAGAACTCAACACCGCGTTGTCCTTTGTCTTTCCATACCGGAAAAAGAAAAAAATATAACTATAATTATTTCTTGATTGGAGATCAAACCCACACCCGCCAGTATTCTTAATTCAAATAGGCTTTCACAGGCACTTTCGAATCGTCAATTAACATAAAATGTTAGTATTGTCAGTACTAGCGGCAGCTACCACAGGCTCTGAAGGCAGTTCTGCTGAGAAGACCTGCCGAGAAACTCACCATACTGTTCATACACACATATACCATAATGCTACCATAATACGAAACCAAATTATAAAAAAAAACAAAGAGACATGTTGCTACATGTGTTAATATTTTCAACGACGCCGACAGTTAATTTCATATCAAATGATATATTACAAATTTTTGACCCAAATAACATTAAAAATACTCTTACAGGAGCATCTACAGCAACATGCCCGAGGGAAATTACAACGCCTCAATGAAGTAACTGTTTCACTGGAAACGGCGTAAATGTCATTTGGATTATGCTTTAGTTCACTTTAAATAAAAATACATATACATATACAGCTTTTTATCTTGACATTTCAATTCTGGTCTATTCCCAGCAGTTTTACCAGTACATAGTTACCAGTAGGACTCTACTGGTAATAAATAGGCTCGAATATTCCTATTTCATTCACATAACATTCTGAATACAGTACCCTACTGTACTACGAACTAAGGAGTTCTAAACACTAGGCTGAGATAACCTAGTGTTCAGAACTCCGCTCTTGACTGTTCCCACTGAATAATTTAAATATATTCATACTTATTTTTAGAAAACGTATAAAAATTAAAGGCAGCGGGGTACGAACCCGCGCCTTTTGAAAACCGTCCAATTGTCAATTCCATCTCCGGTCAAGAAGTAATAATCGCTTAATGTTGCCAGCACACGTTATTATGACGATTCATTTACTATGATAGCTATAAAACTATGAAATACGATTCCATCAGATATTCGTCATTCAAAATCTAATCTAATAAATACTTAAATAAATATATATATATATATTTATTTAAGTATTTATAGGTTTTATAAATTACATTTACTGTATTATGTATCATTATTTAATTATCTTACTTATAAAAGTTATATCTAGTTCGGTACGCTTAGAAATAATCAATATATATATATATATATATATATATATATATAATATTCTATATTTTTATTAGCACTAACCCTTATCTGTTAAGACCAAGCTCTACTCACCAAAGATTGTCTGGCAGAGATTGCTACCAGCAATAAGACCGTCTTCGGACACACTTTTTACTTTCGGCTTTGTGTGCAATAAAGTATTTCTATCTATCTATATATATAATTAAGTATATTAACTCACATGTGAGGACATTATGGGGCAGTGGGACAAATGCAAACGCAATTGATTGTTGGTTTGATCCCTCTCAGGGACATTATTTTTTTTTTTTGTTTTTTTCATATCTTCGCATTGGTGCGAGACAAAGCGATCTTTGAGTTGCGCCACTTGACACGCAATGTCTTGATATCGGCCGAAAAATGGAGAACGGAGTGTCTTGACACTATGTCAGATACCACCCACATACCCACATAGCAGAATAGGCAGAGAGCTGCCTATTCTGCTATGTGGGGTAAAGAGCGAAGTGAAGCGAAGCGAAGTGAAGCTGGTAAATTTTATTACTCATTTAATCTCACATAGAAACCATTTCATTTTTAATTCGAACTTATCGAAGAAAGCTTAATAAATAGCCATTCTACAAGTCGCCTTCGAAGGGGAAACTTTTAATTTGAAAATCAGCAAAAAGCTATTAAGTCGCGATTGTTTTAGAAGCCTGTGCCTTTGTTTAATTATATTATTGCTTAATTAAAATCAAAGTAAATTATTAGCTTCATTTCTCGATTACTTAAAAAAATTAAATTGCAATAAAATATATTCAAAATGTTTTGAAGGGAAATCATAGAAATTAAGAAATAAGATACTGACGCCATTATGGGTCTTTTGAAATGTGCGTGATTGGACATGATAATTATTTTGGTTTCAAATACCACAGCTTCACGCTTTTTCCCGCATAGCAGGGTAGTCAGAGAGAACCTAGTGGCAAGACACTTGGTTCTTCAGTTTCGAGACATTGCGTGTTGACTGGCAGAACTTAACGCCGCTTGTCTTCTGGATCGGAGCGGAGAATTTAAATCATAATTATTCCCTCGAGTAGCAATTGAACCCACAACAAATCGCGTTTACAGTTAGACGCAGATCACTGCGCCGCGATGGCCTCAGATACCTAGAGTTGAGACACCTCATTCACCGCTTCGTGCCCGCATTTTGTACATGGTGTGTTGAGTGGCGGGGCTTAACGCCGCACTTTATCTGTCCAAAACAGGGCTATAGCAAAAAATCCAGGGTCATTATTCTCCCGAATGGCAATAGAATGGGTAGGCAGAGAGAACCTTGTACCAAGACAATTCGTTCTCCATCTTCCGCTTGAATCAGAGATATTCTCATCAGCCCTACAAAAATTACGTAAAGAAAAATAAATAAACATATATAATGTGCATTTTCTATAAACTACACTCAATTCTTTTTAAGATTAACCTCATCACATGCTGAAATTAAACGAATTATATGCACTATATTTTAAG
Organism: Podotricha telesiphe; assembly: GCA_038994665.1. Lineage (NCBI taxonomy): Eukaryota > Metazoa > Arthropoda > Insecta > Lepidoptera > Nymphalidae > Podotricha > Podotricha telesiphe. Next base: position 136,836 of record JAOYRR010000401.1, on the reverse strand, counting down.
CTCTAACATTCTAATAATAAGTATTAAAATCGCTTACACAAAACTAGCCATTCGAAAATTGCTTAAAAATTGCCATACAAATTTTAACTCTATTTACATGATAATAAGAACTAATTTATTTATTAGATGGCTAATGAATAAGCAAGTACCACAGGGAGAAGAATTAAAGGTATTAATTCACTCGATAAATCTTGTTGCCTTCGGAGTGAAATACGAAAGAGTTCGGTATCAAACGATATTCACGTCATATAACTTCAAATTTACCGTCATGGCGCAGTGGGACCGTGTATGACTTTAAACAATGGTTATGGGTTCGTTCCACACTCAAGGGAATGATTATTTAAATAATTTTATCTCTTCAGCTCCGGACTGACTGGCTCAAATAAGCGCGGCGTAAGGTTCTTTCTTTCCAAATCCTCATTGCCTCCCCGTGTACCCACCATGCAGTACAAGGGAGAAACTTCATGCTGAAACTTTTTGAAATCTGGTAACTTTTTATAAAAGCGAAACAAGCATATGTTCAAATGTATTATTCGAAGGGCAACTTCACGCCTTTAAGGTTAATCAGAGAGAACCTAGTGTCAAGACACCGAGACCTAGCGTGTTGAGTGGATGATTTCAATGCCGCGCCTAACTTAGTCTTGCCAGAGCAAATAAATGAAAATAATTTAAATATAATCATTCTCCCTAGTAGGAATCTAACCCACAACCATCGGAGTTGCATTCAGACGTTGTCCCACTGCGTCATATTAAATAATATTATATGTATATAAAATAATAAAAGTAATATTAAAACTTACTTAAGAAAAATACAATATATACATACGTATATAATAACACATACGAGTTATTATGAATAAAACACATTACACATAAAACACACACACACACACACACACACACACACACACACACACACAAAGCTACGTTAAAAACGTATGCTATTTTAATTCAAAGTAAATGGAATTATTATAAATTCAATACACGAACAACATGTAGATCGTTAGAGCTTAATTTGTTTTAACATAAAAAGGAACCTCGGGAAGGTGTAAAAAGGAACGTGCATCCAATTACATAGATACGACACTTTGCGGTATTGGCGCTTTTAAAACATCATTATCTTAGTACAATTGAAGAGTATACGAACTGCATTTTTTTTTTAGAATAGACTAGGCAAATCAGCGTTCGGGTCACAACCCCTTATAACACCTTTGCCGGCCTTTAAGGTGTATTATATATATGTATATATATATATATATATATATATATAATACAGGTGCTTTTTGAAGGTACCCATGTCGTATCGACCTGGAATCACTGCCGCTGGTATGCCATTCCACAATTGATTGCCACGTGGAAGGAACTTCCTACAAAACTGCACAGTAGTAGAGTGCCGCGTGGTATCCAGATAAATACCCTTTGCCCCGGCAACTCTGCCGCTTCAGCGCCCTAGAGCTCATTTCACTCTTTTTGCTGCTTTCACCTTCGGATCTCAGTGACCAATGCCCTCGGCCCAGGATAAGTATGTTTTAATATAACGTTTCATACCCTGTAGAACCACAACGGCGACAGCAGTATCGACTGTTACCTGGTAAATTGTTCCAGATTCATTCTCGTTGTGTGGGTTCAGTTCTTGATCTGGCCAAGCCACAGTCTGAAAAGTAAGTAGTTACATCTCTCCGCCTATTCTATAAAAGGTGAAGATATTAAAATTCATAGTAAATATCTAATAATGCTCCGTAATATTTACTCGAGAGTTACTGTCATTACATTTTTTAATAAATATAACATCATATTGCATTATAATCGCACGACATCAAAATAACCCAATTTGAAGGCTCCGACGCGCCAAAATTAACGACATTACGTGAATTCTGTCAAACACTTTTGGATTTAAATTATTCCGGTAATTTTATTTCCTTAATCTATATAGAGAAAGAGTGTTTAATATTAATATTTGAAACTAGAAGCTCCCCGCAGCTTTGTTTGCTTGGCCCTGGAGCCTCTCCGACAAAATTTCTATCGAGCTGAAAATCTTTTGTTAAGGTGCCATTTCCGGCCTATTCCCAGTACCACCAGTGCAGTGGTACAGTCTTAACAGCAGTACTACTGGATTATTTTCCAATAGACTTACTGGTAAGATTACTAGGATTTTTGATCTCAATAGACGTCCCAGTGCAACAAAACGTGTAGACCTAATAATTTTATTAATATGCAAAAAAATAAACTATCAGTGAATTACCATTGGAAAGAAAATTTGCAGTAGTTCTACTGGTAAAACTACATGGAAACACAATTGAGAGTAGGCGCAATTTCAATTTATCTTATAATATAGCTCGACTATTCCGTTTCTTTGTCAGTTGTTCCACACTTTAAGTTACCAAGTCCTGCCTACGAGTAATAATTATACAACAAATTACGTTTAAAAAAATTATATATATATATGTATCATAATTATTATATATATATCAAGAAAAACTTACACAAGGAAAAATAATAAATAATTATAGAAATACAAGTAATTTATAATATCATATTAAATTATCCAAAACAATGTACAAATGTTTTTAATATTATCAATACGAACGTTTTCTAGACAGCCGTTTAGTAGACCTCTTCTTAGTGCTCGTAGTGCTTGGTTTCATCGGTATATTCTGAAAGAGAAAATTAAAATCAATTTTCGTACAAAATTTACATACATACAAACTTACGCATCTTAGCATTTGTTTTTTTATTTATATATATATATATATATAAATAAACTACACTACATACACCTGGAATGTGCCTTTTTTTTTCTTAATATCATTTGATATTTGACAGTTAATATTACATAGACTTATATTACTAAAGCTAAATTTAAATTAAGCTAAGCGAGTTATTTCTCGATTCACTCACTCAGTTTATTCGTAGGTTCGATTTCCGGTCGAGTTAATTATATTTAATTTAATAATAATATATTATTTATAGAAGCCTTAGTGGCGCTGTGCGACAGCGTCTAACTGTAAACGCGGTTGGTTGTGAGTTCGGTTCCCACTCGATGAAATAATTATCATTTAATTTCTCCGCTCTGGTAATCAAGACAAAGCGCGGTGTTGAATTCCGCCACTCAACACGCAATGTATCAAATTCGGACGGAAACTGGAATGTCTTTACACCAGACACTGGAACAAAATGGAAAGCTAAAAAACTAAGCCAAATCTATGGCCGGCATTCCTTTTGCCATTTGCGAGTTACGCTAGGTATAATAATTTATTAAGGGCCCTTTAGTAACTAGCATCATCGCTCACCTACACTGTCGAAGCCTCGTCTATCGTACACAAATTGAAAATCTAAAATATTTATCAAAATTCAACTACCCACTAGACTTAACGTATTTTAACATTTTAAAAGCGTTATTCGCACACTTAAATTGAATAACACTTTTAGAAAACGTTTAAAAATTCGAACTCGCGCATCTTGGAAAACCGTCCAAGGGCTATGACCGCCAAGCCATGCGATCTATAACGCAATGGACGCGACTTATATACGGTTTCCAAAAATATTTTGTTTTTTATACACTGCCTGCGTGTAAAACAAATTATTTCACCACCAACATTAGCATTTCGTCATACTTTGATTAGAGCTTACAACGTGCAATTGAACGGAAACAATATTTGGTTGAAAATTTAGGTCAGTAATTTGTATAACAATCTAATTTTTATTTGTAAAACGCGATTGGTTGTGGGTTCCATTTCCACACGAGAAAATGACTTTATTAAACATATTTTCATTTCTCTGCTCTAGTACCTAAGACAAAGCGCGGGGTTCCCCCACTCACTCAATACGCAACGTCTCAATTTCAACCGGAAAGTAGAGAACGGAGTGTCCAGACATTAGGCTCTCTCTGACTTGCCTGCTATGCAGTCAAAAGCTTCAAGCTGTGATAACAAAAAAAATCACACAAGACACAAGATATCTTCTCGATTTGGCAAGGATAAGTTAAGTTTATGCTATAAAAATATCACAATCATCAAAGTTTCAAACCAGTCTCACCACAGGGCAAAACCCATGGCAGTACTCGAGGCAATTAAAAAATCTGTGGCGGTAGACTGATATAATAATTGTATCAACTGACACACCAATGCCACCTCAGTCTACCAGCCATTGTGACCACGGACATATATAAAGTAAAGTATTCGAAACCACCGGCATTTCCAAAAAAAAATATATATATCCAAAAACAAAAATATAGGCAAATAATCAGTTTAAGAGTTGTTTTTAGTTTAATAAAAAAATCAAGTGACTCCATTCTCCACTATCCGTTTATAAGGAAACGAGATACACGAGAATGGTGTTCAATCTTCATGAAATTGAGCCCACAACCACTGCGTATACTTATAGTCAAAAAAGTAACCAGACAAAGAAGTGAAAATATATAAACGCAAACATTTCCAACCAACTAACTTAATTAGCACGTCCACTAGAACGCTACACACTACGCGCTAAAGACTGTCAGGTTAGGCTGGAGGCATTAGCATAACCGCTTGCGCTAACTGACGTCACACCGGGTTGCCGTGCCTGGTTAGACCAGACCCATCTAAATTTGAATAATAATCGCATCCCATCAAAACATTTCGCGGAGATTGATTTTCATGATGAAGTAGGGAAATAAACGAAAATTAAGAATGAATCTGTAAAAAGCTTTATATTATATAATAGAAAGGTTTGTATAGCCTAGTGTCGAGACACACCGTAATGCGGACATTGCGTGTTGAGTGAGATGGCGGAACTGAACGCCGCGCTTTGTCCTGTTCACCAGATCATAAAAATGAAAAACAAATATCAATATACTCGCACCCACTAGTGGAATTCGAACCCACAGCCAATCGCATTTACAGTCAGACAGTGTCCAAATGTGCCACGTTAGCCGTGAATGGAAAGTTCTCGATATTATAATGTGTATTTTAAAAGAGATGGTTACGATTTTGAGTAAAATAAAAAAATTACAATATTATATTAAATATCGTGTATTTATTACTGTTTTTGTACATTTCATGTGTAAATCAAAATTATACATTACACAATATATGTATACACTCTACATCTGTCATGTCTATCCGTTGTTAGACATTGAATACGAACAACTATATTAGACACATTCGACTATATTTTAATTTGTTTTACTAATTTAAGTACTATTTCTATTTAAATATGAAACAAAAACCGTAGGCATTCAATAAATTTTTTCATCGTAATTAAAAAAAAATGTAAGCAAAACCTATTTGGATGGAAATACACGTAAAAAATACAAAATAATCTATCTATCAATAAATCAACACCACTGGACTAAATGAGTCAATATTTGCAGACAGAGCTCTTTGTAACCAGTATTATCATAATATGTATTAGAGATACGCCCGGAAATTATGATAAAACAAGAATTGAAAATATTCTTTTATAAATGAAATTATGTATTAGACGGCGTCGTGGCGCTGTGTCACAGCGGCTGATTGTAAACGCAGGTTGTGCATTCGATTCCCACACGTAGGAATAATTATATTTAGAGTGTTGTCTATTCTTAGCTCTGATAAGTCATAGCGCGGCGTTGAGTCTCTCTCGATACCGGACCATGACTCGATATCGGACGAAAAAAAACTCATTTATAATGTTTAAAATTACAAATATCAAACATTAATATAATATTGTAGCTATTTTTATAGCTTGTATTGCTTGCTACAATAAAAAAAAATACAACAAAAGCTTACTAATAAACAGTATTTCTCTTAAAAGTTACGTTACATGTACAAAAAACTATTTATATAAAATTAAAACTTATACACCGCACGGGAATCGAAATCGAAACCATAATATATCAAACGGCTTAACATCGAAATCCACTGGGGCACGTTGGTGTGAAAAATGTAGCTAGTGGAAGCTAAGCTGTCCCACAGCACAATATTCTAGAATCGTGAACATACGAAAATATGGAGTAGTTCATTTAATTTATTTCTTTTCCCTCAAAAGAGGGTAGTCAGAGGCAAAGTAGTGTCAAGACACTCTGTTCTCCACATATCGTGAGAAACTGAAACTGAGACATTGCGTGCTGAGTGACGAAACTCAACGTCAACGTGATACAAGTCATAGGGGGAGACCTTTTAAGGTTGCCTAGGCATGAGGACCCCGCAGGGGGCATGTATTAAGAGGTAGATGACGAGACAGTGGACGAGGCAAATGAAGTGTGCCGGGATCGTAGCATTTGTTTTCTCTTTTTATCGAACGAAACCACGTAAATGAAAATATTTTTAAGTTTTAATTTAATTTAACCGTTTTCCATTCTCGTATATATAATCCATTATTTTTTCATATGCTTTTATATATGCTATTACATAAATAATATCCAATTTCTATATTGACATATTCATCAACGTCCACTTTTAATCTGTTAAAATAAGAAATTGAAAATATAAAAAGATTTCCCTACAGTTTTGGCCTATGTCTTTTAAAATTTTACAACAATTGTATTTTGAAGGAATTATTAATTAATACATTAAAGTAGGGAGTGTATTGACACTAGGTTCTCTCTGACTAGCACACAACGAGAAAAAGACAAACAGAAATATACACATACACATAACAAGTTTTAAACATTCAGACAAATTCAGATTTTTGATTTTTGAACCACAAATTAATTTTTAACCAACGAATAAGAGGATGGAGTTTCGATATTTGACACTTATATGCGTGCATTTTGTCATTTTTGTGCATGTCCGTGGTGTAACACATTACTTTTCACATACTAGACCAAAATTGATAATAAAAATAATGGATGGATTGGGTTGGGAAAATAATGGATGGATTGGGAAAATAATGGATGGTATATTCTCTAAAGTTGCTCCTATAAACATTTTGCACAAAAATTCTAACCCTAAGAATAGAAAAGTTTTCAAGTCGTTTTTTTTTTTGGTAAATTTGTTTTTTATCAAATTATTTACAAAGAATTATTATTCACAAAGAATTTAAAAATCAAAATCATGTGTTACATATAGATGTAAATGTGAGGTTCGTTAAAACGAATGAATTTGATATTGAAAACTTACAGTATATAATATTATAACGAATAATTAAAATAAAAAATGGAATTTTTAAATATTTTAAAGTTTCAGCATTCACACACTTGGGAAATTAAACAACATTTTTTATAAAAACGCACAAAAATTTGAACACAGCGTGATTCAAAACCAACCCGCCGCTTGGAAACCGTCTTCAAATTTAACTTTCAATTACAAAAGCAAGAGGCGCGGGTTCTAATCCCGCTGCGTTAAAATTTTTATGTATTCCCAAAATGAATTTCAAAATAGAACTTTGTTAAACGGGATAGTGACTTGCCATAAATATTTAAGGTCCCAAACTCTATTTACTGCAAGTAAATTTCTATAAATCTATTTTCAGAGAATGAGAAAACTTGAGACACTTTGTTCTTTCTCGTATGAACATTAGTGTAAGTAATATCTTAGACGGATGACAAAAATATATCATAGTCATATATATAACTTCTCCATAGATTCATGATTCTTGTTCATAGCGGCTAAAAGCTCCCATCGGTCGCGTTATCACCCTCGCTTTCAATGTTCCAACCCTATTTCACGTGCATCCTAGAATTTACACTACAACACCTCAAACGGACAGGGGAACAAGGAATTGCATAACTAATGATGTTTTTCATATATATTTTAAAAAAGAAGACATGTGCCATCTTGGCGCGGTGGGACAGCGTCTAACGCGATTGGTTGCGGGTCCGATTCCCACTCGGCGAATGTTTACATTTAAAATATTTTATGGGGCGTTGAGTTCCGCCACTCAACATGCAATGTTATCATGTATATCAAACGGAAGAGAGTGGAGAACGGAGCGTTTTTAATACAAGGTTATCTTTGACTACCGTGCAGATGTAGACATAGGACAAGTTAGTATTATATTTTGCTATTCTGTCTGCCTGGGTGAACTATAGCACAGTTGCGTATTTTCGGCGGCCTTTTCGATAATTAATGAAATTCCTCGAAAAACCTAAAATAAAATTAAAGAGATAAAGAGAGCCTATGATCCCACGACCCTCAAGTACCTCTACACAAAATTTCATCACAGTCGGTTCAGCAGTTTAGCCGTGATGACATCACAGACAGACAGACAAGAGTTACTTTCGCATATATAATTATATTCTATATTAGTATGGATACATAAATTTTAGAAATTATAATACTATAAAGACAATGAGCACATTGTTTATGATTATAATTACAAAGAAATTTCAAAAGAAAGCCTTATTTATATCAATTTATTGTAAACAATAAATGTGTTTTTTTTTTAATTTTTATTTTTGACTTATGCCTCTTTTCCTCATACCACCCGGTGCCAGCTTTAATAAAACGATATAGAAAAATACCCTTTATTATATAGGAATAGTGATAAAAATCGTGTAAGCCACATGTTTTATAACATGTTATTGAATAGAAGCTCAAAGTACTTTATGTTACATTAGCGTGATACTCTAGTGGATTGGAACAGAGTGTGAATTTAATATATATATATATATATATACTCGTAGATTTAAAACACATATTTTATTTTAAACCCAAACATTTTGAAAACAAAGTTAAAGTTCAGTTCAGTCGATGGCCAAGACTGATATCATGGGACATTTTTAGTCCAGTAGATATATATATATATTATAAATACAAATGTCGGCCAAGTAAAAAACGTTTACTTAGGTGATATGACAAACGGGCATCGGGAAATAAAGAACAGGTCTTATTTTCCTAACCAATAATATAATATAATAAAATAATGTGATTTGTATCTAGACATATTTAGAAAACGTATAATAATTTGAACGCAGCGGGATTTGAACGCGCTCCGACCGCTAAGCCATGCGTTCTACATCCAGCTACGTTGAAATTTTTATACGCTTTTTACAACTTATATTTGTTGTTAGCAGCCCTGTAGAGAGATTTTTAGAAATTTCTGCTTCCCAAAGATTATTCTACGAACAATCTTTTGTTCGATATATATACTATATGCACTATATAGTATTATTTCCTTCTTCGATACGTAAAACCCAATTAGTAGTTTGAACCCACTGGCTGGATAAAGAAATAGCTGGACGTGGAACGCATGGCTTACCGGGCAGACAGCTAGAACGGTTTTCAAGATGCGCGGGTTCAAATACCGCTGCGTTCAAATTTTTATACGTTTTCTAAATATATGTTTTTCAATTTCCTAAGTGTGTGAAACAACCCTTAAAAAAACAAATGTTAAAAGTTTTTTGAATATTAATGTTTGCTTTTGTATAATAGAAAAGATAGGCGTATAAGGCTATAAAATAAAAAATTGTATGCGTATGTTAGTATGTTAATGTGTAACATAACGTCTTGTACTTGTTTGTTTTATGCCAATAAAAATATTTTAAAATCAAACCAATCAATACAACAGACCTGCAACTGTATGAGGTAAGGAGGGAAAAACATATTTTTAGAAAACGTCTCGTCGAGTCTTGGACCTTGTCCGTCTTGGACGACTACCAAGAGGGGCGGTTTCAAATCCCGCTGCGTTAAAATTTTAATACGTTTTCTAAAATAATGCTTTTCAATTTCCAAAGTGTGTGAAAAAAAAAGGTTACAAATTAAGGTATGGAGAAGCTGACATCATACGGTAAAAGTCCACGAGGTGAGACGACGTGCTCTTCGGTCCTGGCGCGTGGTCAATAATGATGAGGGTTAAACACGTCCTAAGTGAGGTAACAGTACAATATGACAGAACACCTGAGACCTCGAATAATGCAGAGATAAATAATGCAGAGGTTTTTATGAGTAGGATGCAGAAGTCTAATATAATCCGCAGTGTATTACACCCTATATATATATATATATATATATATACCCGTAACCGGTGGCCCTTTTCTGCAGAAAAAAGGAGAACTGGCACCTTTCAGGTGACAGATATTTAAAAAATATTATATTATGCTCAAAAATAGAACACAAATTTAATATCACATTAATATCAAACAAAGTATTACAAATAAATATACCGTAAAAAATCTCAATGACTGTCTCAATAATAATCCTATTTGAATTGAATCAATACGAGTAAATTAATCAAAACTCTTGAATTTACTCGATTTTAGTTTCCAATGTACAGCACCAATGTACTACTGTTAGTGTTTTTCTTGTAACTTCCAGTAATGCTAAGTTAGTTTTATATAACTTTGCAACTGCAGAGCTAGCAAAACGTACAGATATATATATTATTGCTTCGCAAACACTAACTCGAAACCAACGTTATTAAAGTTATAAAAAATATTATTCCTTAATACTATTAAAGAAATCTAATTGTTTTTTTATTTTATTTTTACATTCTAACAGAATCTTCAAAGAAGAATGAGAAAGCCCGGTGACAAGAAGACACTTTTCTCGTATTTTCCCTTCTTTTTTAAGAAATATCATACCGACTGGCGTTATCCTGTATCACATGTTGTCTAACAAAACCTGTGGGTATTTTAATTCAAAATAATGGAATTTGACAATCCTAGTGTGTTTGAGAAATCCTTGAATCACTAAGGTCTTTCGAACTTCCAAACACATATCTATTGTAAACGTTCTCTCGAAAAACCGAGAACAAATCAAATATAGTCTAAAAAATTCTTTGATTTTCACAATTATTAGACATTTTGAAATGAAACTATTATAACCGGATAAATCGCGTATAATATTGGTATTCGAAAATACATTTTAGAACCCGACGTTTCGAACACTTATCGCTAAGTGAACGATCTCTTCCAGGTAACTTTTGGGTAGAAAAGAGATTCAAATGGGAAATAGGATGCATACATATATACATATTTTAGTATATACAAGGTGGGCCAAAAGATGTCATCCGATGTTGTTTGCTCTAATTTTTTTTTTCTACACGATATACATATATATATATATATATAATAGATACTTTCAAAAAAATACAATTTGCCACTCGACACACTTCACTACACTGACGCACGCTTCACATCGACTGGCATTCCAAAACAGATTGAAGTGTTAACGAGAACACGAATGAAATTAATGCATTCTGTAATTCCGATGCGAAATCAACTATTTAACATATGTATGTATGTATGTATGTGTGTGTTACAGGTTATACTCGAACTTCAGGCCAAATTTTGTGCTAAGTAGAAATTAGAAAATATTTATATTAGAACAAGTTCAAAATTTGTCCAACATACAACATATAATCGATACGCATTTATGATTTGAAAATTACTGAAATCCGTCCATATTTATTTTACACACATTCGTACTGTCTAAATGTCTATCATATTCATTTTGGTAAGGTGGAAAGAGGAGAGTTGAATAGGTGAAAGACGAGAGGTGGAGCCTACCTCCATATAAAAGAGCTCATTTAGCTCCCATTTGAGGTGGAAGTCCTAGGCAAAGTATTCTAAGCTAAGGCTTGGAACAGAACCTGGTACTTCTAACCTGCAAAGCGATGACTGCACCCAGCGATTTTACGGTGAAACTATGTCAAGGTAAGTTGTAATGCCTTTACTTCAGGGTATCCATATTGGCGGTTCAGGATAGTTAAATCCGGTATAATATTAATGCCGAAGTTCAATTTTTCAAATCCCTTTTGTTCAAACGTTCAAATTGTAATACAGAATTCTAATAATTATCGCACCTAATCAAATTAATCCCAGGACCAACTCAATTAGCCTGAAATCGCACTTAGCATGTAACATTCGTAAATAAAAACATATATAAAACATATAAACATATAAAATCACAGCTCTCTGAAAGTTCATCATTGGTTGCGTTAAAATATCAATATAAATAAGCATAATAAACAACCAAAACTATATGTAGATTTTGAGCTTTTCAGCTTTATTATAAAATCCAATTAATCAGCCCGACATATGGTATACTGAATATATATTGGAATTTCATGTTTTTAGTTTCACGCATACAACGATTAAAACACTCCATTCTCCACTTTGGCATGCAGAAAATTTTCTAAAATATTATAAGCTTTAAAAATTTTTATAATTATATAATTTAATATAATTTAAATATTATAAAATTTATTGTAAACTTTTTTTAAATAAGTAAGTAATGTATGCATAAGAATTTTTAAAACTTTATATCTTATCGCATTATAGAAAAGCAAAATTAGCAAAAGTTAACAAAAAAATATTAACAACACACTCACACTCCCATGCTTCTTCACGATAATGGCGACTCCGCCCCCTCGACCGGGCTTCGCCCCAGCAGGCCTAGGAACACGTCCAACAAAACAACGGTCTTGAGAACGGAGGGTGTGACTTGGCTCGCTGTCTTCGTCTTCTTCTGACGCTGGAATACAAATTAATGGTAAGAATAACTATATATTATATTGATATAATAAATCTATGTATATATTAAAATGTCTAGGTAATACTTTCGAGCCCTTTTTAACGCAAATTATGCGTAGCAAGATGTATGAAATTTGATATTTAGTACACAGAGAATAACTGCCAGAAGTCTACATGTTTCATAATAATACATTATTAATACATTTAATTATTAAAGTACACACTAATAGACATGCAAATAAAAAAAATTGTAATCTGAGCTGAGTGTCTTACACCGATTTTTGACACACTATTACCGTGATTGACATACACTTTTGCATAAAGTGCCAATGTATATTTTACGCGACATGGCTACTAGTTATTTTAAGCCGAGGCCTACTCTGACTGACGTCAGTGTAACTGTAATAATATAGTATTAAAAAAAAATATTTAGGTATTCATTTCGCCTATCACATCTATACAAATAATAAAAATGTAGGGTCTTTCTGTACATGAAAGTTATATGAGAAAAATATATTGTTGGATTCAGCCAAAGCAATGATTTTTAAATTTATTTTCTGTTCGTCTGTGCGTTTGTGCACGCTAATCTCAGAAACGGCTGAACTAATTTCAATGCAGTTTTAACTGTTGTATTTTGGTAAACTACCCTTAACATTTATTGTTTATTTTATTTCAACAGGTTCATAAAAAAAAAACCATTTAAATTATAAATTAAGCAAGGTTTGTGATTTAAGTGAGAAGTCGGGCGATATATGACGATGTAGTTCAGTCGTGTAGTTTACGCAGGCAGAGCCGCGAGCAATTCGCTAGTCGTAAATATTCCTGTAAACGAATTAACCGTTCTACAAAAAGTATATTTTATTTCATTTATTGTTTAATTTTTGATTTTCAGAATTGCTATTCTAGTTTTAATTGGCAAAGGCATTCTGCATATAGTTTAAAATAGGTTGGTTGGTTTCAAACCGTGTTTGTGATATTTATGATGCACATCCAGCTAGGCTATCGTTGCCAATAATTAATTTAACGTCTGCTTTGAACACCAGCTATCAAATTTACAAAGGTATCCGTAACGGTTTTCATTTATGTGAGATTGTTAACTGAGACCCACTCTACTTTTCGCTTGTGCGTTTTTAGCTGTTTAAATATATGACAAGTCATCATCAAGCCACTGATCTCTTTCAGGCAACCGTGGCATAGAGAAACCGATGAAACAAAGCTCACTGCGAGCCGAAAAAAGATATCTCGTCTCACTAATCGGTCGGTAAAAGCGGTCGTATTAATGGGAATATTTCGTGTAAAAATATACAAAATATACCTTTGTACATTGTTTGGGATAATTTAATATGACACATATTGTTTGTATTGAAAAAAAATATATTTTTTAATAATTTATCCTCGCTTCAACTTTGCTGGACAAAAGTGTAGCTACTTCATTAAAAAAAAAACTTTACCTCAGATATCTACAGTTTTACGCTTTTTCCCGCGTACATGGCTAATCAGAGAAAGCCATCTTTCTATACAACCCGTTCGCCACTTTCCGTACGCATCCGAGACATTGCGATATTTAGCGGTATTCAATGAAAATAATTTAAATACACACATTCCAGAGATTGAACTGCATCTGACGTGATACGCGTTGTGAAGTGCGATTTTCACTTGGAGGATTGATTTATATTTGGCGAACGGAGTGTTTAGACACTAGGTTTCTCTCTGACTACCCTTATATACGATAAAAACGCGTTAAGCTGTGTTTTTAATCAAATTAAAACAAATGTAATCTATAAATAACTTTTGTCAATCAATTGCCTCGACAAACTATTAGTTAAGTTATTAATTTAAATAATTATTAGAATGGTAGATTAAATTAAATTACATTCAGTTTCGCATATTTATTGAGCTTGTCATATTAACTACGAAAATTGACGCCATCTTGGCGTAGTCGAGACACTATCGATTTGTGTACAAATAGACTCTACGTTCGAATTCATCTTAGAGCTTACTTCCATTTTACCTTCTCATAAATAGTCGTTTTCACACAATAGGAAAAGACTTGATATGACCAGTTATTAGTTTATATCCTAATTGGGGGAAAACTATGAAGTATTTCCTTTAAATTGCGACATTTAAACGTTCGCAATGAACTGTTAGACTAGAATAAACTAAATTAGTTTAGAAAACTAAAAGGCCCGCATATATTCAATTGCTCGAATGAAAATATTGTAACGCGATCGGATCGGTGACACGTGTATATATTTTCAATCAATCAATCAATCATGAAATGAGTCAAAATAGAATTTCTTACGATAATCGATTGACTGATTGATAGATTGATAGATAGATAGATAGATAGATATGTAGATACAGATGAAACTACAAAAATCGTATTAATAAATCAGCTGAGATAACCCAAAACACTGCATTCTAATTTTTTCTAAATAAAATTGAAACTATAATATGTATAGCAAATATACCCACAAAAGGTCATATTAAATTTCTGCACACGTGAATAATGTATTAACAAAACTTTCATTAGGTTGTTAGCGAAGTTACGGCGGCGACAATTTAACTTTTCGCATATCTCGAGGTAAACCTCGTATTTAGGAATAAGATATCAAAAGATAATCATCTACAGCTTCAGTTCAGTATTAGTTTATACAATGAAAATGTATGTGCATTATGTAAAGAAACCAATACAATTTGTTCACGCGTTTTCCCGCATAGCAGGATTGACAGAGTCAAAAACACCGCCCCTCAGTTTCCGCCCAAAATCGTTACATTGCGTGGTGTGAGGCGGAACGCAACGCCGCCCTTTGAAATTATCACATTCATGGTAAATTTATTGTGTGGACATTTCAATTGTATCGCATTACACTGCTTTTATCCATACTATAATATTATAAAAGTAACTCAGTCAGTCTGTTTGTGTCGTCATCACGGACAAACCGTTAGACTGCAAAAAGTAGTCCAAGTACAAGTCATCCCGAGACTCTCAATCCTGAAACTGAACTGAACTTGGGCTAATTGTTCCTATTTTTTTTTATAGGTCTTCCATGAGTTACACTGTTTTACAAAAGACCGCCGAAAATACAGAAACAGCTATAGCTATAATGGACCATAATAGCTCGCTAATACACCATATTACAGTCCTGTTTTACCAGACACAACACATATATATAAACAAATTACGTTTGTGTAAGAGGGTTGTGGACATGTCTATTTTTTCTGTATATATACAAGTATTTACATATGTGTACCAAAATGATGTGCCACATTACCTTTGCACCCCAATTTCCAAGGTTTAATATTAGTATCATCGACGTTGAAAATTGGCGGGTCGTGTAATTACTTGGTAAAGTGGAATTTGCTAGTTGGAATATTTTAGCAAGACACAAACCTAGACTGACTGCAGTATTTTGTTTTTTTATTTCTCTCACGCTTGTATCTGTTAGTCTTGAATCGTGATGTGTAGATTTGAAAAAAAATATTAATCTCTCTAGAAAATTCCAATTATCTTTTTTTTTTAAACTTTCACCAATTATACGCGACGGTTTTGTTTTTGAAGTCTCATTTTTTTTTAAATTTTACTATTGGTCAATATAACGCAAATATCATCTAACGTTATTCTATTAGTAAATATTTCCCAAATTCCCAAGCAAAGCAGGGTAGTGAGAGAGCACCTTGACACTACGTTCTCTACTTTGTACACGAATTCGAGACGTTGAGTGGCTCAACTCAACGCCACGCATTATCTTACTAGAGCAAAGAAATAAATAAAGAAATGATCAAATGAATGAATAATGAAATTATAATCATTTCACTAGTTGCGGATCGAACCCACAACCAATCGCGTTTCCAGCCAGATGATGTCACACTGCGCCACAATGGCGTCAATTTATATGTTTGAAGTCTTAATCCGAACACACCAGAGAGCAAGACTCATTTTGCAAGAATCCAGGGCAGTACGCGAGGCAACAAAGAAATCGTTGACGGTAGTTTGATATAATAATTGTATCAAATGACAGACAAATGCCACCTCAGTCTACCTGTGACCACGGACTACTAAAGTGTTCGAAACGTCGGGTTCTAAAATGTATTTTCGAATACCAAAATTATACGCGATTAATCCGGTTAAAATAGTTTCATTTCAAAATGTGTAATAAGCGCGAAAATCAAAGAACTTATTAAATATTTAATTATTAATTAAATATATAAAAAATTTACTTACATTCCGGTTCTCTATGTTTTAATATGCCTCTCAATTTTTGCATGGACACGCGCTGACTGGAATGGCTACTTCTATAGTCAAAATCGTCTGGCTCCGACTTACTGTGCACTTTGCATTTCTTCTTCTTAACATTACCCTTGCCGTATTTAAGTATTCTAGAATAATATATAGAGTATTAAATGTGTGATAGAAATGAACGAAAATAGTGATCTGGATGATCACTCAGATCTAGACTTTTCCCTTTGAATTAGATACTAGCTATCTGCCAGTAGAAGTCCCGTCAAAAAGATTAGCCAAAACAACCAGAGAGACAGACAGGCAAAATTGTAAAAAAAGTTATTTTTATATATGTACCGTGTATTTTACATACAGACAGTACAATTTTTTTTTTGTATGTATAGATTGTGACGAAATCTATTTACCCTTTGCTTAGGTGAAACACTTGGATAATAATAATATTCGATGCGATTCATAAAATTTAGTATTTTTAAAAAAATTTAGTTTAAGTTTATTAATATAATTGAGCAATGTGAGATTTTAGTATAGAATTTCCAATAAAATAAATAGTTTTTCGCTTGTACTAATTTATTTCTTCTAACCTCAAAGTAATGTTAGAAAAGTTAAAGATTTTTATTGTGGTGACATGGTAAATTCTGCTTCTACTACTATTGAAATTAATTGAAAACAAATACTAAAAACCTAATAATATTATATTTTCAACATTTACTATACTGGCATATTGATGCAAAGTTAGTCAAATATGGATTACATTAAAATGAGAAACGACGCAAGCTATAATTTTAGGCCTTCGCATACGACGTTTTCTCCATGCGCTGACAACGCGCGTTTTCTATGATAAATCAGTGAAAAGTAACCTATCTAAAGGTAATAATATCGTAATACGAATAATCGTAATAATTAATGTTTCATTTAAATATGACTAGCACTGTGTACCTAAACCTTTTCAATAAAACCGTTTTTTATATAGTTTTTGTTTTAAATATTCGCTATTAAAACGACAGCCAGTATCGATATAAATGCAACAATCATGTGCAAAGTAACAACGTGACTATGGTTTTTCTACTAGAAGGTTCTTCTAGTCTTTCCAAACAGATAACATATTTTAATAGAAAAATATATATTTTAAAAAAAACAAGCTTTGTTACCGAGTATAGCTCAGAATCTGTTCAAAGTATACTTTACTAACAATATAGAATAAACCAAAGAAGGCACGGACGCGAGAATTCTTCGTGAGAGAGTTCTTCATTTTAATATTTATGTATTAACTTTTTTAGCTTTATGCTTTATCCCGCATAGCAGGGTAGTCAGAGAGGACATAGAGTCAGTTTTTTATACTATATAGACAAGGCAAACGAGCGTTCGGGTCACCTGATGGTAAGTGATCACCGCCGCCCACGACCCCGTGTAACACCAGAAAAACTACAGTTGCCGGCCTTTAAACTCCACTCTGTTCTCCACTTTCCGCCCGAATTCGAGACATTGCGTGTTGACTGGCGGAATTCAACGCCACGCTATGTCTTGTCTCCAGAAGGAAAAAATTAAAATAATTTAATGATGTTTTTTTCTCTAAGTTTGAATGGAACACAAAACCAATCGCGATTTCAGTCAGACGCTGCGCCATGACGGATTAATATACATAGTTGATAATTAATAATAATATATAGTTCTTTAGTAATTAAAATTTCTAAAATATATGTTATAATTATATACTCACGATAATTTCTTCTTCTTTTTAACGCTTTCTACAGAACTGGTTGTGTCGTCTGCATCATCGGAGTCAGTATACAAATATGGCAATTTACCCATTTTCCTCAAGTTAAACAATTTAAAATTAAAAATATTTAAAATTAAAATTTTATGGCATATTTAATTTGTTTGGTAGATTATTTTTATTATTTTAGATCATTTTTATTACTTTTGCACTGTTATAATCTTAAGCGTTCATTTTAATTGTGCTGTCAATGTCAGCTGTTATTAATATTAAATAAAGAATTTTGACAGATTTTTTCCTGATCAACCTTCGTGTGTGATTGAATACTATTAGGTATAACAAACGGTTTCTGTTCTATTGTGCAAAATTTGTAACTAAAACTCACAATTTACTTAACTAATACATTTTCCATTCAGCTAATGTTATTTATATACTAAACTTATCTAACTGAGGCCATCATGGCGCAGTGAGGCCATGATAGCGTCTGACTGCAAACACTATTAGTAGTGGGTTCGATCACCACTCAGAGGAATGATTATTTTTACTTTATTTGCACATCACATTAAATTGACAAAAACAATAGGTACGAAACACATTAAAAAAAAGGAATTCACAAAAGGCGGTCTTATGGCTAAGTAGCCATCTCTTCCAGACAACCTTTAGGCCGAAAAGAAACCGTTATAATGACAAACGGTTAGATCTTGGAAAAATAAAAATTTAAACATAATTAATATGTAGATTTATAAATAGATATATGAAATTATAGATACATATATAAATATATACAAACATACATATATACCTACATATATACATAATGATTATATTTAGGCGTTGAGTTCCGTCACTCAGCACGCAATGTCTCGGTTTCGGGCGGAAAGTGTAAAGTCTTGCACTAGGTTCTCTTCTATTAAAAACTGAGAAGCTGCTTTCATATAGTCAACTAAATGCAAAATAAACAAATTATTCTAAATTATTCAAATGTCAAATTTGAAACATTCTCTGAGGCATTTCATTATATACTTTAACGTAAAATCAAATTTACAAAGTGATACAGGGAGACATATTCATTTCCAAGCAGCGTCGGGTTAAATTGAATTTGTCGAGGACGTTGTGCGTTCGTACGCTTTTATAAGAGGAACATTCGTTACTTGCGGATCTATATCTATTTTATTTGTATATCTATACAAATAAAATAGGAGTGTCTGTTTGTAATATTACAAATAACCGCTTCTACTAAATGTATATGTAATCCATATACCAAAATAAGATTTTGGACAATTTTGTCTGTTTGTTCCGGCTAATCTCCGAAACGGAAGGACTGATTTTGACGGTACGGACACTGGAAGACAGCTGATGTAACAATAAGTAACTTAGTCCACTTTAGTTTTAGAATTCATAGCGGACGAAGACGACATGGGCACAGCTAGTATGAATATAAAACTTTGCGTAATTGAGTAACTGACAGATACGAAAAGATTGGGCGCAGAAATCTGAAATTTAGCATGCAGTTTTCTTGGAGTGCAGGAGAGTTAATCTTTGGTGGATTTTTACATATATTGAAATGAAACAATTTTTAACCGGATTTATTGCGTATATTATTCGTATTCGAAAATCGACGTTTCGAACACTTTAAAGTAATTTAAAAATCAAATAATTAACTTCTATCACGTAACAGATATAAAAACTTTTTGAATTCATTTCATAATGAATGCAGCCTAATCAAAAGAATTAGCGTTTCCCTTCAAATACAAATTCGAATTTCGAATACGAAGATGCCGAATTCAAATGAGACGCAGTCAAGTGACTTTCACACTAACTTTGAAAGGTTTTTAGTTTTAATTTTTCTAAACGCAATTATTACACACAATTGGGTAGAATACTTTTTTTATAATATAAATAGTTTCCTAAGATAGTATAGAATCTATAACCATCACGTGTGCAATAATTCATGACTATACTAGGTTAAATATTGCAACATCCTCCTCAATGTACCAAAATTATCTTTTAAATATAGAAATTTACAAGACATCTATCGTACTGTATTATTATTAGTTGTCTTTTAATTAGGTTGATCGAACATTCACTAGTTAATTAGCTCAGCTGAACGCTTTGTGTGAATATCTCTATATAAAATGGGCTGAAAATGTTTTTTTTACAATAACCTTTAAATCCTAATATTTATATTTGTGCATAGAGTAAAATGTTTTCTAGAATCAAAAACAATAGGACAGAAAAACGCCGCAAAGGAATTTATCTGCACAAGTAATTGAAATTTAATTTCAATTATCTTGCGGAGTTCACGCTTTTACAGGTTCGCAAGTGATCAGAAGGGCCTGGTGTCCAAGGGCTCGTTCTCCACTGCAATTCAAGACTACGATTTGAGGGGGTTTACCCACAAGACATCTCGTTTGCAATAAGACGCTGCGCCACAATCCAGTCTAGCTATGATGAAGCCAGTAATAAAAAAAATACAGATTTTTAGATGATTTTTCAACTGGCACTGTGATGGTAGTCGTAAATGGCCACCCAATTCATTTCTCCGGTGCGTTAATACCACATTTTTTGTTGGAATTGAATTATTTTTCCATCTCTGGAGACGTGCTGAGGTAAGCTCTAAGGGGATTATGTTTATAATTTTAGAATTTAATGGTAAAAATTGGTTTTGTGCTTCATTTTACCTATATTTTTAGTATTTTCTAGTTAAAAGAAATCTTATAACAGCTTCACATTTTTTTTCTTGCAAAGCTATTGAGTGGGTATAGAGGGCTTCTTAACAAAACACCATTTCACTGTCCCTCTATTTCAAAACATTGCATTTTCTGTGGCGGAACGGGCTTGCCGCGTTTTGTCTGATAATTTAAACATAATCATTCCTTCCTACAGGTGTGTATCAGACCCACAACCATCCACACACTAACGTTTAGAATCAACCGCTACCTCCACCACGATGGCGGGTAAATCAGTGAGTCATTATTCAGTTTTGTTATACTTTCATTCCAAGACATTTTAAGGAAGGTACAATTGTTACATGTAAATATTCCTTGTTGTTTTCCTTGTAGGTAGTGTTTCCTCTTGGTATCCCTTATGTGAATTGTTTTCACTTGGGTAATTAAATTGTCGAGCTAGGGACTCAACGAAACTTAAACAGACCTAGTAATATATATATATATAGCCTTATATATATATATATATATATATATATATACTATTATCATAATACACTGTACGTGGGACTTGTCGAACAGGTGTATAGAGTAAATTTACATATATAGCATAGCACTTTGAAACAAGCCCTATCTAAATTCTCATAACAAAGTATATCTAGATTAAGTTTTAACAACTCCGCCTAGTTTACCTCGAAGTGTACAAATTATTTACGATCAGCTCCAGGAGATATAGTTAGTCGCTAGCATGAGACAAATAAAGTTTTGATGGTGTAGCTTATGCTGGCATTATAATGTGATTGGTTGACAATGGATGATATAATATATATTTTTATAGCTTCGTATCGCTCTTTCTTTACTTAGATATGGGTATTTAAATTATGGTAAATGATAAATGATCCTTATATTTCTTGAGGATTATAAGCGCCATACGTTGACTAAGACAAAGCGCGGCGTTGAGTTCCGCTGTTTCATTTTCGCGCAGTCAAATTCCAGGTCCAAAGAGAATTTCAAATGTAATCAATTTTTATCATTCGAATTACAGGAACATGTATATAAAAAATATTAACATTTTTTTTCATTTTCAATATACAAAGTTATTATAATTAAATTATTCTTTAAGGAAATAAGTTGGAACTTTTAAGGAAGTTGTTGAAAATATCCATGTCGTCATAAAGTCTGATTCGGAGTGATGTCGAAAAAATTTAATTAAAAATAAAATTTAATAAACTGTAATAGTTTATATATACTGACCGTATATTCATAGTAAATGAAATAAAAAGCAATAATACGATAACAATATTTCGTCCCTGAGCTCTGACCGGTAAGCCATGCGTTCTACATCCGTCTACGTCTAACAAGAAAAATAAGCTGTAAGAAGCTTATAGCGTATAATAACATTTATTATATATTTTATAACTGTGTAAGAATAGAACTTTAAAATATTAAATTGTAGTTTATTTTAATTTCAAGCATATGCAATATAAGCCACTAAATACACTGACACTGGACGATCAGTATAAATTTGAAGTTCAAACAAGCGGTGGTCCATGAAGTTTCGTCAAGCAAATAATGAGAAGTACGGTTTAGTTCACGTCTTAATTATTACACTAGTGCTCTGGCACATACGAGTCAAATACAAATTTTTAATTTCTAATAAACAGCTGCAAAAACCATCTGCATAAATTTTATAATTAATAAAATTTGAAGCCATAGTGGCGCAGTGGCGACAGCGTCTAACTGGGAACGTGAAGGTTGTGGGTTCCATCTCCACTTGGGCGAAGGATTATATTTAAAAAAAAATTCACTCTCCGCTCTGGATAATTTGTTTATCGCGTGCAAATATATGCAATTTATTTATTGCATGGCGATAAGTTACCTAACTCGCAATGTCTGGAAATCAGGTGAGAACTGGACAAGGTAGCGTCCTGACACTACTTTGTCTCAGTTTGTCCCAGCTATGCAGTAAAAGCGTAAAGGAAAATCTATATAATAAACTTGAAGAATTCACTCAAAAAGGAAAGTCCAAACAATAATAAATTCATGAGGGAGATCTAACGACGTCCCTAGGCTGAAACCACAGTATCTAGATTCAATTCAGGTGTGCATAGACTAATGTAATTACATATAGTGTGTGTATTACGTATTGGCACGACGTTTTCCTCTAAAATATGCATGACGTGGTTTCAGGAAATATTTATTTACAACCCCTACTCAAAGGAATGAATGAAAAGGAAGGAATGAATGAATATATTTAAACGGCTTCGCCCGCGTAAGCTATATGACTATAACTATTTAGATTCTTGCACACACTTTGCTTAAATTTATAATTTAAATGGCAAAATATTTAATAAATAGCATTCCCTCTTGCCAAACGATTGTTCGTAGAATAATCTTTGGGTAGCAGAAATTTGTTAAAATCTCTCTACAGAGATGCTAACAACAAATATAACTTGTAATAAGCGTATAAGAATTTCGACGTAGCCGGATGTAGAAAGCTTGGATTAGCGGTCGGTGGAACGGTTTTCAAGAGGCGCGGGTTTAAAACCTGCTGCGTTCAAATTTTTATACGTTTTCTAAATATATGTTTTTCAATTATTAAATTATACTCATTTCTAGGCACTGGTGAACAGGACAGCGCGGCATTGAGTTCTGCTACCCAACACGCAATGCCTTGAATTCAGGCGAAAAGTGGAAAACGGAGTGCCCTGACACTAAGTTCTCTATATATTCGGCGTGAAGCTCCTTTACATTTTTATATATGTTCAATGGCTTAATAACTATGGCTTCCATTAATTTTTTTTAGAATTATCATTTTTTTTTAAATACGACTTATATTACTAGTAGCTTTCTAAAATATTATATGTACCAATTTTTATACTTAACCTTAATTATATTCATATAAATAATGTATACAGAAGTTTGTTTAAAACACATAGATTATGTTTTAGATAACTGACAAATTATTTAATTAGATAAAAGCGAATAATTTAATTTGTAGAAAATCAAAAAAAGAAGTTTGCGATGGTCGTGTGGTCGATTCCCGCTTGGGAAAAGGAGTTTTTTTTCGCAAAGCAGGATAGGCAAAGAAAACCTTGTATCAAGTTGGAATACAGTAACTTATGAAATTAGCTATGCTGTACAAAAATATTTACACAGCTACCAGCCTACTAAGCCCATGAGCTATTGTAAAGTGTTCGTAACGTCGGTTTTGCTATAATGTATTTTCGAATACCAAAATATTAGAACGATTAGAACATCCGCATGTCAGTTTTTCAATTTCCGCCCGATCGAGTCATTGCGTGTTTAGTGACGAAATTCGGTCTTAGGTACCAGAATGAAAAAAGACAATAATTTAAATATAATCTTTCTCCCGAATATCATATATTATATCAAGATACAAAAAATACTAAATATATATATATTTATACTATATTTATAAGTGAAGTAAAACTTTCGACACCTTTCTAAGAAAATAATGAGGACGTGGGAGTATGAAATATAGGATAGTTAAAATTTTAATCGAGATGAAATGCAGGAAGCCATATTTTCAATTATACATTAGAAATTATATTTATATATTCTTGGACACCAAACTTTGAAAACGCTTAATAAAAGATAAGCTATTATTATCAATTATATTCAACGGTCAGAGTATTATTTGGAAACGAGAGGCGAGGGGAAATTTTTACTTGACTCGTGGTTATCTTTATATACCGTTCCAAGAGAAATGGAGCGCAACCAATCATTTCTGCAAGATAAATAACAACGATTTCATAAAAAAACAACTAATTATTATGTCTAAATAAAACAGACAGCGACATTAATGAAAGGAGAGGAAATGTCTAAATATGAAAAGACGTCAACAACACTTGTGTGTAGAGTGACACACGCGTTGCTATGGCAACGGATATTATACTCGTTAACAAGTGTTTTAGGATTGTGAAATTCTAAAACGCTCTACTCCATAGCCACTCTGTACTGTAGCACGACATATTTAGGTGGGAAGTACATGTGCATTAGTTATATAGACTGCTGCTGCTGGTGTTACCTGAAAAACATTTTAGTCCGGACTAGTTTTCATACACCGTATAGCTATAGCTATACCTGTGTTGGATTTGCAACCCCAGAAATTTAAAGCCGCTATACATACATATACATATAGACAATATTAATAAGTAAAGTTTATAACTCTGTAGAAGAATATTTAAAAGATAAAAATGAATGGAAGTAGTATGATTTGAGTTTGGTGCAGGTTAGCTACCAGTGTATTAAATGATAAAATTGTAACTTTTGTATTTGAAAAGAGCAACTGTTGAGTTTCTCGTCGGCTCTTCTTAGCAGAACTGCTTTTCGAGCCTGTGGTAGCTTTATGTTCCTTCGACGATTCAAAACGTGCTTGCAAAAGTCTATTTTAATAAAGGATATTTTGAATTTTAATTTGAATTATATAGCTAACTAAGTACTATATATTTAGCTAACTATTAAGTTAGCTGTTATTTCTAGACGTGGATAAGTGTAGATACAAATTTTGTAAATGAAAAAATATAAGGCGGATAAAAAATACACTTCTTTTTTTAAGCTTCACGCCTTTTTTCGATAAGCATGTCATACCGTTCACACACACTTAGCGCATGGCTTAGCGGTCAGAGCCTCGACCGGCTTTCAAGAGGCACGGGTTCAAATCCCACTGCGTTTTCTAAATATGTCTTTTTCAATTTCCTTAGTGTGCTAATAACACTTTAAAATTTTTTTTAAATTGATTATATGACTTTTATTACAATATGTGTATTAATTGTAGACCTCTTGCCTCAATTTTAATAGTTCAATGCGTCAATTTTGAATTAATGATATAAATAAAGAATTACTCACTCTCATAGATGTCATTTGAGTTTAACTACACAATAATATGGGTAAGATGTGTTAAGACATAAATATGTCGAAGTACTTCTGCAAGGATTCAATTATAGCATTACTTTGAATTGTTACATTTAGAACACAAATATTTAATTAAAATTTATATTTTTCATACTTTTAATTTTAAAATCCATTTAAGCTGTATAAAAGTGTAACAGCTATGAAAAACACGAAAAAAGCTTTACAATATAAAAAACGCGGGAATACGAATGGGACAATCTATTAATTTTTTTATTACAATCTGA
Organism: Podotricha telesiphe; assembly: GCA_038994665.1. Classification (NCBI taxonomy): domain Eukaryota; kingdom Metazoa; phylum Arthropoda; class Insecta; order Lepidoptera; family Nymphalidae; genus Podotricha; species Podotricha telesiphe. The sequence continues at coordinate 110,678 of JAOYRR010000401.1, read as the reverse complement.
CAGTAGGCAAAGACTGTACATGTAAAGACTCACAATGTTATACTAAGCTGAATAATAAAATATTAAATTTCATATAATATATTTTAGAAATTATGTTTCTAGTTATCAAAAGAATTGCCAGACAATGGTTTCAACCCGTTATTTTATTATTCATCAAGTACTGTATGGATCAAATGAAATTACATTACATTCCAACCCTCCCAAGGTAAATATTTGCGTCCGTCCAACCTGCCACTCAATTCGAACGCTCATAATAACCGTCTAATATACCATTCTGTGCTGTTTCTCGAATTTTGGCCTGTCAATTTTGCTGTAACCAGAGATACATGCCAAAATTTGAATTTCTGCGACTATTAAAAACTTATCTTGAAATTTTGAAATGAAACTACTTTTAACTAGATTAATCGCGTATAATATTGGTATACGAAAATACATTTAAGAACCAGACGTTTCGCACACTTTACAGTAGTCCGTGGTCACAGGTAGACTGAGGGGGCATTTGTCTGTCAATCATTGGCGGTAGTTTCATATAGTAATTGTATCAAATGACAGACAAATTACACCAATATTATACGTGATTAATCCGGTTAAAAATAGTTTCATTTCAAAATGTGTAATAATCGTGAGAATCAAAGAACTTATTATCTTGAAATTGTTAGGTCTTTAAGACCTAACAATATCCATTTGAATAATAGTAGGCGTCAAATTCTATTAATAAAATTATTTGGTATAATATATTTTAACATATCTGTGAACGTGCTCTGCTTTTACTTTCCGATTCGTCACGTCTTTTATTTGGGACATTGAGTCTAAAATTGGGTGATAAAACCCTTCCTTGATAAACCAAACATGAAAAGTACAATATAAGTAAAACAAATATAGTTAATATTACCCTAAGAGAGACGTGTCACAAGCCTCGCCTTGAAAGAGCTCCTTTACCACACTGATAGAAATTATATTAGGAATATTTTTTTCTTCAGCTTCACGCACTGCAAGCTTTTTATTCCGCAAACCAATGTAGGGATCGGATCGTAGCGCATGTCTCACTGTAGCTATATAGTTCTATTCTTAGTGGGAGGAATGCCTTAACCATAGCCTTGACTACCGCCACTCAACATCTAAAATTACTAAATCGGGTGTAAAGTGCTGAACGCCGCGTCTGGACATTTTCTAAATATATCTTTTTTGCTGTGCGGATAGAAGCGTGAAGCTGTTTTTTTACGACCAATCATAGAAACGAACTGTACCAAGTGACATATAGTAACCAAATTTAATAAAACTACAACCATCCATAAAGTCCTCAAGCCAATAAATCTTTCAAAAAAACATTTTAACACTTAATACAGAACGGTAACGAGTATATAAATCGCTATAGCCACGGGGGGTCGTGACGACCGCAATAAGTCTGCCCCAGAGGTCACAAATCACGTACGTTATACTTGAAAACGTTGAATTTGTACCTATTTGCACCTAAATTATGAATTGGAAAAGCTTCGAAAGCTATATTCAATTAGTAGCCATATATTAGGCGTTGGTTTTAGGTAAACACGCGATAATTATTATAATTTGGCAATAATAATTTTAAGGAGATGAAAATATTTTGGCTTTTATAATTTTCATCGTTATATATAAAATGGAGTACTCCCTTCGTTTTCAAGATATAGGAAATAAATAAAATAGAACACATCGTGGCGCCGTCGGACGTCTGACTGTAAACGCGATTGATAGTGGGTTCGGTCCCCACTCGGTGGAGTAAATACATTTAAATTACTTTCATTTCTCCGCTCTGGTGATAAGACAAAGCGCGGCGATGAATTCCGACACTCAACATGCAATGTCTCGATTTCTGGCGGAAAGTGGCGAACGGAGTGTCTTGACACTAGGCTCAATATTCTGCTATGCAATAAAAATCGTGAAGCTGAAAAACAACATTTATATATATATATATATATATATAATGATATGCATCTCAACTTTGTATTAAAATATCAAATTCCTTAAATTCAACATTAAACCATCTAAACTCCAAATATATTACAGTCATACCATACTTTATCTGAGATAACGGCAATACGGTATCGAAATCGTAACTTTTATTCGCTCTAAAATATTTAAACCGTAAAAACCCCACAATAAATATACTAACATGACATTCCCTTCCCTTATCTCTTATCTGCACGCATGGGATCATTTATGGGACCTCATGGATCTAAGTGCCCTTCAGAGTTATTTTTATCCGAATACTTGGGTACTTGACCTATCTTTGAAATCCACCTTTTGTGTCTAAGTAGTAGGTTCATATTCTTTTTACACACATACGGCGTGTTGGGTTCACACAAGGGTTCACGTTTACCATAATTTTATCCAACCGTGTATCTGTGTATACTTGTGTCGTGTTAGCTATCCAAATGCTATGCTTTAACACTGATCTAGTTTTGTGTATATAATATAAAGTTATTTATTATCTAATAAAGATTATCAAACCTTAATAAATTTAAGAAATAACTTATTTACAATTAAATAAAAAAAAACCTATTAAATAAAAAAAACTTAGTGCATTAAACCTACAGTCGATCATAACCAAAGTTACTACACTATATGTTAGTAAATGAAAGTAAAAATCAGTGCAGACTCTAAATATCAATATAATTTATAAGAGTACATACAAACTTTTGAAATTTAAATTTTGAAATTTTCCATTCCTTCACATTTGTAGAAAAGATCAGAACAGACAAAATGCTATGTTTTAATACTGTACTTTTCAATTTTAATTAATTAATTATTTATCAACTATGTACATATTATATACATTTATCGAAAATTGAACATAAATTCGCAATTTAAACGTGATCCAAGAACGGATTGAAATGTAAGATATTCTAATTCTCAACCGTGTCCAACTAAAGACAGCCAAGCACTGCCAGGAACTAACCGCAACATGGCTGTTCGTCTTGGCAACGTCTCATGAAATATTATTGCTGCAGGTAATTTACTTAAGAAATAAATCCTAATTTATTCATTGTTTTTTAAAGAATTTCCTATGGGAACAGGATAAACCGCGTTATTTAATTTTTCACACTAAACTACGAACGATCGAAATGAAAATAGTATTGTTAGGTTGACCAAGTCTACGCAAAGGAAATTGTTGGCGACAATCCATACTATTCCATACATATATAATATTATAAATGCGAAAGTAACTCTGCCATACCGCTAAATTAATTATGATAAAATTTTATATAGAGATACTTGGGATTTTGGGATGAATCTTCCTTTTTCTTCCATTATTTTTAGTTTTTACAGGTATTTCATTGGTTTTTAAAAAGGCCACCGAAATACTTAACAGCTATAATTCACGCAGGCGAAGCCGCGAGCTGGTCGCTAGTCTGTCTACCTAATGTTTTTAATATGTTTTTTTTTTAATATATTACAAAAATTCTATACAATGTCCAAATACATATTGATACATATACGAGTAAATCAATATTCAATAAATATGACATTATACAAAGAGCAACGAGCAACTCGGCTTAGTGCCACTTGACTACTGAACATGTTCTGAGGTAATCGTCTTTTATTACGTTTGAGATCCAACCAAAGTCTCTATTGACAGCGTTATATTGAAAATATCAAAATACATATACGGGTACGAGCCTCTTAGCTCGTGACGAAGTTGCCATGTTTGAATTCTACTAGTCGAATAAATACTTTTGCGTAAGTAGTGGTTCTGGTTAGGCAGAGTCGGATCGGATCGAGTTCCGGCTCAAAAAATAATAATAATAAAAAATAAATGTCTGAAAATTTAAGGAGTGATTATTAATTTGATTATTTCAGTTATAATATACAAAAAACGACAGACAACGTGCGGTGTTGAGTTCCGCCACTCAACACGCAATGTCTTGATTTTAGGCAAAAAGTGGAGAATTGAGTGTTTTGACACCAAGTTCTCTCTGATTACCCTGTTATGCATAAATAACATGAAACTGGAAAATAAAATCGAAAGTGGACTGATTCTGGTACGTTTAATCTTCTATATAAAAAGGAAATTACGTTTATTAATAAAATAATAATTTTGCTTTCAAAATATCCAAGGAAGGTTTAAAAGGTCAACAAACATGAAGAAATTCCACAAAAATAGAAAAAAGAAATCTTATTTTTCCATACAACCATGTGTACCTGTGAAACGGGATTCGTTCGAAAAAAGAGAGAGTGTTGTGAAAGAGCCTAGACTAATTAATATTAAAATACCTAGGATAAGTAAAATTTAGCCGCGTGATTCAACGATATATAATTTATGCATAGAATAGTCTGACCGGTCATTTTATCTTTAGATTACAATTTAAACTATTATATTAATATTTATTATCTTTCGCGCTATAAATATTTGACGTCAAATATTTATTCATTTTCAACAAATCTGCAGATGGGATATGACAGCGGGTCCCGGGATAGTTGCTTTCATTATCAGTTGACACAGTCAGCTATTCCACAGAGTTTTAAAATTCAGTAAGATTCTTGGACTCATAACTCACAATTAAAAGCAGGATCAGTTATCATTATACTGTGTGACATTAATACATTTTGATTGTGCAATGAAACAAATCTGTTTCCTTTCCTGTGATTGGTTGGGCAATCACCATGAATGTTATTTGTTATTATATATATTTTTCGTAGAGAACGGCCTTGTGGCCTTTTTTCTTGGTTTTCTATTCATTTTCATCAAAACAAACTCTATAGTCGTAACGAACAAATTAAATACGACACTCCAAGGCTATGGGCGGAGTAAGTAAGTATCCATGTGACAGACAAAACTGACATTTTAGACCTTACTATTGATCAAAAACTTTCTTTTAATGTGTGTTAAATATGTGGATAACATTTGCAAGAAAACCAATGGCGTCTATAAATAACTCACTAAGGCGAACTGGAGGCTTCACCAGGATATCGTAGGCACCATTTACTCGGCTACAATCGAGCTCATAGTTCTGTATGCCAGCCACCAGTGAAGCAGCTTGGAGTTAAGAAAAGGGTGAACTTTATACAAAGCAGTTTCGCCCAAAAAATATACAAGGTTTACCGGACGGTCTCCCTTCACTCGGCACTTGTTCTGGCGGGAATTTTCCCCCTTGACTTCGTGTTTGCGAAGCCGCCACACTACAGAATCAAGAGGTTGGATTCGCCACTGGATGCGTCCCCGGATGCGCCCGGCACGGAGGTCGAGCGTATAGCCTATGCACTTGAGAACCCGCACCCTATGGATATGATCCTAGGGTTCCTAAACTTGGAAGAGCAAATTTGACAATGATACGTTATATCGAGGTTGCACGGTGTACTGGTAAACTTACTAAATATTACTTACATTACTCTTATAACAAACATTAATATAAGAAAATAAAATACGTATATAATTATATTTAATATAATTATATCTAATTTCTAGCTGAAAACGCAGTGCTCATACATATAAAGCTAAAAGGCTCATTGATAAGTAAAAGTCCTAATCATTGTATATATTTCACCACTTTCCGTGCGAATACGAGAACTTATGCATTGAGTGGCGGAACTCAATACTGTATTTAGTTTATATTAAAATGGGCGGTAAAATGAACATAATTTATGCATCATTCCCCTGAATAGGAATCAGACGCACAACCAATCACGTTACAATCAGATGCTACCCACTGCGCCACAATAACGATTCTTTTTATTAAAAAATAATAATTAAACAGGCAATTCAATAGAAAATATCTAGTATAATAGATAATATAATGATTCACACAACGCATGGCTTACACAAAGGACTGTAAACACCAATTGTTATCTGAGGACGTATTAAAACATTGTATTGGACGTTTGCCGGCTTAAGTACACACATCGCGCTGTTACCAGTTTGCGATTAAATTATATCTTTTCTATATTGTTCTAGGTAATATACAAGTTTTTACGTTTTTTTTTTATATATTTTGTTTGTCAACGGCATCTAAATAAAGCGTTAAATTTATTTTTTATTTTTTTTTGGTTATGGTTTCCTTTGAACAATTATGCCTGTATTAGGAGATTCCGCCGGTAGGGCGGAATCAAATATCTTCATTTTCAAATTTCACACATTTCATTTTCAATTTTCATTTCAAAGCACTAACAAATATCTTCATTTTCCTGGAAATTATACCAGCATTACCAAACAATTATGTACAATATTAATTTATAACTTTTTACAATTTATTTGAATTTGGACTTGCTTTTCACTAGTAGCTAGGAATATTATATAATATTTATCTAGATTTAGCCAGCTCCGTGGCGCAGTGTGATAGCATCTGACGCGATGGTTGTGAGTTTGTTCCCGCACGGAGAATGATTATATTAAAATTATTTTCATTTTTCCGCTCTGGTGATAAGACACAGCTCGGCGTTGAGTTCCGCTACTTAACACGCAATGTCTCGGAATCGGGCGGGAAGTGGAGACCGGAGTGGCTTAACACAAAGTTCTATCTAACTATTTTGTATGATAATGAAAGACAAATTATTTTATTACAAGACATCAACAAACTTGATATGTTTGTGCCTTGGTGATAATTGTAATTTCGTGGCAGAACTCAAAGCCGCGCTTTATTTTATACCAGAGCGCAAATAAATAAATAAAATATAACCATTCCTCCCAAGTAGGAATCGAATCCACGGCTAATAGAGTTCGCAGTAAGATGTCACTGCCTTACGACCACGACCACGGCCTTATGTCACGATGGTTCTTTGTTATATTTTTACATAAAGAAGTAGATAAAGAGGTTTTAGTATAACTACTAGTATATTTAATATGTTTGGGGTCCTTGAAAATAACTATATCTGAATTACAATAATATTTTTTTGTTACTTACTACGATACAAAGTTATAATTATCTTCATTTATTCCCAAAAGATAGCTTAATGATAAAACACTCCATTCTCCACGCTCTATCCATTTTATAGACATTGTTCATCAGATGACGGAACTTAATGCCACACTTTATCTAATCAGGCTGATTTTTTTTATTATAAGCATTCCTCATATCAGAGAGAATCAAAATGACAAACATCGCATATGCATTTGAACCCTTTCCAAGTTACCACGTAGCGTTGAAATAGTAAAGGGTAGTTTATACAAGTTTGTCATTTACGTAAGTGGTACAGGTGTCTAAGTTGTCAGGGCTTAAGCTAATTAATTGTTGTTGGATATAATCACTATAGTTAAAGTTAAAAGATGGCGAGCATCTGTAATTATGTCGATTTACATGTATTTATGAATTCGTTTTATAATGTTTGTGTTTTATTGTGTTTGTGTTGCAATGCAGTTGTGTAATTATTTCAAACTCTCATCTTAACAAAAATTCTAAATCAAAGTGAGTTCTATAATTATTTGTATCTTCGCTTAATGTTTTATTATAAATAATTCAAATCAGTTCAATTCAGTTTTTATAAAGGTACTTATCCTAGGATACCACACCTAAGACCCTAACACCCTAGGTTGTTACCTCAATTTCAATAATATACTAGCAAAAACGAAATTTGTTCTTAAATAAGCAGGTAAAATTGTTTACAGCCTACACTTGGGTCGCAAGCCCCGGGCACTGCCCCGAGCTCCTCTCTCTGCAACGCGATGGCACGGTGAATCGATGGAATGCTATGGAGTTTCTTCTCATTTATTTGCATTCAAAATGGAACGGTTTGAACTGTTGTTTTAATGAGCTTAAAATAAATTGTATGTATGTATACACACACACACACACATATAGATACAGAAACCCAAAAATTAAAATTCGCAATAATATTCTCTACGAAAATGCTTCTGATTTACAACTGTGATATTTCTCTAAATGTTACAGATGAATGATAGAAATATTTATTGACAAATATATATTTATAGCACGTTTAGAAATTGTCTTAGAAATATAATTATTTTTAATTATTATACATCGTTAATTTATTGACGAAACGGCCGAATTTTACTTAGGTATGCTTGGTATTTTACTAATCTATGCTCTAAGCTACACCGTGCTTAACAGTTGCTTATATGAGAAGATAAAATAGTTTTTTTACTATCTGCCGTGCAGTTTCTTTAAGTTTTCTGACCTTTACGACCTTTCTGGACGTCTATAAATATTTTTAAATCCAAAATTAGCAAATATGGCCCGAGTTACTGTTCTCGAGTTTTGCAAGACTAACAAACGTCATTTCATTTTTATATATATATATAGATACACCGCATTGATTGAGTGAATTTAGTGACTTTTTACTCCGTTTTCTGCTTTCCATCTATTTAAAGACAGTATAAGGTGGTGGTGCTCAACGCTACAGCTTATCTTACCAGATTATAGAAATCCGAGCAAAAATTATATGTTAAGTACAAGTTCCTTATGGAAGAAAATGGGTGCAATATACAGTGAGACAGTAATAATTTTTTCAATTTCCTTAGTGTGGGACTGTGGATAACACTAAAAATATTTTAAAAATAATATTTTAATTTTAATAAATAGCATTCTCTCTTGGGTAGCAAAAATTTGTAAAAATCTCTCTACAGAGATGCTAACAACAAATATAAATTGTAATAAGCGTATAAGAATTTCAACGTAGCTGGATGTAGAACGCATGGCTTAGCGGTCAGAGCGCTTGAACGGTTATCAAGAGGCGCGGGTTCAAACCCGCTACGTTAAAATTTTTATACGTTTTCTAAATATGTCTTTTTCAGTAATAAATGACATAAAAATTTGGCAAATATCTGATCTTGTCAAAGACTGACAATAGCCATAAATGCCAATTTTTTTATTAGGGTTGTTTAGATAACGTCTGGTTTAATGGCCCCAAAAATCATTTCAAATGTAAAAGTAATAACATTTCTTGTGTAATATTAGACGTGTACAAATCTAATATGATAAAACTGACACGAAGCTGAAAAATTCACAATTCACAGTATATAATAAGTTCTTTGATTTTCATGATTATTACATATGTTAAAATGAAACTATTTTAACCGATTTATTTTATGATTAATCACGTATAATTTTGGTATTCGAAAATTAATTTTAGAACCCGACGTTTCGAACACTTCACAGTAGTCCGTGGTCACAGGTAGACTGAGGTGGCACTAGTCTGTCATTTGATAGAATTATTATCTCAAACTACCGCCAACGATTTCTTGTTTGCCTCGCGTACTGCCCTGGATTCTTGCAAAATTATATTCATACATCAACCGTATATATTTTAACGCGCCCCACTCAAATCACAAACTTTGCTGAAGTTTACAATGTAAATGATTGTAACTTTTTTATTTATAAACCGATTGAAATGAAATAAACACTATATGTTAAAGGAAGCTTACTACTGCACTGCACTGCGGTTAAGCCGTTTCTGCGATAAGCGTGCACGAACAAACAGACAAACAGAACAGAAAATCAAATTCTTTTTTTTTGGGTTCTGTTATATTGATAAATGCTCCTATCATTTTTCTATTAATACCAGATATCTCTTTGAATACCAAATTATCACTAAAGGCGAGAGATATTAGAGAAAAAAAAAACATTCTCGTGGCCTTTGAAAATTGAATCACTTTGTAACAGCCACATTACCAATGTGGATCTTGATATTGTAGGACATTAAGGAAAGTATATGGAAAACATGAGCGCAATAGATTTCTTTTGCAAATTGAAATATTTCAAGTAACTGGACTCACCCTTCGAAATCTAGACATTGCATGGCGAAACTCAACGCCACGCTTGGTATAACTTACTAGACTAAGTGGAATTGAAATACACCACGATCTTAAATACAAATCAATCAATAAATAACTAAATTTTGTCTATACGAAGCTACTGTAAATCAGAAACGGAGGCTACTGTAACATGAATACATTAGACAGTCCATTGGTTAAATATGAATCGCCTATCGCTCGCCATTAGGCAATTAAGGCCGTTCAACTATTAAATTACTTCATATGTATTCAACGAATATTTGCAAATAACGTAAATTTAGTACTTACTTTTAGTTTCTGACGTCATTGTTACACTAGCGCCCGGCTCTCGACTTCGCTTGCATACATTCATCTCAGGACCCTCAAGTATCTCTATATATAAAATTGCATCACAATCAGTTCGGCACCGGTTTGGCCGTGATGACGTCATATACAAACAGACAGATAGTTTATCCATTTATAATATACTAATATTAGTAATATTACTAATATTACAGAATAAGTAATATTACTTATTCTGTACACGTGGTCGTTCTATATTGGAAAGTGATAGTTTAAATATGGGGTTCTATATTTCCGTGCAGATCTCAAAATGTAAAGGAACGGAAAGTGGATTTAGATCAGAGATATGATCGATTTAATCGCGAAAATGCTAGATTTGTGTAATTAAATATTGATTTTTAAATGGCAGTTTCACAGCGTCTGAATGTAGACTCAATAGGTAGTTGGTTCGATGTCCACATGGCGGAATTATCATAATTGGATTATATTCATTTCTCCGCTCTGGTGAACAAAATTATACGTGGCGTTCAGTTCCACCACTAATTAAAATTGGAAACATCTCCAATTTGGGCTAGAAGTGGAGACCAGAGCGTCTTGGCACTAACTAGGTTCTCTCTCTCTGACTACCCTGCTATGCAAGAAAAAGCGTGTATATATATATATATATATATATATATATATATATATATATGTATATATGTATATAAATATTAATTAGAAAAACTGTTAAAAAATACGTTAGAAAATATTAAATCTCTATCATACATATCTACGGGAGTAGATCTACCAGATAAACAATATGGCGCCTGCAACATAGATAACGTTAATTTAAAAAAAAACCTTTATTCTCTTTGTGCTACCCTACATTGCTCAAGAAACCTAAATGCTAAATTTAGCTTTCTATGTCTAATAGTTTCGATGTGAGTTGTCTGTTAGTGTGATTCCTACTAGGAATCAAACCCACGACCTCTCTTACTACAACACACTTGCAATGTAAGCACCAACAAAAACCATATAAAACGTTGCATTTCATTCACAAACTATACGAAATCAGAATTTCCACCAAATGTATGTAAATGTACGTAATAAGCGACGGTATTTCATAAAGTTGCGTTCCATTCGGTACTTGCGGGTCGACGAAATGTTCGCGATATTGTTTCGGGAATAGGGAATTTCGGGATAGCTACTATCATTTTGAATTAAAGTGCCTACCGGTTAAGTTAGAAGCAGACGAATGGCTGCAAAAAAACCTCTTTTACAAAACAATTTATTCATATAAAAAAAAAATTAACTTATCGATGTAAGTGTACTTTAAAAAAAACATCGAAGAGTACAATGATATATATTTTTCAGCTTCATGCTGTTTCCCGCACAGCAGGCTGAGAAGCTAGTGTCAAGACACTCCGTTCTCCGTTTTCCCCATGAATAATTAATACAGTTTAAAAGGATTTATTCAGCATTCATTATGCTTCGAATCTATGATCACATTATTCTTTAATCGTATAAACGTAACTTACCCGTCAAATATATATATATATACATATAAAAATCATGTGTCTTGTTAAAAATATTTATCAAAAACATATAAAAACTAATATATATATATAAATATTTGTGTGAAATTACAAAAATAATTAAAAGGAAATAGTGTATAAATATATAAGTAAAAGTGTATGTACGTATGTCATATATACAGATTTACAATTGACGTGCATGGATGGGCACTTAGATCTCGGGAACTTTAATATTGAATCGCGAAGTTAGTGGATTTTGTCAAAGAAACTATCAAGCCCTACCTACCTGTCCGGATATAGCATTAAAATTTGTTATAATATAAATATTAAAAAAAATTAACATTTGTGTTATTCACACACTTTAGAAATTTAAAATCAGTTTAAGGAAACATAAATCTTTGGAAGCAGCAGAATTCAAATCCGCGCCTCTAGGAAACCGTCCACGTTCTTAGCGCTAAGCCATGTGTTCTACATCTGCCTACGTTTAAATACGCTTGTTACAACAATTTTTTGTTGTTTGTTGTGTGCAATAAAGAATATATATATATATATATAAACTTTAGGGAGATAGAAATATAAAACACATCATAATGAATCATTTAATTATTATTTATTAATAATAAATAGGTACAATATAGTGGTTGTATTTATGCTAGCGATAGTCGCAGGTCCAAATCCAGTGAGGACGTTAATATATATAAATAGAGCAGTTTACTTGCCTTTACTTGACTTTAGAGAGAACCTAGTGTCCACTATGTTCTCCACTTTTCATCAGACACCGAGTAATTGCAAATTCAATCACACCTCTTTTATTTAATTCCTTTGTGTGGGTTTCGAACCCACAACCAATTGCGTTTACAGTCAGACGCAGTCCCAGTGCGCCGTGATAGCCTTAATAGTTTACTTGATCTGATTAAATTAAATACTGTTAATATTTCCATATACTTTCTATACTAATGTTCCATTTAATAAAATTGCAAACACAAAAACATATTGAGAAGTAAAAGTACTTACATATTTAGAAAACGTATAAAAAATTGAATGCAACGAGAATTGAATCCGCGCCTCATGAAAACCGTTCAAGGGCTCTGACCGCTGAACAATGCGAAAGCCTGAGGTGCGGGTTCAAATCTCGCCGCGTTCAAATTTTTATACGTTTTCTAAATATGTCTTTTTCAATTTCTTAAGTGTACGACTAAACCCTTAAAAAAATGTTAAAAAGTACTGACATTATTATTATTATTTTCATTTAAGCAACTACCGTTATTATTAATAAATAATATATATGTCGGTGCATATACAGCATATATTCAAAAAATAAACAAACTGCAATTCCAGTTTTTTTTAAATTAGGTAAAACTTCTAGTTCAGTGGTAACTGATAAATGTATATTTGAATTCTACAAGGGATAGTAAAGTAGGTACTAAAAATTATAAGCGCTGCTAAATTATTGTAATTTTTTTTAGCTTCAAGCTTTTTACCGCATACCAGTGTAGTCAAAGAGAACCTAGTGTCAAGACACTCCGTTCTCCACGCACCGCCCTAAATATTACGGGTTGAGAGGCGGATCTCAATGCAACGCTATGTAATTATTTTATTTAACATACTAAGGTAATAAGTATGCTGAATATGCGAATATTTATTATTTTATAAAGTATATTATTACAAAAAAACAACTTAACAAATTTTGTTTTTCCCAATGAAAATTTCAATCATATTTTATTTCTTAACAAAATGTGAGTTTAACATTAGCTTATAAGTATTAACATACAGTTAAATTGAACATTTAACTTAAACTGCAAGAATCCAAAAATGGAATTAATCATTAAAAAATAATAATAGAAAACTCATAAAATGTTGAATCGTTCAAGCACTCATTTTGTTGTAATAAGTGATTACAACAAAAGAAACTTGTTTTATAACTAATAAGCGTATGAGAATTTTGATGAAAAACCTCCCTAGAGAGATGCCAACAACAAAATATGTTGTAATATTATATTATATTATATTATATGAACCATACTATTTTAATAACGACTAAATTTCTATTGTATTAATTATTAGTATATATATTTTACAACATACCAATAGCTTTTTCACATCTTAAGCATTTATCACTATTCTCCATAGCTTTGTATTGCCTACATCTCAAACACTGCAACTTTTTACTTAACACCAATTCAATACCCACATTCCCGCCATTTTCTTTCTCAATCAAATTGACAGCTGCCGTTTCGAAAATTTCACACAAAACGTTATCACTAACACCATTATTTTCAATTAATTTATGTAATTTGGAAAACAAATGTTTATTTACATTCAAATTTAATTCAAACTTCTTTACATTTTCATTTTTCACGATAACACACATATCTCTTTTGACATTCAAAATAATGTCCATTAAGGAACTGTCAAAGTCAACGCCATTTGTCAATGGTGGTAAAAGCGACCAGTTTTGCGTAAAATAAAACGGTTTTTCATATAACGGATGATATTGCCACGCGTCTTCAACTGCATGTGGTAAAATGGGCGCTAAGGATTTTAATAGAACGATTAGAATCGTATGTATTGCAAGTTGAGCGGAAATCCGTTCATTCGAGGATTTCGGCGAACAATAGAGCCTGTCTTTAACACAATGGCAGTACAACCCTGATATTTTATTGCTTATAAAATGCAAAATATTCTGCGACACATGATTATATCTATAAGTGTTATAGTAATCGTTAATTTGATTTAAAAATATATAACTTTCATTAACAATGTACTTATCGAAATAATTTAAATCAACTTTATGGTTAAAATCAACTTTTTTCAAATCATTTGTAACGCCTAGTAAAAATTTTACAATATTCCTTATCCTTATAACTTCGCTTTGGCAATCTTCTAGAAGTTTCTTGCTTATCACAATTTGGGAATGCTGTGTAGCGTGGCTGGCTGTCCACCATCTGTGAAAGTTTATTTTTTCTATTAAAACATATGTTAATATAGGTAATTGAATAGTTGAGACCACTGTAGTGCAGTAGCACAGTGTCTGTTGTTAATTCAATTCCTACTCAGAAGAATGATATGTACATAATTTTCAATTTCCTGCTTTAGTGAGAAAAACTATTTTTTTTTTACGTCAGGAAATCCTTAACGAATACCAGCCCGATTGGTTACGCCGCTTCCTTCTGACCGCATCACCGCCTCGCAGAAGGTTCTCTCGCAAGCCACCATGGCCTCACGACAGCTACTCGACCAACTCCAAATTTAAAAGTCTCAATCATAGTCTCAACTCTTAAAACTATTCTTTTTAAGAAAAAAAAAAAACTCAACATTACCTCAATGTATCAATACCAAAAGCTGGTTGTTTCTTATCACCCCATATAATAGTAGCCGGGTCTATCACGTTGCCTATAGATTTCGACATTTTACGTTTTTTTTCGTCTACTACGAAACCGTGGACGAAAATGGATCTGAAAGCATATTAAAATAATTCATTTGATATGTGTAAATGTACAATTGCGAGGTAGTTGTGGGTTCGATTTAAACTGAAGGAGTTAATCTTACTTAGTCTTATTATTATTTTGCTGCTTCACGCCTTTTCCCGCAAAGTAGGGTAAAGTAGGTAGTCAGAGAGAATCTAGTGTCGAGAAAGAAATCGAGACTTTGCGACACTTGGACGGTTTTCAAGAGGCGCGGGTTCAAATCAAAGCTGCATTAAATTTTTTATACGTTTATATATTATATATGTTTTTCAATTTCCTACGACTGCGAATAACACTTTAAAAAATGTTAAAAAAATAGAGACTGCGTGTTGAGTGACGGAACTCAACGCCACACTTTGTCCTAAGACAAAGTACCAGAGCGGAAAAATGAAAATATTTTAAATATAAATAATTTCCATTCGTTAGTATAATTGTTCTTTTTTAACATTTTTAAAGTGTTATTTCAGACACTTAGGAAATTGAAAAACATTTTTAGAAAACGTGTAACATTTTTAGAAAATGTATAACTGTTTTTTAACGCATGGCTCAGCGGTCAGAGCGCTTGGACGGTTACCAATAGGCGCAGGTTCGAATCCCGCTGCGTTCGAAATACGTTTTCTGAAAATGTTTTTATTTTATTATTATTCTAGAATTTAAATTATATATCACATTTTACTGTTACCTACAGAGTTACTGGTTTAAATATTGCTCCTTTTTTTCTGTTAAAACGTTTTAATATTCCAATTGAATATATTACAATTTGTATAAATAAAAAATCTTACTCATAAGGCGCGTCGCCCTTCAAAGCCAATGACGTCAGTAATGAGGCTTGGAACCATCCAGTCAATTGGTCTATACCCTCAGAATATAGATTCGCTTTCCTGCCATCCAGAATTTGCCAGGAAAGTCCTGAATCCAGCCATATGTCCATTATGTCCTGTTAATTATTAAAAAAATCTAATTATTAGAGCCCATCGTGGCGCAGTGTGACAGCGTCTGACTGTAAACGAGATTGAGAGTGGGTTCGATCCCCACTGACAAGACAAAGAACGGAGTGTCTTGACTGTAGGTTCTCTGCTTACCCTGATATGAGAGAAAAAGTGTTAATTAAGACTCCGTATAAAAAATAAATGAAGGATTTGAAGTCGCTTAAAAACTAATTGCTCTCTAACCATTAAATATGTTAATGGAAATTCTTATACAGAGGCCACCGTGGCATGATGGGACAGCGTCTGACCGTAAAAGCTGCTTTTGGGTTCTTTAGCCAATCGTGGGTATAAATTTATTTAAATAATTTCCACTTCTATTAAATTCTACTAACAAGAACTGGATAAAAAACTAAACCATTGCTCTTTAATAATAATAATATAAAAGTATTTAAAAAAAAAATACGTACATTTCCTTTCGTAATATTATCTTTGTCGAAACCAAACTCACTCGACACCTCATCAGGCAATAATTCTTGGACATCACAAGTCCACCATATATCGGTGTCATGTTGGTTTATTAATGTACATAATCTTTCTATAATGGCACTAAAAATTGAAAAAAAAAAAATAGTTATAAAACTATATAAACGTTTTCAGTTTCACGCTTTTTCCCGCATAGCAGGATAGGGAGAGAAAACCTAGTGTCGAAACACTCCGATCTCACGCAATACAGGACATTGCGTGTTGAATGGGGAAACTGAACCACCTTAAAGGCCGGCAACATCCCTATAGCTCTTCTGGTGTTACACGGGGTCTCCGTGGTACGGGTCTTCACATACATACACAGCTTTTAATAATAATAATAATAAAAAAAATTTTATTGTACATCCACAAATAGAAATAAAAAACTGGAAATAAGTAAAATAAATAAAAAAACATGCGAAATGAAAAACAAAAGAACATACAAAGTACAAGAATACTGGTATCGTGTACAACAGGCGGCCTTATCGCTTTAGTAGCGATTTCTTCCAGGCAACCTTAAGGCATAGGAAATAGCAAATTAAGTATGGGATAGTGTCAACAAACAACAAAATGAATAAATTAGTCGTAAGATGTACTTATATACATATATATATATATAGATACATATTTTTCATGCTTTTCTTGAGGAAGCGGAAAATTAGCTACTTTTTGTAATATAATAAAAAATTTACTGATCGTTGTCTGTATATGAAAGATATATAACAAAAATTATCACAGGCAAATTATAATGTAATAGAAGCAAAAATATATTTTTCAATTATATTTTTTCTGTTTCTCTGTTTGTCTGTGCATGCGTGCACGCTAATCTCTGAAAAGTCTAACCCGATTTAAATGCAGTTTTGACTATTGTACTTTGGTAAACTACAGTTACCATTTAGTGTTTATTTTATTTGAATCGGTTCATAAATAAAAAAGTTAGAACAATTTAAATTACAAATATAGGTAAAGTTAGTTATTTAAATGGAAACGGCTGGTAAAATAAAGAAATAGTTATATTCGTCTAGTTTACGCAGATGAAGCCGCGAGCTGGTCGCTAATAATCGAATGAACTTACTCGTGAACTATGACGTCATTATCCTTGTAAAGAACAGGTATGGGCACTCCCCACGCCCTCTGCCGCGATATACACCAGTATGGCCGTTTTTCCAATTGACTGTGGAACCCTTGACGGTACTGTTCCGCCGAAGATGGTGGTAGAATTGATATTTTGTCTAATGCTGCCTAGAATTAAAAAAATGAATACTATATACTATATAAATCATAATGTCCTAAGAGTGTAAATAAAATTTTCAAAAATATTACAGTATGGCAAAGGTTTAGAAATTGTGTCCAGGATTAGAACCTGTACAAACCTCTGTGTGCGTGTTTATTTGTATGTGTGTGTGCTTGTGCGTTTGCGTAGATCAACTTACCAAAGCTTTTTGTTTCAAAGCGGACGTATCTATAAACCACTGGTGGCTTGCCCTAATAATCACAGGTTTCTTCGTCCTCCAATCCAGGGGGTAGGAATGTATGTAGGTTCCCTGATAAAGTATGGAACTCTGGAGTTTACGGATGACAAGATCCTGACCTTCGGTTAAGACTGGCAAGCCATCGAAATCTGGACTGATATTACTGTAATGACCGTTTTCGTCTACGTTGCATTGCTGCAATTTTTATAAGGAAGATTTTTAATAAATAAATCTATACATATAATAAAAATCTGAACGTTGTCTGTACGTGGAAGACATATGAGAAAAAATATTACTGGGGGCATTTATCAATATTATAGAACCCGCAACAATACTTTTTAAATTTTATTCTCTTTGTACGTTCGTACAAGCTAATCTCGGATGGCTTAACCAATTTAAATGCAGTTTTCACTATAATGTTGGAAAATTTCTGTAATAAGAAAGTTACAACAGTTAAAATTATACATGTAAGTTAAGTTTTTTATTTATATGGGAACGCAGGTGGGTGAAAATTTTTAAACAGTTATAGTCGTGTAGTTTACGCAGGCGAAGCCGCGAGGGTCACTTGTTTTTATTTAATAAATATTAATCGTGGTGCAGTATGACAGTGTCGGACTATATACGCCATGGTTGCGTGTTCGATTCTCATTCGGAGGAATGATGTGATAAGGAGTAAAAGTAGCCTAACTTTTATTATAGAACTCCACGCGGACGAAGTCACGGGCATAGCTGGTGTATAATAAATATTACTTTATTAGCAGCTCTCGACAGCTTAAGACTCCGAAATCCGAAATTATCTGAAACTTTTAAATCGGATTCAGTTACGGTTTTTTTTTAATTTGGATACCTGACAGTGACGGTTACGGAGCTCCATAACATCTCTAAACAATAACTTACCACATCAATTCCATTTTTCAAGGACACCAAAAAGTCCTCAGGTCCGTGCGCAGGCGCAGTATGTACTAAACCCGTCCCCTTGCCCTTAGTCACGTGGTCCGCGGAGAGAAAGGGTGAAACTTTGTTTGTTAAATCATTTTTGTATGTACAACCTTTTAGGTTATTACCTACGGAAGGAAGAATAAGAATTGTTAGCTATTTTTTATTGAAAATCTTGCCAAAAAACATTTCAAGACATTTTTGAAAGTAAATATTTGTTTTATTCACTCAATATAAGTGATATTAATATATGTCATTATTAACGTAATAAAATTAAGGTCATCGTGGCGCAGTGTGAAAGCGTCTGACTGTAATTGCGGTTGGTTGTGAGTTTGATTTCCACTCGAAGGAATGAGAGTAAGTAAGTCATTTTAATTTCTCCGCTCTGGTATCTGAGGCAAAGCGCGGCGTTCAGTTGCGGCTTTGCGCAGTTTAGTTTGCGTTGCGAATGTTTTTTTACTTCATATTAGTAATTAAATGAAATCCTAACTGATATACAAAAATGATAATACAATAAATATATTTATGAACTCTTGAAAATATATAGTCGTCCAAGCACTCTGACCGCTAAGCAATGCGTTCAATTCTAATGCTAAGCAAAGCGCTTGGACGGCTTCCAAGAGGCGCGGGTTCGAATCCCGCTTGCGTTAAATTTTTATAGGTTTTCTAAATATGGTTTTTGATTTCCTACACTTTAAAAAAACTTAAAAATAATAATATGTTTGAATCTGTTGCATATGTCGTTATAATTGTGTATGTATGCGTGGCTGCGTCCACCACCATAAAGGGTTGTAACGAATTCAAATAAAACAGTTCATTTTTAACTAGCTAACGTTTCACTGGTCCGCCTCCTCACTGCATACGTAACAGAATTCAAAATAAAATTCTTAAAAAGAAAAAACACCTACCATCAAAGTCAAGCAATACTTGAATATCACAATCGAGAACTTTCTCCAGTTCTTCAATTTGGTCTTTGGCAATTAAAAATATTTCTTCAGGCCATTTACTCATTTTGACTATAGTATATATCATATTAGCACTGTAAGCTATCGCTGTATTAGCAACTAGGGTCCATGGCGTGGTGGTCCATATTATAGCTGACACTATTTTTCTGTACAGAATATAAATTTATATCAAAATCACAAATTCAAATCAAAATATTCTTTATTCAAATATGGAATGACAAGCAAGTGTGACTTGACATTAGATTCTCTCTGTCTAAACTGCTACGCGGGAAAAATCGTGAAGCTTGAAACTGTTACAAGCACTGTCGAATCGTCAATTAACATTCAGTCCTGCTGAATACTGCCACTGGCTTAGAACGCAGTTCTTTAAAGTCATTTTCATTTACCAGTTCTGGTCAGACAAAGCGCGACGTAGAGTTCCGCGATTCAAAATGCAATGCACCGACACACATAAACAGTCAAACAGTAAAACTATTACATTGGTAAATGCCCTCAATATTTTTATATACATAGTTTCATATAATATCTTCTATGTACAGAAAATAAAGACTTTCTTACTTACCCTCCAGTAACACTTTTTACTTCCTCCGGTACATTCACCATAGAAAACTTAACATATACTTCTTTACTTTTAAATTGTGGATCATATTCTAATTCAGCTTCTGCTAAAGCGGTTCTATAAAAAAGAAAATTATTATTTATTTATTTTTTTATTTACTTAAATAATAGTGTTTCTATAACAGCATTCATTGAAAACCATTAATATAAAAAAATAAAGACTATATCAACAGTGTACTTTGAATATTTTATATTACATTTTTGGTCAAAATAAGTTATTTATTGCAAAGACCTTAAAACTTAGCTTTGCTATGCTGGTAAAATTGATTTTTCCCGCATAGCAGACTAGATAGAGTGATTCTAGTCAAGAGACTCCATTCTCCACTGGTAAAATATAAGTGTGTGGAATTAAAATAATGGCTTGAAAATATAGTAGCAATACTATCTAAATTGGTGTAAAGTACATTTATAATGTAGTTGTTGTAAATAAAAAAATCATTTCAATCTGTAAATTATGTTTATTGTTTGTGTAGATATTCACAGTTCAACAGTAATAAAAAAAAAAGCTTAGTTAAAGAAAAAGAAAAAGCTGAAATGTTATTGTACTTTTTTATAAAAAAATTCAAGGAAACTATTTTTTCTTTCTTGCAGCTTCAGACTGCATATGGCATAGCAGTGTCATGTCACTCCATTCTCTACTTCCTGCCCATTTTCAAGTCTTTATGTGATGAGTGGTGGGAACTCAACACTACACTTTGTAAACCAGAGCAGAGAAATGTAAATTATGATTATTCCTCAGAGTGGGAATTGAACACTTTGTAATGATATTTAGAATAAAAAATATATATCTTTAAAAACTAACAACTTAATATTTTAAATGTACATTTATAAATATGTGTTTATATTATAGTATAAAAAAAAACTCACTTTGAAGATGGAGACCAATACACAGGCTTCAAAGCTCTATAAATCAACCCAGATTTATACATCTTATAGAATTGTCTTAATTGATTTTGTACATATCCCTTTCTTAATGTTAGATAACATTGTTTATCCCAATCAGCCATTATACCCCAACTTTCAAATGCTTGCTTCTGTTTTTCAACAGTGTCTAAAGCAAAAGCTCTAGCAATTTGTCTAGTATCAACAGGATCACATGATTTTTTTTCTTTAACCTTTTTTGTATTTAAAGCTTTAAATTCAATTGGAAGTCCATGGCAGTCCCAGCCTGGGACATAGTGAACTTTATTACCTTGTAGAACTTGACTTCTATTGTTTATATCTTTTATTATCTATAAAAAATTAAGGTTCTTAAAAAAATATTTTAATACAGGGCTTTAATGCACTTTTTAGTAATATATAAAAGATACCTTATTGACAGCATGTCCCATATGTAAATCTCCATTTGCATAGGGAGGTCCGTCGTGTAAAACAAACTCTGGTCCTTTCAAATGTTCTCTTTGCCAGTTGTATAATTCAGAAAATTGTGCTTTCTGGAATTATGGTTATGTTTAAAACATACATTATTCACATTACTATTTAATGATGATTTGCTGTAGATTCGTATATATTAAGTAGTGCATATCAATGCAATGGTTGTAAGTTCAAATCCTATTAAGAAAATGGAACTGATTATTTTTATTTTTAATATAGGTGTTTGATCAGTCTTTACTATATTAACATATACATAATAATAAAAAACAAGAAACTATTTATTTAGTTATTCAGTATTGTAACTCATTAATACTTTTTGAATTTCTTCTTTATTGATATTGGATCTTGCCGGAAAATTGGTTTTAGGAAATAATATTGTATGAGAGTATGTTTTTGTTTTTGGCTCTGCTGAACTTTTGGTTCTTGTGCATGTTATGCAAGTCCATTTTGTTCTCATTTTTTTATAATTAGAACAATAAATCTTAAAATTATTACAAAATATCATTTTATAGGTTATGTTGTTATAAAACTTGTACACTGTCAAAAAAATTAATCACTACAAGTATTTTCATCAAAATTTATAATACTTATAAAATATTATGAAACTTCTAAAAACTAAGCCACATTTAAATAATCATAATATTTTATTCAAACAAAATATTTATAACAATAACTATCTAAACGAAACGCAATAAGCTATAGTTAATAGGTAATATAGCGTAAAACTAATATCTTAGATTTTATTTGATACTGTGACACTGTCAAGTGTCAAACTTAAAAATCCTTGGTTAATCTGCGCAGGCAAAAACAACACATGTTTTTGCGTTGAAATAATTGTTTTTAATATATTTTACATAAAAATCATCGAAAATGGTATAAATTTACTTCTACAGTTACAATAAACGTACTATATAATTCAGTGTTCTAATACCATTGTTTTCTTCCAGCCGAAAGCTAAAAAGAAGTTTATTGACCGAAAGAAAGCAGTGACTTTCAATCTAGTACACAGATCGCAAAGAGACCCTCTAGCTGCTGACGAAAGTGCTCCACAACGTGTGCTTGTGCCTGTAAACGCTAACATACCGGCTAAAAAAGAAAAAGACCATGTAAGTACCTAACCTTTTAATGTCAACATGATATATAAATTCTTTTAAAAGTATTTTTTAATGTTTTCTTCATTTATTTTATTTAAGGAATTAACTACAGATCAGAGAAGAGAGGTGCAACTTAAATATGGAATCTTTTTTGATGATGACTACAACTACCTCCAACATCTTAAGGATACTCGAGAAGTTACAATGGTTTTACAGCCTGTAAGTAATTATTTAA
The DNA here is from genome assembly GCA_038994665.1 of Podotricha telesiphe. NCBI lineage: Eukaryota > Metazoa > Arthropoda > Insecta > Lepidoptera > Nymphalidae > Podotricha > Podotricha telesiphe. Next base: position 87,552 of record JAOYRR010000401.1, on the reverse strand, counting down.
TTATTTTACAAAACAGTAAAAAAGATCTAAAAGTATTTAAAATAATACGTATTTAGAATTAACCAATAAAAATGATTATGATGAATGCCTAGTTAATATATTATTATAAAGTGCTACTTGCATATATAAATTTGTAAAGTACCAATTTTTTTTATTTAATCGCATTTTATATACACTAAACTGAGTGGCTAAGCACACTTACTATGGACAAACTGGACTGATTCCAAAAGAACTGTATGAGATTTTTACAGTCTGCCACCTGTTTATTTTGTTTCACATCAAAAGAAAGCAAATAAGTACTATCAACTTTCATAACCATATTTAACAATCTATTTACTATAATATTTAATTACATTTTAACAATCTATTTACTATAATATTTACATTTTTATTATATGTATAGATATAGAGGATACATTCCTAAGTGACAAAATAAAAAACAGACACGTATATAAAAAAATTAAAAACGTTTTAAAAGTTATTGATTTTGACAAAGAAATTGTATTTTGTTTTCAAAATCTCTGTCGATTCAGACTGATACTCAGTCAGTGCCATTAGCAATTTGCTTCTTTAAAATAAGACTTTGTTTCATGTGCACACCAATTTCAATTAAGAAATCACTAAGCTCATTTTCCATTCTTTAGGCATATATGTTACATAATTGTAATAAGGTTTATATTTTACTTTTTTATTAGCCCATTTGAGAATGCATTTACAACGAATATTTGTTTCGATACCTGTTGCATTCCCTTTTTTTAAATGTATGTACAATATACCCATTAGATACACAAATAAAGAAATCTTTAATCTCAAATATAGGAATTGGGTTGCATTTTTTTAATCTGCAAATAGTAATAATGTGAATGAAGGAAGTGCGAATAAGCAGCTTTGACTGTACTTTCAAATGATTATACAGGAACAAATAATAATTAGTTTCTATGTGACATATTAATAGAAATATAATTATTTGGTTTTAAATTAATATACATATATAATATTAATGATAAAAAAAGCATAATAACCATATTCATTTTCTTGTAACAAAATCATTTGTAATACATTATAGAAATCTACCCACAAAAGAAAAGAGAAACCTGTCACTCAAAACCAAGATGAGGACATTGACTTAGAAAAGGAAGTTAGTGAAAATATAAAGCTACCTAGCTCAGTGTTTGCTTCGGAAATAGAAGAAGATGTTGGTTTACTCAACAAGGGTGCTTCGCAAGGTACTGTTTTGTTATACACGCTTTTTTTTCATATATGTATAGACACACCATTATTTATGAACCACCTAATATTAGGATAGTTTTCTTTGATGTATGTAATTTATAAAAAAATTAAATGTATGTATGAAGTTTATAACATTTTATTTTCCGCCAAAAGCTGAGACATTGCGTGCTGAATTGCGGACCTAAACGCCGCGCTTTTCTTATTACAAGAGTAGAGAAATTAATTTAAGATAATTTAAATATTAACTAATACCCAGAGTCGAAATCGAAACCACAACCAATTGTGAAGTGTGTGCTTTATTTATACTTTAATGTATTTCTAATATATTATAATGTTTTAAGGTACTAACCTTCTGCACTAATTATGCATATATACTTTAACTAATTTCAATTTATTTTAATTTCACATGGGGACTATCTCATGATAATTTTGATAAGAATAAGTTTAGAAATACTAAAATTTTCATAGTAATGCATGCAATCAATTTATTAAAATTAGCCAAATTAATATTACATACTCCACGTATTTGACATATACTTTTATTATAATTTAAAATATAGCTATAACATGTAGGTGTTGGATTTAAAATATTGTGGCTATATTCTTTTTAAGGTCTATGTCTGGATTTGGACCCAGATGTAGTTGCAGCATTGGATGAAGATTTTGATTTTGAAGATCCCAACAATGAGTTAGAAGATAACTTCATTGAATTGGCTATGGCGGATGGAGGTGAGGCCTTTTAATTTCCAAGTATTACATTTTATAGTATTTTAACTGACATTTTGTATTAAACTTTTCTGTTACTCACTAAGTGACTGACAGAATAACACATAGGTGATACTGCAGTACATAGAAAACTGGAATTTGGCATGCAGTTTTTTTGGGGAAGGTAGAGGAGCATTTAAAACGGATTTCCAAAGATACTCACAGAAACTAACTAGGATATAAAACAAAATTTTACATTTCACAATAAAAACTATGAACATAAATATTTTAATAGTCTAGCATAGGTAATAAAGTTGAAATGACAGTAATAAAATTAACAACAGTAGTGTAATTGGGAAGTAGTGACCTGTACACATTATAGTTGCAAATTTGATTCCCATTTGGGGAAATGTTTCTATTAAACATATTGTTGCATACTGGCATTGGCTTAAAGAAGCATCTTCGGTTATATTTCTTAATTTGTTTAGTCATATAGGGGGAGGTGTATTGTAAGATAAAAATAATGTAAAGCAGGGGTGGGCAACCTTTTTTGTGGTGAGTAACAGGCCTATACAAATTTAGAATTTTTGTGATATGCCAAAATCACACTTCTTAATAGTAAAACATTTTTAGAAAACGTATGAAAATTTGAACGCTGCGTGATTCAAACCCGCGCATCATCTTGGAAACCGTCCTAGATTTTTATAACGAATTTATACGTTTTCTAAAAATGTTTTTTATGGTATCTAAAATTTAATTCATATTATAAATATTATATTACTTATCCACAAAATGCTTTACAAATATGGTTAAAACGATATTATATTCAACACACATATGATTTAAATCCATACTGGACGTGAATAAGTTGATAAATCGAAAGTGCATATGTTTTAGGTCAGGAATTTTTAATTTTTATTGGAAAATTCTATTTTACGTTGTTTAAAATCTTTTTTTATGTCAAATTGTTTTAATTAATCCTATAAATAAAACATATCATTATGCTTATTAATGTTTATAAAATTGTATATTGTATTATAGTAAGATCAGATGACTTGTGGAAATTTAACAAGCGAATTCAAAATCAACAAGTGTTTTAAAATAGTGTTGTCAGACTTTCTTAGATTGATAGGTTGAAAAATAAAAGCATGTATATAAGATAATGTACTATTTTGTTGAAGGCGGTGAAGAAGATGATGAAGGGGACGAAGACGATGATAGCATGTATGATGATGATTCAGACCAAGCGTTTGCTTCTGATCTAGACTCTGATGATGACAGCGACAGATCCCAGGTATTAATATATATATATATTTTAATTTGAACGCAGTGGGACTCGTTCCAAGAGCGCTCTCTTGGAACGAGTTCGAATACCGCTGCGTTCATTTTTTTGTAAGTTTTTGTAAATATGTTAAAAGATAACAAATGCTATACTTAGGTATGTACCTAAACAATTTGTTTTTGAATGTAGGAAATTCTATGGGATGTTAAAAGATTCATCCTGTGTATATTACACAACATTAAGGACAATCGTAAAGTGTCAATAGAACTTTGATTTGAACCAAGTAGGACTCGAACCTGCGCGTCTTGGAAACCATCCAAGCGCTCCGACTACTAAGCCATATGTTCTGTATCCGGCTACGTAGAAAATCGTTATACGCTTATTACAACTTATTATTGTTGTTAGCATCTCTATTATTATAGATTATTTCTAAGAACAATCGTTAAGTAATACATTTTTAGTTTTATAAAGCAGTGTTCTGTTCTCTCTTATATATAAGTGTGTGAATAAATAACACTTTATTATATAATTATTATATAATATTTTCTTTCCAGGAGAAAAGACCTAAAATGCCATCCTGGGACAAAGACGATACGAAATCTCGTTTCTCACAGTACTCTATGTCTTCAAGTGTAATTCGACGTAACGATGGTTTGTCCTTGTTGGATAATAGATTTGAAAAGGTAAGTTTTTCTATGATATAATATGAAAATTTCATGATTTTTTTAAAGTTCTATTTATTTATAAGGCTTCCAGGCCATGGTGGCGCAGTGAGATAGCGTCTGACTGTAAACGCGATTGGTTGTGGGTTCGATCTCCATTCAGGCGATCGTTTAATATATTTTTATTTTTCCACATTTGTGAAACAAATGGTGGTTTTACATTGTGATCTTCTTAAATTGGATTTCGGATTATGTTTATTTATTATTAAGCTCTACGCTTTTTCCCGCATAGCAGGGTAGTTCGAGAGTACTCTAGTGTCAAGACACTCCGTTCTCCACGCAATGTTCGATTCAGTGATATTTTTAAAATGTTTTAAAGTGTTAAAAAACGCATAAAACTTTGAACGCAGCGGGATTTGCACCCGCGCCTTTTGGAAACCGTTTAAAACTCTGACCGCTAATCCATGCGTTCGCGTCTTGGACGGTTTTCAACAGGCGCTAGTTCAAATCTCGCTGCGTTCAAAATTTTATACGTTTGCTGAAAATATGCGAATCTGTGATATTTTGTGGTGAGTGGCGTAACTTAACGCCGCCTAAAGCTTTGTCTTGTCACCAGAGCGAAGATATGAAAAGGTTTATAACTTAATCAGTCCCCCTGATTGGGAATCGAACACACAACGATACGCCACGATAGCCTCATGTTGATTTTTAATATCATTTAAATTCTAGTAAGCTTTATTTAATTTCTGGTTTTGTCGGCCTGGTTTGTCAATAGACAAAGATTCTTTCTATCCCCATACGAATACCCCAAACGAATCCTCCATTTTCTACGATACAACAGATGTTCGCCGAATACGACGATACAGAGCTAGGTGCTCTGGACTTGGACGAGATTGAAGGTTTCATGCCGGAGACCCACGACATGCTGCTGAGAGCTGCCGAGGAGTTCGAGGTGTCCAAGCGGAGGTACCAACTGGACAGGGAGAAGGAGATTACCAGGTGAGTTATAGTGAAATTAGTTTCAGTTAGTTATATATTAGGTTAATGTAAAATGACGCGTTTTTCAAGATATTTGCTTAATGAAAATGGTGTTACTAAACGCCGCGCTTTGTCGCTACTTTAATATATTTAAAGTAATATCATATCGCCTTCGGATAGCGTATAAGAATTTCGTCGTAGCGGCATAGAGCGTGTGGCTTCTTAGCGGTCACAGCGCTTGGACGGTGACCAAGTGACGCGGATTCGAATCCCGCTGCATTCTATTTTTTTATACGTTTTCTAAAAATGTTTTACGTATCCCAAGTGTGTGTGTACAACACATTAAAAAATATATTAAAAAATAATTTAAATAATAAAGTAAATTATTATTCTTACAATTAGTATATGAATAAAATGATATGGTAATGTTAGTGTTAATGGTTTTTAGGTTTTCTTTTAAATCGTTTATTGTCATTTGGACATTGATAGACCGTACAAAGTGAATGAAAGACGACTTTAAATATTCCATTACATATACTGATACGTTACGTTTAGTCGTGTAGTTTACGCAGGTGAAGCCGTGAGCGGGTTGCTAGTGATGATATATGTTTCAGAATACAACAGCTCCAAGAAATAGACGAGGAATCTGAAGAAGACGATCTGGTTACTATGAAGGTGGATGAAAAGGAGAAGTGGGACTGCGAGACCATACTATCAACTTATTCCAATTTATATAATCATCCCAAAATTATAGAAGAGCCGAAGGTATATATTTCAATTCAGTATAAAATTATCGAATTGAAGTAATATATATATTTGAGGCCATAGTGGCGCAGTGGGACACATTTTGAGTGTAAAAGCGATGGTTGTGGGTTTTTATCCCTACTCGGTTTTTCCAGCATAGTGAGAACCTAATGTCAAAGGCTTTTTCTATTCCCTTTGAAAAATATAAAAATGTATGGAAGTAATATGATTTGAGTTTGGTGCAGGTTAGCTACCACTGTGTTAAATGATAAAATTGTAACTTTTGTATTTTAAAAGAGCAACTGTTGAGTTTTTCGCCGGCTCTTCACAGTAGAACTGCTTTCCGAGCCGCCGGTAGGTTTTAGTTCCTTCGACGATTCAAAACTTCCTTGCAAAAGTCTATTTCAATAAAGGATGTTTTAGATTTTTTTGAATTTCGAAAATAGACGTAATCTCTTGACACTAGGTTCTGATATGCGGGTAATTAACAAAAATAAGAAAAAAGAAAACTTTAGAACACATTTTTAGCAAAATTATTATGCGTATGGACGAGTTTGAAATGTGGCATAATTCGTTTATATGGTGTAATAGAACATCAAGTCAGTAGTTTTTCACGTTGCTAAAGCAATGCATATGTTACGAGTAAATACGGTAAACTGCCTAGGTCGTATTTGAACAGTCCCATATGTGTTACCTAATTGCAATTTCTGAAGGCCAGATATAAAAGCTTCAACGACCTGCGGCAGACCCAGTGGCCTCAGTAGGCAGACACGTTGCTGCTCGTTCTTGGCTTTATGACGGAAATTAAAGAAATATAATATTAAAATTATAAAGCAAAACCTAGTCTTCGGTTTTATTACATACATACTTTGTTCTCATTGTGTTCTTATATGTTTTTATATATATGATTTTTTTTTACAAGTAATGTCCTCTCTGTAAACGATTATATAGAATTTTATTTATTTCTTTTGAATGTATTAATATACATTGTAGTTTAGTTCACCACTTTTAATGAGTCATTACTTTATATATGATTGTTTGTATTTTTATTTTTTATTATTTTACAAGTCTCACAGAATACGGTGAGCCCCATGCCTTTTACCGTTTTCTTCTGTTTTGATTATACTTATTTCATTATAATTGTATTGTATGTGCGAAAAACGGTAATAAACATTATTTGAATTTGAATTTAAGAATTTATTTTTTTACAGATACCCAAGAAAATTAGAATCAATACTAAAACCGGTCTTCCAGAGGACACTCTCGGCAAACAAAATAAACTTACGTTGAAATCTTTGGCGAAATTCAATGAAAATAATCAAGATATGTACGAGAGTTCTGATGAGGACGGGCAGACGAACGCTGAGACAATTTTATCTACATTAAGCGTTTTGTCTATAAGGTATATTAATAATTAACTAGCTTTGCTCTCGTTCTCGTCCGTGTGAAATTCGGTAATAAATTACATCAGCTATGTGAAACTGAAAATCCCGTCAAAATCGGTCCATCCGTTCCAGTGATTATTAATTAGCCTGTACTAACCGGCAAACAAATATTGAAAAGAAAATATTTTTTGTATATGCATATGTCGACTATAAGCCAGTGTTTTGGGTGTCCAGAGTCCATTTTGACAATGAAAATACACACTTATATACCTTAGTTTATTTGCGTACAATAGCTAGTGTTTTATGTTTTTGACAACTGCCACTTCATTATAACAAAATGAGTAATATTACATTCTATATTCGAAATTAATATTAAAAAAGAGTTTTACATTGCTCCATATAATTTATTTATTGATTAAAACATTTAAATTACAAATTAAAATTAATATTTATATTAATTTTAATTCGTTTCAGTTTTAACATTTAATGATAAAGTTCAAATAATTGAACAATAAATGAATATTTAATATTTTCAAACCAAACAGCCTGTTTATGAAATATTAGATTTTAATACATGAATAATATATCATTAAAAACTATTACATAATGATTTGCGCCCCATATATACATATGCATTCAGTATAAAGCGGTTATTTTAATATTACAAACAGACAGTCTAAATTTTATATATTTGTATAAACTATAACTAATTGTATTTTATTTTTAGTTGTATCAGGCCATTGTGGCGCTGTGTGCGATACGCGATGGCCGCTGGTTCGTTTCCCATTCGGTGGAACGATTATATTTAAATTATTTCAATTTCTTCGCTCTGGCGACATGGCAGAACTCAACGCCGCGCTTTCTTATGTCACCAGAGAGAATAAAAATAATTTAAATTGAAAGTGGAATGAATGTGATATGAATAACATTTCCTTGAACCCACAACCATCGTGTTTGCAGTTGACGCAGTCACACGATGGTCTTCTATTGTTGTAGCGAATAATAAGTGTATATTTAGAAAATGTATAAAAATTTGAACGCAGCGGGATTTGAACCCGCGCCTCTTGAAAACCGTTCAAGCGCTCTACATTTAGCTGCGTCGATATTCTTATAAGCTGTTGTTAGCATCTCTGTAGAGAGATATTTGCAAATTCCTGCTACCCAAAGATTATTTTCTACGAACAATCGTTTGGCATGAGAGAATGCTAGCAACTTAGCGATCAGAGCGCTTGAACTGTTTTCAAAAGGCGCGGGTTTAAATCCTGATGGGTTAAAATTTTTACGTTTTCTAAATATATGTTTTTCAATTTCCAAAGTGTGTGAATAACACTCCTCACATAGAGGTGTAGTCATTCTCTCTGACTGACCAAGTGTCAAGACAGTCCGTTTTACACTTACGAATCCAAATTCTCAAAATTGTGTGCGGATTGGCGAAACTCAACGCCGCCCTTTTGTCTTGTCACGAGAGTGGAGATATGAAAATAATTTAAATGTTATTCCCCCAATTTCGAGTAGAACCTGCTACCATTGCGTATACAGTGAGAAGCTGTCACACTGCGTCACGTTAGTGGCATGTTGATGTTTTATTTAATTTCATTTCTAGATTAATTATAAGATTTATCTAATTTCTGTCTGTCCCCTATATATTCATTTATTCATATTTACAGGCCCAAAGAAGAAACCGCGGAAGAGAAGAAAGAAAGGAAACGTCTCCTCAAAGAGTACAGAAAGGAACGTAGAGTCGAGAAGAAGGCGAATAAAGAAGCTTTCAAAGAAGAAAAGAAGCGCCAAGAGAAGATTATGATGAATAATAGAAATAATGTTCAAGGGAACAGAATTTTATAATTTTTTTTATTTCGAAATAAAAAACAAAAGCAACAAAAATTATGTAATATTTGTTGCTATTGTTTTTTTTATGTTATAGAGGTCTAAAAGTAATCGTGTTGGTTGGGAGAATATAATAGAATAGAATATGTTTTTTTTTGTGACAAACATTTAACTAGAATGTTCAGTAAATCACACAAACAGTGCAGTGGAGCATGTAACATATAGACCGCGCATGCACGTGATTATCGTGGGTTCAAATCCACATCAAATTTGGTCCAAGTTAACAAGCAGTCTTTAAACATGAATATATATACTGAATTATTATATAAATTAAACTATGTTGTATATTTTTAAAATTAACTATAAATCCAATCTATCTATTGTATAATAACACAGTAAAAATATAGGGAAATGAAAAAAACTGTAACAAATATGATTTTTAAAATTATTGTCTGTCTATTTATACGTGCATGTCTTCGTAGTTACTGGAGGGGTTGAATGCCCCATTTGTTGTACAGCTTTAAGCGCCAAAAGCTCCGTAGCTTCCCGTTCTTTGTATACTTCTCTCGCCTAGTCCACTGTCGGCAAAGACGCCCTCGTCCCTCCGGAACGTCTTCATACTTTGTACGTGACCTTCCAGTATCATAAATACTAATTGAAATTAGAAATATCCTTTATTCAAATAGACATTTGCAAGCATTTTTGAATCCGGTGAGGCGAGGAGAAGAGCCGGAGAGAAACTCAACAGTTGCTCTTTTCAAAATACAAAATTTACAATTTTATCATTTAATACACTGGTAGCGAACCTGCACCAAACTCAAATCATATTACTTCCACACATTAATCTTTTAAAATATTCTTCTACAGAGTAATAAGCTTTACTTATTAATATTGTCTTTATAGCAGCTTCAAATTTCTGGGGTTGCAAATCTAACATAGATTGCGGAATCCTGTTATATACTTATACTCAGACCCATAAAAGACTTATTTACTTTTTGGAGGCGATAACTTGGTGTTACAAGCTTATCTTTATTTCTAGTATGTTCTCGAACGTCAAATGAGGTCATCTCTTATGTAAAAAGAAATAATAATTTCTGTAATGTAAATTGTGTTGATTTTTTTAAATGCAATAAAGAATATATATAATAAACAAAATCATAAAACGAATACCAGTTATTAAAACTGGATGTATTTAAAAACTTGTAATATAATGAAGTAAAATATGTTAATCATTATATTTATATTAATAAAATTCAATAAAACAATAAAATAAATTCAAACAATCTCATACATTGCTATATAATATACAATATCCATATATTTAGTTAAAATATAATTATTTACTAAAGCTTACACAACTAATAACTACGAATTAAATTTAAAATATTACACAATAAAACACACATGAAATAAAAAATAAAGTTATTGCAATAATATATGTAACTGATCGCTGCCTGTATATGGAAGATATAGATATATAAAAAATATAATTGGAGGCATTTAGAATAGAAAAATCTATGCAAAACAATTATTTTAAATTATTAACGCACGTCTGTGCGTTTGTGCACGCACATCTCAGAAGCGACTTAACCGATTTTGATGCAATTTTGAGTTATTGTATTGTGGTAAAGTTTAGTGTTTATTTCATTTCAATAGATTCATAGACTATAAAGTTTGTGAAAAAAACCAAATTGTTTAGTCATGTAGTTTAAACAGGCGAAGCCGCAAGCGGTTTAAATTGAGTGTTTACTTATCGTATGATAAGCCTGCCATCTAATCAATAAAATATATTTTAAGAAATAATAATATAATGTAAATCCATCACATTCTTATTTTTTCCTTAAAAAGTGTTATTCACACACTTCGGAAATTAAAAAAAGAAATATTATAACGTTTTCTAGAATTTTTTCTCAAGTCTATTCCCAGTACAGTATAGTCAAATTACGTAAGGGCCTTTACACACTAGATGTTTTTTACGCGCTTGTATCATTAATAAATACCTCGCGGTTACTGCGCTTTATTACAGTTATAAAGTTACTGGGAAGTGAGTATTTTTGATAACTTGTAATTTTTTCAATGTTATTTTTTATAATGGACTAATAATGTCCGTTCATTAGCCAAGGGGTGTAACCAAAATTCACCGTTTTTGTTATATTTTCGAACGCCTTTTTAAAATTCATCAGTACAAACACGCACGAAGGCGAATTAGTAACAAACAAATCGTATGCGAAGGATACAATGTGACTTTGGATTTGCGTTCGTTGCGCCTCCGGATTGCGTTTGATGTAAAGTACACTGCGTGTGCAAAGAGACATAGGTTCTAATCCATACATAGAATTTTTTATATGGTACTGTAACATATTGTATTGAAACTGGTTTAACTAAGTTTTACAATTCCATACCTAAATACTCAATTTGATATAATTTAAAAAAAAAAACATATTCCATTCACCTTTTCTCAAAACATTGAGTAACTTCATACTGACAGTACTTTAAAAAGTTTACCATACTCCACTTAGGACAGAACCAGTCCCTCGTACCCCAGACCCTCAGGGTCGGGACACTCCATTCTGTTCTTGATGTGCTGCAGGGTGTTGTGGAAGTGCTTGGTGATCTGCTCCACTTCCTCAGACTGATCTAAGTTGCCCAATTCCTCGCGGATTTTTTGTATTATCTGCAGAAAAAAACAAATTGAGTTCAAATAAAAAAAAACTAACAACATCTATCAACTCAACTGATCGTTCGTCTGTTTGTCAAAAAGTTAATATAAAAAAAAACAGCCATAAATTAAAATTAAAACATGTTTAGAGCCTCACCGCCTCGATGACGTGCGGCGTGAGCGCGGGGTTGCCCCGCTCGCGCAGCAGCGCGTAGCGGCCCAGCAGCTCGGCCAGCAGCTGCGCCTGCACGCCGCCGTCCATGCACTGCTGCGCCACGCGCGCCGCCTTGCGCAGGCAGTCCAGCGCGCGCGGGGCGGAGGCCAGCGCGCCGCCCCCCCGGCCGCCCTTCCAGAACAGGTGCGCGCACAGCGCCACGGCGCGGCTTTGGTCGGGCTTCTTCAGCAGCTTGCTGGCCGCCAAAGCGCATTGCGTGCGCATGGGCTCCGCGTTCTCGGCACCTGAATATTTCAAGTGACGCGTTTTCAATGCCCCGCATAATACGGGCATTCCCCCCGTACAACGCGGGGATTTCCCACATACATATTTCTGTACTGTGAAATTTACAATAATTTGTACAGTTCATCATTAGTATTATTGGGGTATTCGCGTTACATGGAGTACCCCTATAACGCTTCCGTTACTGTAAGTGATTTCGCTTTCTGTACACGAAAGATATATAAAAAAATATATATCATACCCCCAGGTATTCCAATGTAATAGAACCCAAAGCAAAGATTTTTAATTATCTTTTCTGTTTGTCTGTGCGTTCGTGCAAGCCAATCCCAAAAATGAAACTAAACGGATTTAAAACCAGTTTTTAAAATCGGATCTTAAATAAAAAAGGCTACAACCATTCAAATTGCATATTTAGGCAAAGTTCGCGGTTTAACATTAAAACGAAATTTAATCACGCAGTTTACGCACACGAAGCCGCGGTCGGGTCGCTAGTCTAGTATAAAAAACAAAAAACTCACCAAAACAATTGATCTGCTCAAACGTAGCTATTATCAGCGTAATGGCGGCCAATTGGGCTTTACTGTCGGATATTTCGTCTTCGTACAAAGAGAAAGCCTGCGACAGATATTCGTAGGCGATAGTCTCGTGATTTGCAAAGCCTATTTCACTTATAGCTAGAGCTCCTTGAAGATATAATCTGTAAACAGGAGTTCAATTTAAAAAAAATAGAGAGAGTCAAGACATTACCAGCGCTGAATGAAATGGAAATTATTTATATAATCATTGCTCCAAATGGGAAACGAATTGACAACCAATCGCGTTACGTTACGGTCAAACACTGTACCACTGCGTCACAATGGTCCCATTTATTAGAGGAAATCTATTTTTAATGAATATATATTGAGCAATGGCAGAATGTCCGTATAAGACGATACTCTACAATTTCGTCACTTAAAGGCCGCAAGTCAATTAAAATGGCAAAGTGTACCTCAGGGGCAATTCAGCGAGTTCAGCCTTCACCAGCAAGCTGATGGTCTGGTGACAGAACTGGAAGATCTTCTGGCACTTCTTCTCCCACATTTCATCCTGGAATTAGCAAAAAATATTTAATAATATATAAAATAAAAATTATCGATCCAGTTCTTATCAAAAGCTTAATTTTTACAATTGCCATAAATATTATTACAAAGGAATGAAAAGCTAATTTTTCTTATTGTACGTAACGTTTTATTAGTATAACAGTGTGTTAGTTTAATACATTAATAAAAACAAAAACAATTAAAAATATATAAGGCTTATTCGAATTGGTCTACGAGTACATTGGCTGCAATACAGTACGCTTTAAACGCTGAGGCCAGTTATCAATGGCAGCACGAACTCTTTCTATGGGAAAACTCTTCACTGCCAATCGTACGGATTGTTTTAGGGACTCCAAATTATCTCGGTGTTTAAAGCAAGCCTTACTCTCTAAAAATGACCGTAAATCATAATCCAGTTTATTAAGGTCAGGCCAAGCATATCAAAATTACACAATCATACATAAATGACAGATTAGAGAGGTAATATTTCGTTTATAAACACAAATTATAAACACAAAACAGTACAAAAGCTTGTGTTTGTATATTAATCAAATAAATATAACAGACACCACCATGTGTTGTTCATATAAAGTGACACACGCGTTACCAAGGCGACGCGTATTTACACATCAACACGGTTACTAGTAAATGAGCCAAAGCTTAAATTATATTTGACTAGCTACCCGCTCGCAGCTTCGCCCGCCTGAACTATACCTGTTTCGTATTTCCGGCTGACTTTTAGTAAAACAATTAAATTCACTTCATTCAATCACAATCTGCTCAGCAATGCGGTTGTGATGACATCACAGACACACAGATGGAGTTACTTTCGCATATATCATATTGGTATGGATTAGATTATACTATACTGTATTTTCTATTTTATTGTAATAATGCTTTGAGGATATACAGATATAGTTTTTTATAAATGAACTGAAAAATCTATCCAGGATAATCTTATTTTGCAAGTAAGGTAACCGGACCATAGAATCAGTTACATCCACACCAATATAATATTATAAATCCGAAAGTAACTCCTGTAACGTCTGTCTGTGACGTCCTCACCACCAAAAAGGCTGAACCGATTGTGATGAAATTTGTATAGTGAGTACTTGAGGATCTTAGAATGAACATAGGCCTCGTTTTTTACCTCGCTTTATTTTAGTTTTGATACCATACAGTATTGTCAAATCGACAGCAAGCTACCATCAGCTCGGAAGCCAGTTCCACTAAGAAAGATAATATATAAATATACAAACAATTAATAATTCGCACTTATCTAAATATAAGACAGATAAAAAAAAACAATTACCTGGTCTTTCAAATCTTTGTATGTAAATGCCAGCCTATAGGCGTGGAATATAATAGGCGGGAACGTGTGCCGCATTCTCTTAGCGCCTCCGCCCTGCAGGGCTTTGCGTGCCGCTGACAGTATCAAGTACTGCTGATCAGCTGAATCCGATTTAAAATGATGAATCAATCTGGAAACATTATTTAATAATGTTTTTTTTATTTCTTTTTATTGTGTCACATACAAATTCAACATTATATTGGAAAGGGATTGTAAGCTGTTGAAGTTGGTTGAATATTTCTATGCATAAATGACGCAATGAATTTAAAACTTTAAAACTCATATGTTTTTGTTATTTTGTTAGGGACAGCTTAATTAAAACTGTCAATAAGAAAATATTTCCATCGACGCCAACAGCGACTGGTCGTGGATTCGACTCACATAATTAAACTTTTAATATTCCTCCGCTACGAGTGGCTGAAAAAAAAACTTAATACATATCAGAAAGTTACTGGCAACAAATAGCTTATGTATAAACCGGCTGTTGCCCACCACTTTGTCATTGCAGCCGTGGCCCCGTGGCCAAGTGGCATGCACACACGTTGCTATGGCAACGGGGCCATTATTACCGCATACTCATTTTACCTGGCAAGCAGCCCTTGCTCCTCGATCATATCATCATCGCTGTAATCGTTTCTATCCTGTTCACGATTGTCTTGCTCGGATTGTTGATCACGGACTAGGACGTCTAGCATTGACAGCACAGCTTCCACCTGTTTTAGAGAGAGAGAAAATAATGAAAAATAAAAAAAAACCAAACAAATATTACTAACACGGAAAAAAATGTATAATAAATTCAAAAAAGAAAACAATTTTTAATTTGCAATCATTATTTCTCAGTTCAGCTTTACAGTGTCGAGAAGTGTCTCGAGTGGAGAACGGAGTGCCGTTCTCCACTTGCCGTCTGGAGCCCAGATACTGCGTGTTGAGTGAACGAAGTCGACGCCGCGTGATGTTATGTCACGAGTGTCAATACAATCATCCTACCGAGTGGGAATCGAACCCACTACCATCGCGGATACAGTCACACGTTCCCACGCTGCGTCACAGCGACCTCATTTAATTTTTTTTAACATTAGTTTTAAAGTGTTATTCACACTTAGAAAATTGAAAAACACATATTTAGAAAACTTATAAAAATTTATAAAAAAGTTATAAAAAATTTACAAAAGATTATAATAATGTGAATATACAGCTGCGTTCAAATTTTTATACGTTTAATATTTTTTTAGTTATAAGATCTATTTCTATGTGGAACAATACAATATAAATACTTTTTATCAAAACAAACTTCAAAAAATATATTTTAAGAGATAGTTTAATATACTATTATTAATGAAACAATATTATAATAATTATTATTCATTTCACACAACGCCAACAAATTGATCAAAAAAAAAACACAGAGTGAGAGTTTTGACACTAGATTCTCTCCGCCCACCCACACTAATGATACAGTAAAACAGGTGAAACTTTTATAAAAATCCACTCACATCCTCGGGCGTGGACACAGTGGTATCACTGTCCAGCACATCGTTCACCAAATGCACAGCAATCATCATCCTGCCAGATTGGTTGAGATGGTTGATCAACGGCCCATAGTTCTGCAGCTTTATCAATGTCAGTATATTCTTGTAATGATCAGCCGGCAGCTTTAATATCTTCATGAGCTCTTTGAACACCGGCGTGTTGTGTTCCAGGTGGGGTTTGCCACTGGAGACCATAAAAATCAGAAATTAAACCCGAACCTATCATTGAAAAGTGCATCCAAATAATCGGTTCAGTAGTTTTCGAGATTAATGGCAACATGTAAACATGGATTGTACATTGAAATATTTACTTTAGCGCCCCCTGGTGAGTTGTTACGTTTATAAACGCATATCTAAGAACATACACCAATTTAACCAGACCCCATCACTGAAAATCACATCAAAATCAGACTAGTAGTTTTGGAGATAAATGGCAACATTGGTTTGCTAAAATAACTAAACAAACAAACAACCTTACCTACCGTTGCGGGTGAAAAAGCCGTTTAGAAAGAACTATTATATCATATTATTCTTATTATTTCAAACATTAACGTATAAGAAACACATTTTTAAAACACCTTTTGAACGAAACGGGACTCGAAACCGCGTCTATTGGAGAGTGCTTCATACGTTCAAAATTTTAATATATTTTGCAGACATGTTTTTTCTTATTTTCTAAGTGTGTGAATAACATTTAGTGAAAATAATTTATAAACATTAAATAGCATCCTATATTGCCAAACGATTGTTCTTATAAATACAGGCAGGGCAGTAATTGTAACAAAAATAATAAGAGTTTCAAAGGAGCTGGAAAGAACACATGGCTTAGTGGTCGCAGCGCTTGGACTTTGGCTTGAATAACACGTTGATAAACCATTAATCTCTTAAACCTTTAGAGAAAACCGTATATAAATTGGTAAAGTCGCTGTGTACTTATAAAGAACAATGATATATATATTATATTTTCCCGCATAGCAGTGTAGTCAGAGAGAACCCTAGTGTCAAGCAAGACACTCCGTTCTCCAAGCGCCACCTAAAATCGAACATTGCTCGTTGAGTGGCGCAACTTAACGCCGCACTTTGTCTTAGGTACCAGAGCGGTGAAATGAAAATATTTTAAATTTTTTTTATCGAACGAACCAACAACCACTCTCTCTCTCTTTACAGTCAAAGACTGTACCAAAGCACCACGATGGCCTTATAAATACTACACTATGTGTTTTCCAAATAAATATAAAGAAACTCGGATGGAAAAATTCCTTGAAAAATTTCACACTCAGGCCAAACAAATAATTTTTTTTTTTTTACACCCGGAAATCCGTTACGGATTCCCGCCCGATTGAGGACTCGGACTGGCAGGTGTCGGCGGTCCGTATACCCGCTAAAACCTCACGGCGCCCCTCCTCGACCGTCCCCAGACGGGGCAACGGGAACTGTCCCAATATTTCGTGAACACCGGCATGACCAACATCAAATCTAATCTAACTTAATCCCAATTAAACTATAATGTACATCTCTGAGCTAACGAACATACAATATATGTCTTTATTTTTATTTGGGAAACACACAGTACGTAGTGATTTTATACGTAATGGTCGTGGGTTTGATTCCCACTTGATTTTAATATTTTATGTAAAGATTTTAATAAAAATAATCCGCTCTGGTGATAAAACAAAGTGTGGCGTTTAGTTCCGCCACTCAACACATAATGTTTCGATTTCAGACGTTAAGTTAAGTATAGAAACTACTATGCGGAAGTTGAGCTGTATAAAAAAATGAATAACAACTGACCTGCTTTGATGTATATCAGTGCATATCCTATCCGTGTGGGACAATACTCTGTCCACATAGGACAGCTTGTCAGGGTGGCAGCGCTGAGCCAGTTTCAGCAGAGCCAGCTGCAAAGCCAGCATGTCCTCTGGCGGCATGTCTGTGCGACTCTGGTAATAGAGAAGGGCATTCATTAGACATATTTCAAAGTGTTTTCTAAAATTATACGCGTATGCTGGAAAGAGACGAATAATTCTATTATAATAATTAATCTTACACGAACTGAAAAGTTACTAAGTTAATGCCCTAAAAAAGAAAAAATATTAAAAACAACCGTTAAAAATTTTTTGTGTATGAAGATTCGAATCTGCGCCATCAATGTAAGAAAATTTACTATTTTTTTAGATACTTAAATTAATTTCTGAGTCATTCAAAATTTCTTATTTCAAAATATGCCCATGTGTCCGGAACCGATGACAATACTTTCATAATGAGACCTTGACGTCCTTGCCAGGATGATGTTTTATATAAGATTTTTATGTTAAGTGACATATGGGACAGTGGGATTCGAACCCACGACCATAGTGTATTATAAATTAAATTTTGTAACAAAAAAAAAACAACAATACAATATACTATACAGTACTTACTGTTTAATGAAATACCAGTATATTGTTACGAAATAAAAGATAAACAAACATTTTTTTTCCTTCTATTACTTTCGACACATGTATAAAAATATATATATTTTTTATTATTATTTAATATTTTATAATAATTATAATTATATTATTTAATATAATATTAAGTGTAACATATTATAAAAAAAGATCCTTCGAGTGGGGATTGAACCCACGACTAAACGCGTTTACAGTCAGAAGCTATCCAACTGAGCCATTCAAGGGTAGGGGGTTCAAATTTTTAATACAAAAATCTAATATATCTATTAATCTATTTACTGAAAAGACCAACCTGAGTAATAGCTGCCACTTGATCAGAAAACACTTCAAACAACTGCACCTCTTGCTCTTTACCATCTTCTAGAACCACACTTAAGTTCACATTGCCTTCGTTTCTCTAGAAAAATCCATACTAATATTATAATAAATGCGAAAGTAATTGTCTGTCTGTCATCACAGCCAAACCGCTGCACCGATTGAGATGAAATTTTATATAGATATACTTGAGGGTCTTGGGATAAATATAAGCTACTTCTTTCTTCCATTTTTATTATTTTTCTACGAATTTAATTGTTATACGAAATGGCCGTCGAAAATACGAAACAGCTATAACACACGCGGGCGAGCGGGACACTAGCTTTAATATAAAAATTACACTTTTAAATATATTATAAGTATAAATGTATATATAAAAGTAACCAATACGAATATTTTCAAAGTTGTATCTATATAAATATATTTAACGAAAAACATAAATAGAAAACAGTGAAAAAATCTTGTGACATATTATTTGGATAATCGTTTTTAAACTTTACGCATAACCATTTCATATACAAATTCAAAACATTGCACATTTAAAGGCTAATGTCTCGGATTCAAGCGGAAGAACGGAGTGTCTTGACACTAGCTTCTCTCTGACTTCACTGCTATGCGGGCAACAGCATGAAGCTGAATATATATTGGCGGACCTCGACACCACGCTTTGTCTTACTAGAGCCGGGAAAGCCATACTTTCACGAGAACCGAACCCACAACCATCGCCTTTACAGTCATTTTTTTCCCGTATATAGTACACATATATAAAAATTTAAAAAGAAAGTCCTTACCTGACTAAAAGCCGCCAATCGTTCTATCAAAGCTATTATAATATTTTTAATATTAACACCGGGCTGCAACTCCTCACAGGACTTCAAAAATGGCTGAAGATTAGCCAAGTGGAACTCATCGGGGAATACCTGGAAAAAATTGACAAAAAAAAAGTTATTTAATTTAAAAGTTTAAAGTTAATTATTTTAAAACATTTTTGAACGTAGCAGGTATTTCGAATCCGCGCCTCTTGTACATCGTCCAACCATACGCTGTACGCTAAGCCATATGTTACTATTATGGGCGCGGGTTCGAGTCCTGATATGTAAAAATTTTTTAATATTTTTAATGTGTTTAGCTTTAAAAAAGAGATTAATATAAACTTTTTTATCTCCGCCTAATGCAGGCAGAGAATATAGTGTCAAGACACTCCTTTCTCTACGTTCCACCCAAATTCGAGACGTTGTGGAAGGTAATGATGCGCGTTGTATCACCAGAGCGATGGCGTTTCAAGAATTTAAATATAATAATTTTCCCGAGCGAGAAACACAGACATACACATCATTCTTAAAATGGCGTCTCGCTAATTTACATCAACCCAAAACCGGAACCGGAACCCCCGCTCACCTGTATAATGCACTCCATTAGATACTCCTGGGCTATAGCGTCACGGCAGCTAACTACTTGTTCTAATATCCCGGGCAGGACCAGTCTCCTGTAATCCGACTCGCCTACTGATTCGAGTTGGGATAGACGGACCAAGTTAGTCCCCACCAGGATACGTAGTTCTGAACGTTCGCGTTCCCTTCTTTCTTTGTCCCTGGAAGATGAAAATAAAATATTTTTTTAGATAACATAAATAAAAGATTGACATAGCGGTAGTCGAACCCGCGCCTCTAGGAAACCGTCCGCTCTGACCTTTAAAAATGACGTTTTGGTGTTTTCTCTTGCCAAACTATTGTTCTTAATAATATTTGGATAGCAGAAATTTGTGTATATCTCTCTAAAGAGATACTAACAACACAAATAAGTTGTAACAAGCGTATAAGAATTTCGATGTAGCCGGATGTAGAACGTTTAACTTGCCAAGTGGATATAGATAGGGCAGGTTCGGGGCCCGCGCTACGTTCAAATATAAAATCATAATTTAAGTTTGTAAATAACACTTTAAAAATGTAAATAAGATGTTATGTATTAAGTTGCCGTGATTAAATTAAGTTAATGAAGATATTTGCATTATAACTATAAATATTTTATTTAATAAAATACTCAAAAACACGTTTTTTTTTTTCAACATTAAACACCATTTTAAAAAAATTCTCAACAAAATAATCTTAATTCAAATAGGCTATTTATTACAAGTACTTTCTAATCGTCAATTAACACGTCATGTCAGTATTGTCAGTCCTAGCGGCAGCTACTACCGGCTCGGAAGGCAGTCCTGCTGAGAAGAGCCGGCGAGAAACTCAACAGTTGCTCTTTTCAAATCTAGTTTTACAATAAGTAGCCTCCCGAGCATTTAATACCACACACTATCATCAGAATAGTATTTTGTTAACATTTTTTAAAGCATTTTTTAACACTTTAAAAAATGTTAACAAAATATATATTTAATAAATATTTATTAAATATATATTTTAATAAATATTTATTAATATATAATATATATATTATATATATTCTCTCTTACCAGACGATTGTTCGTAGAATAATCTTTGGGTAGCAGAAATTTGTAAAAATCTCTCTACAGAGATGCTAATAACAAATATAAGTTGTAATAAGCGTATAAGAATTTAAACGTAGCAGGATGTAGAACGCATGACTTAGCGGTCAGAGCGCTTGAACCGTTTTCAAGAGGCGCGGATTCAAATCCCGCTGCGTTCAAATTTTTATACGTTTTCTAAATATGTATCAGAATAGTATTCCTGGACCGAAAAATATACTTTCCTCAATAATATATTTTTAATCTTGATTTTGAATTATTCAAATGGCAGTAGTATAGTTTTATTCAAATGGCAAAAGTATTCATTGGAGAAAATACTGACACGCTTCAGAAAGCTTGGATAACGATTCTACTGCCTCATACTATATTATTCTTATAATTTATTTCTAGTAAGTTATATATGCCCCTATGGTTGCCCCCAATGTCGCCAAATCGTATTTTTAACTTTTTTGTGAACGTGTTTTTAGTATAAATGTTACATTAAATTCATTTAAAATTAAAAGAAATATATTATTTTAGTACTGATTTAGAATCCTACGCAAGTTTCCATTTCAGATAATTTACTTTTAACATTATCGTTAAATGTTTTTAATCCATTGCCACGACTGGTCTGGCTTAATCCACAATGATTAGAACTTAAATTATTTATTATGAATTTACCCTCGAAATCACAGTGACAGAAGACGTTATCTATACAAGTTGCTGAACTATTTGTGATAAGAGTAGGTTCGCAAAAAATATTTGTTATATTAAATAATTTATATACATTTAAAAAAAAGAAACACTCTGAGCGTTGTTCAGCAATATGTCAACATAAAATTTCATTACTCCATTCTTCATCCATATGATTGCATAGCGGAACTCAACTCCGCACTTTCTCGAACCAAAAAATAAACCAATTCGATAAACAAGATTCGAACCCACACAACCATCATCAGCCTTTGCGAAAAAAATATATAATAGTATATTTGCCTTTGCATTTGCGAAAAAAAATATATAATAGTATATTTTAATAGTATGTATATAGAGTCACTACTATTATTTTAACACTTTTTTAAGTGTTATTGACACACTTAGAAAAGTAAAATATTTAAGAACGCACAAAACGGTTTAGAAAGAGCGCGGGTTCGAGTCCCGTTAAGTACGTTTTTAACTTTTACGTCGACGTCTCTGTGTGTGTCTGTCTGCCTGTGGCATCGTGGCTCTTAAATGGATGAGCAGTTTTTTTCATTCCATTTTTTCCTTGCGGTGGCTCATAGCTCACGTTTGGCGCAAATCGGACCTGCATAGTTAAAAGAGTAACAACTCTAACCCAAAATGATGGAAGGCATTTTTGGCATAAAGTTTTATGTTTTTTAAAAATTGTTTCAACTACTTGTAAGTATTTTGTTGCGTAGGGGTTTTTCATATATATTTTTTCCTTGGTTTATAGCTTACCTAGAATGCCCTTGATGCTGCATTCTCACCCACAACTTGTTCATTTCAGCAAAATTCATGAGAACAAAATCAATTGCATCACGTACCTAAAAATATAAACAGTAAATTATTATTATAAATATTAAATATATTTTAGAAAGTGTGATATGCGTAGACTAAGGATAAAAAACACACACACCCAAAAATTTATACACGTCGCAAATCACAAATGTAGGTGCTAGTTATATATATTCAAGCTAAAAAAAAAAGACATATGTAGAAAACGTAGTAAAATTTGAACGTAGCGGGAGTTCAACCCCGCGCCTCTTGAAAACCGTTCAAGCCGCTAAGCCATGCGTTCAACGGTTTTCAAGAGGCGCGGGTTCAAATCCCGCTGCGTCCAAATTTTTATACGTTTTCAAAATATGTCTTTTTCAATTACCTAAGTGTGCGATTAACACTTGAAAAAATGTACAAAAAATATATATATTCAAGCTTTTCCCCGCATGTCAGGTCTAGGTGACGCACGATATCTGTATTCTAATGAATAGCACACAATAGTTGATAAATTCTAATATGCAAATAAAACTTACAGTGCCTTCATTTTCGTTCTCCGCTTCAAAAGTGTCGGGCAGCACGTTTCTTGTACATTGTAACAAGTAATTTCTTAAGAACAGCCCGCGCAGTGGATGCTGTACTCCCCGGCACATTTCTACTAAGTCCTAAAATTCAATTGTGATTGAAAATACTAAAAACCATAACAAATCGCAAAGCTTTTGTCTATCTAAAAATCTAAAAAAAAAGGAAATAAGAAGAAGAATTTATGTTATCTAAAAAATTTGTTTTAATTTCACGCTTTTCCTCCTTATAGCATTGTAGTCAAGAGTGTACTTAGTGTACATATACGAGTACATTGATAGATAACAAATATTTTCAATCATCACCATATTTAATTTCGGCCAAGTCAATATGATAATTAATTAGCTGACTGATTCATAAATGATTATTAAAAATGATAAAATTACTTATTGTATGTACTTAATGTATATACTTAATGTATGTACTTAATATATGTACATTATAATTGAACATTAAGAAAAACGTTAAATATAATCTTTTTATATGACACTAACTATTAAATACTATAAAATATTGAAGCCAGGTTAAAAAAAAAATTATAATATTCCACCAGCCAGAGTACAATATATCTGAAGAAAGATAATGTCAAGAATGGAATGTATTAACACTAGGTTATCTATGCCCTTCTAACAATATGTGCAGGTTTTATTGATATACCAAGTGATACTCCATATAGCGTATATATGTTACAGACAAATACAGTTAAGGAACAGTATCAAATTTTCATGAAATGAAATGGCTGTCAGCTATATTTAAAGTGTTTTTTAGGCAACATACAATAATTTGAATGTAGGAGGATTGAAACCCATGCCTCTAGTAAACCTACCAAGTTTTCAGTGGGTTGTATAATATTGTTCATATTCTAGGTGTGAATAATGATTTCAAAATGTTAAAATTTATTCCAGGTATTCTCAAACAAAAATGCAGTGACATCTATGATGAGTATATAGCAAGGTAAGAAGAGAGAGCCTCAAGACAAAAAATATATGTATATATAAAAACATATCATACCTTTAGCAAATCCCTACGCAAGTTAGAATTTGTCTTAATGTATACTAGTCCAACGGTGATCAAAAGGTACAGCCTCGGTACAATATTACCCGCATATTGTACTAGTTCATATAGATCAGCTACTTTGCGTCCCTTTTGGAATTCTTCTAGCAGATAGAGTTCTAGATGTCGTAACTCATCTGTTATGGCCATATCTGAATTTGATTATTAAGAAAACATAGAGACTACTAGGTGTGGCCGAAAAATGCGTACAATAGTTAAAAAGTTTATGTACCAATGAGTAAAGTGGTGAAGTAACATTTAGAGTACATACTTTTATTTCAGTGTGAACAAAGAAGATGTATTAAAAATACATCTAGATTTAGATATTTTACTAAAGTCACTGTATTAACACATCACATTTTACTTGTAAAGTAAACTTACTTCATTATAATTTTAGAGATATTATAATAATGGTAAGGTCTACAGTTTTATTCCATAATACAGGTACAAAATATTCATTAGTGTAATTGTTTATTATTTTTCATTTCATGGGGACTGGAAAAAAATAGTTAAGAAGTTGATTCTGCATAACATAACTTCTGCCCTTTTTTTGTTGCTGGGAAAATCATTTTACGCAGACCATCCACATTCACTATCCCGTGGCCTCTGAAGCCGGAGCAGTTCTGAGTTTGCGCTGGACAAGTTTAAGAAACCTATCCTAACCTTAAAGGTATACTTAGCTTTACCAGAGCACAAAAAACAAAAATATTATATAATATATATTAAAGGATACACAACTCATAATAGCTTTTAGGTGAAAGTAGAGATGTCCTGAGTTCTCCAAGCATAGTTGAAGCATGCTTTAAAGCATCCATAAGTTTTGATTTGTCCAGACATCTTTTCATTTGAAATGCCTAAAAAATAATTTAGATAAATTTATACTATTGCAATAAAAAAATTTGCCTGAATGGCTGAGTAAATTAAATTTGCATAATATACACAAGTACTAATCAAACATGTTTACCTGTACTTTGACGACATTCAGCGCTTCATCTAGAAGCTTCTCCTGTTCTTCAACAGGGGATGCCTGGTTCGTCATTTGTGCCTATAAAACTCCAACAATTATGATCATATAATTAAAATACATTCGAATGCTTCAATTAAAATTTTTCACAAACTAACATTCGACCAAATATACAAAAATGGATGATCTAAACGCTCCATGTGTGCAGTTAAATACGTACCGGCGACGTGTGTAAATAACAGGTACCGTAAGAAATCGCTGATAAAGATATTTTTAACTAAAATGTCCTAACGAGGGGACGTACGAGTATCTTAATTCTTGAGTTTTTGTTTCACTTTGACGTTTATGCTTAGAGTTACTATACAATTATTATTTTATTTAATTATTTACTCATATTTTGCTTCTTCTTTGGCCGGTAGGCAAGAAAGAATCCCATACCTAAATTAAATCCCCTTTTTATCATTTTAGGAAAGCAATGTGCTTAATAGGTAATAAAATCCTACGCTCTAGTGTGCTCTGACAGGACTGGAGATCTTAAAAAACTATAACCATTGTAGCTTACTGGTTTCAGACTGCACGATTATTCTTTATACCTTATAAATAAACATTAAATTATACTTCATAGAAGAATATTAGAAGTAAATTAATAAGACATAAGTATCAAAAGAAATTAATCGTATAAAATATTTTTTATATAGCAACATTATTACATTGATTACGTTGTCATATATGTCATATCAATATTCCCTGATGTAAATAATCACTCACTCAATAATGGATAACAAACCCAGTTTGAGCCAATACTTTGGCGGAAATGAAGTGCCGCCTGCGTCTCAATTTTTCGATGAAATAGGAACTTCACCATCTGAAATGATTCAAAGTGTATACTTAGGAGATACAGAAGGTAATTAATAATTTTATATGAAAATTTTCATATTATAGTAAATACTATAGTGTAAATTATAAATACAAAGTGTTATAAAATATAAATTATCTTTTACAGCACGCCCTGAAACGACAGAGACAAATATTTTCCCACAAGATATGACGACTTCGTTTACACAACACATGCCTCAAGAAATGAATTTTATAAACGTTTTGCCAACTGTAAGTGGTTCTACAGCAATACCGGCAGCTAATCTTCCAGATCCATCCACGTTTTTTGACACTATAGGTCCTGAGCCACAAATAGGTCCTACTAAAAGTAACATAATGTCTGCTTCTGTTTTAACCGAGGCTATGGATGGCTTGAGTATCAAGGTAAATAAAAGAAAATAGGTAATATTTTTAAAAATCATTGAAATTTTGAACTTTTTTTTATCAATAGGTATTATTTTAATTTTTAGAATCAACCCATAGATAAAGAAGCTGATAGACGTAGAGATGCATGGATACCAAATGAAGAAGCAAAGAAAACATTATTAAAGGTAAACCAACATGTAATTTATTTTCTTTTTTATTGATGTCTTATTTTTTTGAATGTTATACTCATAAGTAATACTTACATATTGAAATAAAAGACATATTCTATGAGATCTTAGTTTCTTTGTATATTTTATCTTACTTATTGTAATTTTAGGCTCAGTCTTCACCTAAAGGTTCATTTTTCCCAGAAAGAGAAGTCTTAACTATGCCGGGGTTAGTGTTAGAAGAAGAGCTGGTAAGATACAACAAAAAATATATCTATATAGTATATAGGTTTTTTTATTCAGCTTTACATTTTTTCTCACATAACAGGTAATTAGAGATAACCTAGTGTCAAAACACTCCATTCTGCTGAGTGGATCACAAACCCACTATGATCAACATGCTGTTCCACTGCACTACAATGGCTTTAAATATCAATAACATATAGAAAAATAAAAAACAAAAGTAATTTGATCAAAGAATGGTTTTCATGGTATGCATCACAATGGTATCTTGAGGCCATTGTGGTGCAATGGGACAGTGTCTGACTGTAAATGCCATTGATTGTGGGTTTGATGCCCACTTGGGCAAATTATAATATTTAAAATATTTATGTTTGAACATGCTGGTAAAGTATGGCTTTAAGTATACAATATGCAATGTCTCAAATTCAGCCTGAAAGTCTTTGGATACCCTGTTTGTATGCTTTGTAATACTGCTATATGTTTTTACAGGCAGATGCCCTACAAGAGGTAGCAGTAAAATACCTGGGGGTGAGCTCAGCAGGTAGTAGGGGGGTGGTACGAGCAGAACATGTGAGCAGGGATGAAGCTGGCTTACGAGAATTATTAAGAACTGGCTATTTGAGAGCAGCCATTAATTTAACAGCTACTTTGATAAGTGCAGCTGGACAGGGTGAGTTATCTAGCTTGTGCTAATATTTTTAATTTCTTTTTATTATATTTCATGACATGAATGATGTCATAAACTAAGGGTGACCCAAGCCATTTTCCAAAATTTTTTATTTTGCATTAGCATTAAATGCATATTTAAAAGCGCGTTTCAGGATAATGCCATCTGTTTTTGTTAATTGGATTTATATATTTTTTATCTATATTGGCGGTAGATTGAAATATATATACATGTTTTGACGTTTATTTTTTAATTATAATCAGTGTCACTGATTCACTGATCATGTGTTATTGTGCCTAAATGGACCTCGAGTACTTGGTTTGTTTGGCCAGAAAACGTCCGAGAATGTTCTATATGACAATTTAAATAATTGCCAAATGAAATGTTTTTGTGTCAGATTATTACCTAATTAGTGATTTTTTAAATGATAGCACGGCTTCAGAATAAAATGTTCGATCCAGCCTATTTCAAAGGTACCATTGTCCGTTATAAATCTGTAAATGATTGTTATTAATAAGTTTCGCCGGTTCTTGTCAGTTCCGAGGCCACTAACTGTAGTGAACCGGTGGTAAATTATTTGACGCTCATGACGAGATTCGGACCCGCGCTCTGACACAGCTTCCAAGAGGCGCGGGGTCAACATTTTTTTACGTTTTTGAAAAATCCTTTTTATTTAGGTAATAATAGTTTAGTTTTCTACTAATTGTTCTCCTCAGGCGCTGGTAGAATGCACAGACCAACTAAACACTCGCCGAGGTCTCTACAGCTATGGCTGACTCGTTTCGCTGTAATGTGCCGGATTAAATTATACGATCCGCTACTGAAGGAAGCGGAACCGTTCGGTGATTTCAGCAAACCGGATATGTTTTATCAGGTATTGGTGTTCACTTTTTTTTTTAAGTATAGTCAGGTCTTGGTCTTATGCCGTGCCGCTTAGCGAGGAGGATCCGACTGTATAAGCGGTTGGTTGTTAGTTCGATTCCCACTCGGGGATTGCGTATTTTTAAAATATTTTTATTTCTCCGCTCTGGTAACTAAAGACGAAGCGCGGCGTTTAGTTCCGCCAGTGTACACGCGCAGTGTGTCGATGTTGGGCGGAAAGTGGAGGGCGGAGTGGTGTTGACAATAGGTTCTCTGACTACCTATGATGCGGGAAAGTTAGTGAAGCTGAAAAAAAAATATATAGCTTGTCCTGATTCACTGATTGACTGATGTATCATGGCCGAGCGGAAATTATTGAACTTAGACGCATGATGGTTTTGATTTTTATCAAAATTAAAAATAAATAAGTTACTGTTGCCGCAAGTGGGCCGCTAGTATTGTATAAGATTTTGAATGAGAAACCTCTATTTCAAATGTACTTAAAAAATGAATTTTCCAGTTCTACCCAGATTCACACGAGAATCGAACCGGCGCTCTCGTCCCTTTCTCCCTGAGGCTCTTAATAGCTGAACTCCCCATACACGTGGGAAAACCCGAAGACGCTATGGACAGATTGTACGCAATAATTGATATTATACAACAGGTTTGTTTATATTGTTTATATTATAAGTTACAAGTAGGGGCCTTCGCCGCGCAGTGGAACAGTGTCTGACTGCAAACGTGATTGGTTGTGGCGATACACACTCGGAGGATTATATTTAAATGATTTTTAAGTGTTATTTACACACTTAGGAAATTGAAAAACATATTTTTAGAAAACGTATGATGTTTTTAACGCAGCGGGATTCGATCCCTCTCCTGTGGGAAACCGTCCAAGTGCTCTGACCGCTAAGCCGTGCATTCTTGATCCGGATACGTCGAAACGCTTAATACAACTTATATTTGTTGTTAGCATCTCTGTAGAGAGATTTTTACAAATTTCTGCTACCCAAAGATTATTCTACGAACAATCGTCTGGCAAAAGAGAATGCTATGTATTAAATATTTTTCAATTTTTTTTAAGTGTTATTCACACACTTAGGAAATTGATAAACATATATTTTTAGAAACTTCTTTTTACTCTAGATGTTAGAAAATTTGAACAACGAAAAAAGTGAAGACGGGTCTACAACTATATCGTTAGATGATAAGAATGAATCTTTGAGGCTCTGGAGTGGCAGACGCACTAGAGTTTTACATTCTATTGTCAATTGTGCTATAGCCCTAAAGGTGAGTAGGTTTAATATTAAGGAAATTAAAAAATATATATATGATATGTAATACATATAAATTAACTAGCGACCCGCCCGCGGATCCGCCTGCGTGAACTAAAAACTGTTTCGTATTTTCGGCGGCCATTTAGTAAAACAATTCCTGAAAATACTAAACAAATATATCTATATCAATTTTCGTCACAATCAGTTTAGCGGTTTGGCCATGATGCCGTGACATACAGACAGACCGAACTACTTTCGCATTTAAATAATTAATATAGACTAAATAATTATTTGCTCATCATCCAATTAAAAAAAAAAATTGTTAATTTTTTAAGTTAAGCATTTGTTTTAATTAATTCAGAGAAAGAATGGTTGTTTTGGTTTCTATTACAGTGACAAATGCCTCCGCTAATGTTTTTTCTCATAGCTCTTCCATGTACAGACGGCGATCAGTTACACTTTCATTATATGTATAGAATGGGTGAATGAATAGGGTGCTTGTTGTCGCTAGGACTTTCGTACGGCAACAACGATCCTGTCGTCGTTGGCGCGACACGCAGGCGCCCCGCAACGGCAGCGGGCGCTGTGCAGCGCGCTGTGCCGCGTGGCGCTGCTGGCGGGACACGTGCGCGCGGCCGTCGGCTTCTGTAACGACGCGAAGGAGTTCCGGAATCATATGTGAGTGTGACACATACACAAAACACACAAACACACACACCTACAAGACCTGTGTATTTTGTCTTTAGCTTCAAGCTTTTTTTCCCGTATAGCTGGGTGGGTAGAGAGGATATAGTGTCTAGGCACTCTTCATTTAAGTGTGATTGCGTGTTGAGTAAAATATGAAAATAATTTCAATATAATCATTATTTCGATTGGGAATTGAACTCACTGTCAATTGTGTTTACATTCAGGTAGAACCTAGATAGATAGAGTTAAAACACTCCGGTCTCCACTTGTAGTCCATATTATACACTTTACCATATTGACTACTGGAACTGAACGCTGCACTTTACCTAATCCAGGGATGTGCAACCTTTTTTTAGCAATGGGCCTATATAATTTTTTCAATTTTTTTGGCGGATTAACATCACGCTACTCAATAGTATAAGTAGTTGTAAGAAAAAAAACAATATGTACTTCGCAACCGTATTGCATGCTGGAACAAATCGCATTCATTTGGTAGAACTTAATATATTAACGGGAGAATATTTCTAATATAAATAAACGCTTGGCGGGTCGCGGATTGCTAACTCCGGGTCAAATTTTAGATAAACTTTAGCTCGTGTGTGTCTCTAATAGCGAGAAGTTTTCTTAAGATGACAATAATATGAAAGTAATATAAATTATTTTTATTGTGTCTCTTTTATATATATTTTACGCGTAACCATGACGACCGTCCACGGTGCCGTCAAAGCATTTTTCATGTATTTTGTAAATTTTCCCCTCAGATGCCCCACGCCGGATGTGAGAGAGTACGTGGACCTCGGTCTCATCGACATCGCCCAAGGGAAGTATCAAGACGCGTATAACAACTTTGCTAGGGCTGCCGACCAAGAGCCTACTAATATTATGGTAAACTTGGAAATTTACTGACTTAATAACTGACTAACTCATTAACTAACTTATTTAATAACTGACTAATTCAATAACTAACTTACTCAATAGTCTATGTGATAGCGTATGTCTGCATACTCGATGGTTGTGGGTTCGATTCCTACCCGCGGGAATAATTATATTTAAACTATTTTCATTTCCCAGCTCTAGTGACTAGACAAATCGTGTCGTTGATTTCCGCCACTCAACACCCAATGTCTCGGATTCCGGCATTATTATGAATGTAATAGAATTTGAGGCTCTTACATATATATATATATATATATATATATACATACAATTGTCCAAGCTGAAGAATAGATTTGGAATTCATGTCATTGTGCTATGTCAATTTAATAATTTTACCGATTATAAAGTAATCGGTAATTTACTAGTGGTAGCCCCGTAGAGGCTTAGCAACTTGTATGTCGCTTTATTTATTTAATGCCCGACCGCTACACCGTTTTTAGTTAGTTGAACGCATGGCTTTGCGGTCAGAGCCTTGAACGGTCTTCTAGAGGCGCGGGTTCAAATCCCGCTGCGTTCAATTCGCTCCGCTGTTTTATACGTTTTCTAAATATGTATTTTAGTGAAATCTAAGTTTTAGTAAGGTATAAGTCCGAATGAAATGGAATTGAACTTGGTAAATTTTGAGGGTTTACCGTAGTTCGAGCTTTGACAGTGACACATTAAATAGCATTTTCTTTTATATGCAGGTAGCTAACAACCTATCCGTATGCCTCCTCTACATGGGTCGTCTGAAGGAAGCAACGGCTGTCCTGCAGAAGGCGATACAGTCGGACCCAGAAAGAGGTCTAAACGAGAACCTACTAATAAATCTGTGCACTTTGTATGAATTAGAATCGTCTAAAACAAATGAGAAGAAGTTAAATTTGTTAAGAATGTTGTGTAAACACAAAAGCGACACTGTACCCAATGTGCTCGAGTGTTTGAAATTAACATAGGTTTTAGTATTTGTTAAAGTTTCAATCACACTTTTAAGAAAATGATTGAATTGTAAAATGTATAAAAAAATTGAACGAAGCAGTATTCGAACCCGCGCCTCTTTTTGACAACAAATATAAGAATTTCGACACGTAGCTGTATGTAAAACGCATGGCTTAGCGGTCAGGGCGTTCGAATCCCGCTGCGTTCAAATTTTTTATACTAGCCAGAGAGAGCTTAGTCAAGACACTTAGTACTCCACTTTCCGAAGTCGATTAAAGCATTACGTGTTGTATGGCGGAAATCAACACCGCGCTTTGTCTTAGATACGAGAGCGGAGAAATGACCATCATTTAAATATAATCATTAACCCTAGTGGACATCGAACCCACAACCAATCGCGTTTACAGACGCTGTACCACTGCGTCACGATGGTCTCATCAGGTTTTTTTTTATATATTGTAGCTTAATTCATATATTGAGGCCATGGTGGGACAGCGTTTCACTGTAAGTAATTGCCATTGGTTATGAGTTCGATTTCCACTTGGGACAAAGAATATGTTTGTGTTATTTCCATTACCCCACTTAGGTTAGACAAATCAAAACGAAATGTCTCTAATTTAGGTGGAAAGCGGAATAAAGAGTGTCTTGACACTAGGTTCTCTCTGCCTATCCCCTGCTATGCGGGAAACCGCGTGTGAAGGTGTTTTTAATATTACTATAATAGTATTTATTAAAACGTATTTCCTCTGATGTGAATAAGTTGGTAAATTAAAAATGCAAATTTTAAGTTCCATTTTTATTGGTCAATTGTGTTTGATGTTATAGCTAAAGACTTTTTACGTGGAATTTTAAAGTCTTATTCGCACACTTGCACACGCAAATTGAAGACTGTTTTAGATAACGTATAAAAATCAAGCATCTTGGTTGGACGGTTGGTCCATGCGCTCCTGTACCGTGCAAGATGCGCGGGTTCGAATTCCCGCTGCTTTCAAATTTTTATACGTTAGCTAAAAATTGTTTGATTTTGTTTAATGTTCTGAATTTATTTAATAATAACCTATGAATTAAATATTTCTTGCTTCCTCATAAAATATTAAAAAAATAGCATATGCAGTAATATGTAATATCAATTTATTTACACGTACAGATTCGTACGGATGTTATTTGTATATTTTGTAGGTTACCTAGTAGCGGGTTCAAAGTTCATTTGAGTCTAAACATATTTGTTTAACAAATTATTCTTTTCATTGTTATTGAATAAATAAATATTTAATGCTATGTGAAAAAGAAACTTATTCTATATGATCTCACCGAACTCATTCATAATCAGATTTAAGTCTAGATATTGTGTGTTCAATTCCCGTTCGGGGTTCTCTCTATTATGCGGTATAAAGAGTGCAGCTGAAAAAAAAACTTGTTGTTTTTTTTTTGAAGACATGCAATAGGTGTTTAAAGTATTGAAAAAAAAAATTATAAGGATATAAACAATATTTTTAACATTTCGTTTACACACTTCGGAACTTTAACGCTTGAACGGTTGCCAAGGGTCTCGGATTCGAATACCGCTGCCTTAGTTATTATACGTTTTCTAAAAATGTTTTTCAAGTTTTAAACAAGTATAATTGATGATTATTTATTATAATATGAGATGAGTTACATTATTTATTGTTAATAATTTATTACAACAAACACTGAGTATATATATATATTTTGTTTATGATAAAATTGAATATAAGTCTATTATACATAATAGCAAATAAATATATTTTAAGATATCATATCATGAGGGTATATCCCGACGCGGTGCGACAGCGTCTGATTGTGAATACGAGTGGTTGTGGGTTCGATTTCCACTTGGCCGAT
Source organism: Podotricha telesiphe (assembly GCA_038994665.1). Classification (NCBI taxonomy): domain Eukaryota; kingdom Metazoa; phylum Arthropoda; class Insecta; order Lepidoptera; family Nymphalidae; genus Podotricha; species Podotricha telesiphe. Next base: position 53,472 of record JAOYRR010000401.1, on the reverse strand, counting down.
TGATTATATTTCAAGAACAAGATAACTTCAAGACACTTATTATGGTCTAGAGTCTAGACTAACCCACGAGTCCATTCCATGTGTGTCAATTTTAATTTGTAACATTCTCGAAAACAAAAAACACAAGAAGACAGGGAGACACAAGCAAAACAAAGTGAAATTTGTGACAAAATTTGTTTATTCATTAGAATTCCAAACATATTGCTTATCCAATTACTTTCAATTATTTATCAATGATTTCCTAACAAGTGCCAAACAAAGTTTCACAGCTATTTGGCATGTATGTCATGGAATTACTGTCCGTCTGCCAATTGAGGTAGATCAGGAAACTTTACTTAAAAAAACATTTCTTTGACACTTCACAGTGCAGAATGAGGCCATGTGTAGGCCTAGAATATATAAAACAATTGTGATTACATAACATTTTCATTGAATTTATTATAATTTCAGTATTCCTAACGTCCATTGTAAAATTTGAATAGTATATTCTATCCACCACTTCCTGAATTATTGAGATAATGACAGTCATAAAAAAAAAGTTTTCTTTTGTAATTTAAATTTCAACAAAACACTTTCATATTGTCTTGTAAAGCTTGAATAATAATAATAATAATAGCTGTTTTAAATAAGTAAATAAATCCAGTTTTAGAGTTCCTTTACATGTGATTCTCAATAGTAAAGTAACAACATAATTGTGATTGATTCATTATTACTTTGAGACTAATATTATTTTAAAGAAATGGTACCATTTCAGTCAAAGCATAGCATTACTAAATCCTACCTTAATATTTACATAAACAAAACTTGCATATCTAGTGACACTGACACAATACAAACTTGCATTCTTTAAAACTAACAATTTACTAAGATGTCAGTCTGATAATTGAAATTGAATTGGCTTTAAAGAACACAGCCTTGGGTTGTGAAATTAAAGAAAAATAATTTGTTGTCCATCGACAATCCCAGTTCTGATTGGCAGACAGAAATCTCTTGCAACAACAGTCCGAAGGCTGTCAGGTCCATCTGACAATAAATGTATAGATACAAAATCACTGATGTTCCTCATTGATTAAATTTAGTTCAATACAACTCTAATAATGATAAATGAGTATTCAGTAAGCATTATCATTATTAGCTTATATACTAAGTGTACTTGACCTCCTAATTACTTATACTAGCTATTGAGCTGCCCAAGCCCTTGCCGTATGACATCATGTGTATGGGACATATTTACAAAAAAAAAATCAATCCAGAATGGCTGTATCCAAATAACACTAGTAAGCTTCATACAAACTGAACTAAATACCAGACCGTTAGGTAAGTGTTTGACTACAATTCAAGTCTTCAGAGCAAGTGGTTTCGTAAAAATATAAAAAATCAGTATAGCAATAAAATATACAATTAATTACAATAAAGAACATAAATTATGGAAATATATATAAAATATAAATATATAACTAAAATAAAAATTATAATATTACAGTTCTGAAATTTTAAGTGTTAATTCAACTACTTTTGTTCTGGTTCTGCCGACTAAATTTACTTCTGAAACTACCCTTGCGAGAATATTACTGTGTTCATTTACACCTAACTGAGGCAACCCTCGTCTAACAGTTACACATTCCAACAGCAGTCACTGTGATGGTTCATTAATAAATAAGTCTGCTTACACACTATAAAGTTTGAACGGAAGATTGTTCACAACCGATTACGACGGTTCCTTATAGCCCTAAGGCGCGCTCGGCGCGACTTTGCGGATTATATATCGCCATTTTGACTTATACCGATCCTCTTGATGAACTCCTCCTGCAGCATCACTGTTTTAAGCATGTTTGGATGAGCACCATATGCTATGGTCTGGTCAGGAGTGGAGCAATACTGCTGGGTACCATCAGTTAGGATAACTCCTTGACCATTGCTCAATGAGCCAGCAGACTCAATAGAGTTCCAATATGATTCGCTAGGCGAAGTATTGTTGACTCCTGGAGGTGGTGCCGCTGGTGCTCCAGTATATCTGAAGTAAGGATTCTTTAAGTCTAATGTGTTTGAGGAAGAAATATTTGTTCCCTCCAAATTAATGTCCATTGTTACATCATAACTCTGTCTCTTGTTAGCTAATAGTAGCACACGGCCAGTTAAGGCTTGGCCTTGTTTTGCAAAAATTGGTGTTTCCAGTAGGCACCTTACTTGGTACCAATGTGTGAGGGGCTCTGTGGGTGCTGTGGATAACCATACATGCTGTGTGCTGCCGGCAAATAATACATCAAACCAGAATGCCAGGCCATGGCAAGTACCAGACTGTGTCAATTCAAACCTAAATGGAACTTCAATGCGGTGGAGATCAGTTTCATTAGCATTTAAAAAATCTACCACATGTCTGACAGACCTCGCCATACAAATACGAACGTCAAAAGTATCTACTATTGGTTGCCTAAAATACTCTTTCATTGCAGCCGTTCTTAATGCACTTAAATCCACTCCATGGAAACAAGACTGGTACCAGAAGTTGGCTTTGTTGTATTGTTCCATAAATAATGCATCATCTGTGAAAGGTGCTATGTGCAGGTCGCCGCGCGTAGGATACATGTTACCATTAGGTTTGAGCCATTTCTTAGCGTGTAAGTAAGTTTCCAACATACGTTCGTTGTACAACATATACCCCATGGGCTCAGAAATAATAACATCCACACTCTCTGGCAGTTCAATTTCTTCTATTTTCCCCGCGACAACTGTGATGCGGTCCTGAAGGCTGTTGGCTCGGACCAGTGCCTGAGCGTGATGCGCCATGTTGCTAGCTTCTACCGCATACACCTTGCGGGCTCCAGCTTGGGCTGCGAAAAACGACAAGATACCGGATCCAGCTCCGACGTCCAAAATCACTTTGTTCTTGAAATCGTTTATGTTAGATAAAATAGCACGTTGGTACGTGCTCGTCCTCACGTAGTCTTGCATCATGTTCTGCTGCTGGCTCAGGTATCCGTAGAACTGGAAATATTGCATCGCCGACGAATCCTCCGTGCGTACTGTGAACACCGACGACGACCGACCCGCCTTGATCTTGCTAACCAGCAAATGGAAATTCTGACAGTCAACATCGGAGGCGAACTTAAAAAACAATGTCTCATTATCTATCGTAAAAATGTAACATTGTGCGGCGACGCGCGAGCACTCGCTCTGGCTGTGGACGGGAAACTCTAGCACCTCCTGGGCTAGCACGGGATCAGAACGTATCACTTTAACACTTAGACCTTGCGGGTCGTAATCCACGTTTACGTTCGTAGAAAAGTTGAAGCGCGGAGTTAAAGCACCGTCATTGTTGACGGCAGACACCGTCACACCGCGAAACGTGTCCGCCATTTTTATAACACTGCACGAATTCGACACTTTTGTTTAGATATTAAGCACGCGTACGGCAAACAAAGAGAAATGCCGTTGGGAAGTTTTGTAGAGGCCGGTGTAAAATCGATCACTCACAAACTTCCTCCCCCCGATTGTCTATGGTTGCGGCGGCAGCGTGCTATTTACTTTTTTTTGGTCAAGCGCATTATGCAAAGAATATTCAATAAACAGCATGTAAATAAAAAGTTTATTAAATTTTTAATGGACAACTATTTAAATTCGAATTAGTATCTTACGTTATTTATTTGTATATATCTATTATTTTGTACTTATAATGTAATAAAATATTTAAATGAAAGTATGTGTCATCTTCATGTAATATTATTATTGTATATAATAAATATAATATTTGTTATTTATATAAATTTACAATCGTTAATTTTAACTTTGTATTTGTATAGCAATCACATACACAACATACTTAGCAAGCTTACTCTCAAAACTTATGCTAAGGCATAATAGTATTAATATTGACTTAGGTCAATAGTAATATTTTCCGTGATAAACAAAAATTAAATATACCTTTCTTCCTTAATTATCAACAACTTTTAAGTGAAATTGAATAAATAAAAATTAACAGTTCATTTGTACATAATATACTGTCATAGTGAAAGTCTAATCTATGGATTTATCTCTTAAATTTGGCTTTGGCTTAAAAATATAAAACGTGATCATCTTTATTTACCTGTTTCAAATCATTAATGTCAGATGTACTCAAGATAAGTTTGATCTGTAAAAACCTTGTCATTTTACTTTTGCCCGCAAGATTGTTGTCGGAAGTCAATACTGTCAGAATCACATTTTGAATTCGCCGAAGTGAGGTTAGTCAATTTGAACTACAATGTCGAAGAAAATTAAATCTTTAAAATGGCAATCAGTTGCTTTGGAGGGAGTTCCAACGTCTATGTTTGATAATTTACAAGGTTTTGTTGGCTTAGAAGAATGTATAGATTATGGCATGGATAAAAGTAATAAACGAAAAAAGAAGGTGGGTGTTTTTAATATTTAAATTATTTTTTAATACTTGTAGCTATACTTAAGTACATTTCAAAATACAAAAACAATGTGCCTTTTTAAACTTTTAGAAAAGAATTGCCTATTATAACTAATTTAAATATATGATAACCAAGGTAGCTCAAAAATATTTTTGAATTCACGTTATAATCTTTTCGATTTTGAAGGACAGACAAGGCTTATAACACTATTTTAAATTTCTATTATAATCAATTGAAATATATATTTTTAAATATTTTGTAACAACTAATTTTTATATTTAAGATTGCTGAACCTAAAAAGCGAAAACTTGAGAAAACTCTTTCACAAGTACCAAAATCACATGTTCCACAGAAGAAAATGAAACTAAGCAATGGCTTTGTAGTTGAATCATGTTCTAAAATTACACCTTCAATAACTAATCAATCAGATAAAATTAATAATAAAACAGAAAAAAGTAATAAAAATAAGAATAACAATGGTAATAATAAAGGTCATGCCATTATTGATATAGAAAATAAGCCTAAGGTTGTAGATAAAAAAGTAAAGAAACCTAAGTTGGGTGAAAATGTATCAGATGTGAAGTCCGATTTAACTTCTGAAGATATGTTGTCTTGGGCTGAGTTCAAATTGCCAGAGGAAATATTAAAAGCTTTAATGGAATTAGGATTTAAGATACCAACTAAAATTCAGCAGTTATCTTTGCCAGCCGCTATACATGGTAAGATGTGTTCAATAAAATTGAATAATTTGTCCAATATTAATGCCCATAAGAGGAATGATACAACGATCTTTATAAGTTTCTGAGCTATCCACTAGTAATTTTTCTTCAAATTAATTAAAATTTTCTATTCCATAAAAAATAATAGGAAGAGGCTTATAGAACTACAGGTTTGTATTGTCATTATTATGATTGTTAGCTTGATCTAATGGATATAGTAGAAATGTGAACCTATTTGATACTGCCACAGAAGTGGTGTTAGGTGGAGAATTACTAGTTCTTTAACACATGTTGGTGTATGGCACCCACTGCCAGAGTGGTGGTGATTGTTAGTTGGATACTATTTAGTTAGTTCCACACTGTCTCTTTATTTTCCTTCTCTTTGTATACTTTCAGTTTTAGACATATATTGTTTAGGGAAGGATGGATGACTTGTTGGGTTAGGGTTTTTTGTGATGGTTGAGTTCATTGTTAGGTTTGGTTCATTCATATTTGTTTCCATGAGTAGAGTTGACATAAGCAGTTATAAAGTGACACCCATCCCTATGAAAAGGCACAATTTACGACATTAGTGTACTTCATGGAGGTTGATTCTAGAAACTGGAACCTCTAGCCATTTATTAACAGTACATTTTAGTATTAGTGTAATTATTTTACTTCCTCTTGGTCCTAGCAATGTAACCAAGATCTCTACTAACTTACAAGATATGAATGTAAGAAAGGTTTCTTCCACTGCGGAAAACTCAGTACTGTTGCTTATTTAGCACCTCCTAGGAGACACGCAAAGAGTGGGTTAATATGGACTACATGATATGTCCTACTGACGCCAGAAACTTTATTGAAAAGAAGTCCTGCTGAGTTTCTTGCACCGGTTCTTTTCAAACCTGAAGCATTAACTTTAGTGGACCAGTAATAAATTATTTGAAGATCAATAAATGATGCATGTAACTTCCCTATTTATTTAATAAACGAATGATAGTCTGGTCTAGTTCAACCAAATAAAAAGCTTTATTACTTATATACATATGTACAAAAATTATAAAAAATATTCAATGAGATCAAATAAGTGATATGGCTAAGTACAACTATAACTTAATACCATAATTTACAATGTAACCTGTCTGTTTCATTTTTCTAGCCAAATTATTAAAATGACATTAAATAAGAAGACATTAAATACGATAAACTAATGGTTTCATAACATTATAGGTTCAATTTTGTTTAGAGTTTACAATTTATTAAATTTTCTTTAGTATTAGGTAGTTCTAGATTATGATTTAACCACTAGGTTAAGTTTCTTTTTGCTCAGCTACACTTCACTTACTTACCTTATGTTTTCTTTTCCAGGTAGAAGAGATATATTAGGTGCAGCTGAAACTGGTAGTGGTAAAACATTAGCATTTGGGCTACCCATATTATCTGGTATTATGAAACTAAAAGAAAAAGCTGCATTAAAAGGCTTGGATGTCTATGAAATACCTTACAAAAAGAGTTCAGTTAAGAAGAAACAGATGAATGAGGTTAAGGATACGAAAGACAAGAAAAATAAAAAACAAAGGAAAAAAAAAGAAGTTAATAAAGAAGAATCGTCTGAATATGGTTACAGTAGTGGTGATGATACTGATAAAAAGAATAAAAATGAAAATAATGATGTCATGGAAAAATTTGATGTTCCTATAAGAAAAAGAGAGGAATCGGCTAATGAAGGCAATGATAGTGATGATGATAACTATGTTCATTTATCAGATATGTTAGATTCTGATGATATGAAATCAAGTGATAGTGAAGAAGGTGATGAGGAATTAGATAGTGAAATTACGGGAAATGAATCTGATGATGAAAATGAAGGACATGAATTTGATGATGAAGTTGATGAAGGTGATGAAACTGATGGTGTTGATGAAGTTGATGAAAGTAATGAAGGTAAGATATTATCAGGTATAATTATTTTTGATTATGTATATAATGATGGAGGAATTATCAAATTTGAGAATTTATTGATGTCCAACATACATATTAAAAGAAATGTTACTTTATTATTCTGAAACTCTTGATGATTATGCCGAATAATTAAATGAATTAGTAAACATGACAGAAAATGATCAATCATTACATCTGATTTGAATCTTAAAGACTCTGTAACTTATAGACTAGCTGTGCCCGCGACTTTGTCCGCGTGGAGATCTTACATCAGCTATTTGTCAGTGAAAGCCCCTTCCAAATCGGTGTAGCCGTTCTAGAGATTAGCCGGAACAAACAGACTGACAGACACTTTAAAAATAGCAAAAAATAATATTCTGGTATATGTAGCGTGTATACATATGCATTTAGCATATATATACCATAATATTAATTTATTGACTACAATGGTTCACTATTTTGGCTTTAATGGCTTGAACATAAGATACTTACTTGATATTTTGGTCAATTAACACAATGTCTTTATAACTTGTAGCCTATCTGTTATTCTGATGTATACATTACAATAATATAGCTTATAAGCTATATTATTGTAAAGTTTCATTAAAATCCATACAGTAGTTTTCACGTGAAAGAGTATCAAACATCCTTACAAACTTTCGCGTTTATAATATTAGTAGGATATATTAATGTTTGAATAATATTCAAACATAAATATAACTAATAATACCACTCATTGTTTTCAGGTGTAGGCTGTGTTAAAGTTATTGATAATATAGAATTACCCGGCCAAGTTATGGTTAAGACGGGAAAACCCTTATATGCTCTTATAATAACACCGACTAGAGAGTTGGCTATACAAATCAGTAGGCATTTGATTGCACTTGCTAAATATACAGGTAGGCTTTTTATTTTTTTTATCTATGTAGCAGGATAGACAGAGAGAACCTAGTGTCGAGACATTGCGTGTTGATTTGCGGAAATCAAGTCTTTAGTGCCAGAGCAGAGTGTTGAAAATATAAGAAAATTTTAAATATAATTTTTCACCCGAGTGGGAATCGAACACATATCTGGTGATGGATAGATACTTTTGTTAAATATAATTCATTGCTGTTTTTTTAACATTTTTTAAATTGTTATTCGCACACTAAGGAAATTGAAAAAGACATATTTAGAATTTTTGATGCGTTTTCTAAAAATGTTTTTTAATTACCTAAGTGTGTGAACAACACTTCAAAGAATGTTAAAATAAAAACATCTCCCAAAAACGTTAGTGCTCCCCCACTCTCCCTAATGAGCCTAAGCCATTATTTACAAACTTACTTTTTACATCAATTTTTTTCTATTCAACTAGGCTTACAACTAAAGCTTAGCTTAAATTTATAATTTAAATGGCTGTAACTTTTTTATTTATGATTCAGTTGAATAATTTTACTTGTATCAGGTATAAAAGTAGCGACAATAGTGGGTGGAATGGCGTCAGTGAAACAAGAGAGAGTGTTAAAGTCTGGCCCAGAAATAGTTGTAGCCACTCCGGGAAGACTGTGGGAGTTGCTAAGTCAAGGACAGCCTCATTTACAGCAATTGGCCTCGGTTAAGTAAGTATTCAGAGGTAATTTAGTGATGAAACACTGTGTTCTCCATTTTCAAGCATTCTGACCACTAAGCCATGTGTTCATCAGGGTACGTTCAAACTCTTATACACTTATTACAATTTATTTTTGTTCTGCTACCCAAAGATGAATACACAATTGTTTAGCAAGAGAGAATTCTATTTATTAAATAGTTTTAACATTTTTTGTTAAGTCAAGTGTTATTCACACACTTAGTAAATTGTGAATTGAACTTCTTTTTGTTGTTAGCAAAGTTGCAATAACCGTATAAGATAATTCGACGTAGCCAGATGTAGATGTAACCTAGTGGTGATTCGAACACATAACCACCTCGCTTACAGTCATAGTTTTCAGTTGCCACTTTGAGGAATATCTGAAATTTCATTCATATATGACTTCACTTAAACATCAGTTTGATTAAACAAAAACAACAAGTCTCTTAATTGAGCTGATAAGTATAATGAAGTGTCTTGTCACTAAAAAAAAGTAGTAAAAAAGCGTGAAGCTACTTCAGACGCGTGGTCTGTACTTTTTCAATTTGTTGTTTCTAGATTGTTAGGTTTACGCTGGTTGCCATAGGAACCATGGTAAACCAGCAACCCAGTAGCAGGGTAGTCTGAGCATACTTAGTGTCAAGACACTCCGCTTTTTGCATGAATTTGAGACATGTTGAGTGGCGGAGCTCAACACCGCGCTGGATACTTATATTTTTGTCTGTTACAGGTTTCTAGCCATAGATGAAACTGACAGAATGATAGAGCGAGGTCATTTTGACGAATTACAGCCTCTGTTAGAGATTCTCAATTCGGACGAAGCACACAAAAATGCTCGTCAGAATTTCGTTTTTTCAGCCACATTGACTTTGGTTCACGATTTGCCTGGACATATGAGGGGCAAGAAGGTATGTATTCAAAAGAGAATCCAACTTAACTTTTTTCCAGTAGGCTGAATTTAACGCCGCGGTTTGTCTTATTAAAAAAAAATGGTGCCAAGTATTTAATGTTGCCTTTAATTTTTTGTCAGGTAACAAAAAGGGGTAAAATTTTGAATCGTAAAGTAGAAAAGATGACGCCTCAGCAGAAAGTGAAGAGATTGGTCACGATGCTCGGTATGACTGAGCCAAAGGTCGTTGATATTACAACTCAAAATCTAGGTAAGTTGTGCGTGCGTTTGTGTGTGTGTGTGCGTGCGTGTGTGTGCGTGCGTGCGTGCGTGTGTGTGCGTGCGTGTGTGTGTGTGTGTGTGTGTGTGTGTGTGTGTGTGTGTGTGTGCGTGCGTGTGTGTGTGTGTGTGTGCGTATACGTTTTTTATTTTAACACTCTTCTATCTATCATTGTAACATAATCTTGTATGGCTATTTTGGTCTACTTGTTCTTCTTCTGTTGTCTTCTAAATTGCTTTGAAAATGTACACTAATGTACGAATTTGGTAATAATTTAATATTATCATGTATAAGCTGATAACCTCGATCAATGTGACGAGATATCACTTTAAAACGTGTTTTTTTTTAGTTTAAATAAAAACTATTATTACATATTTATGAATTGATATTGGAAAAAGAAACACCATAAAATTTCAAAATAGAATATTTTATTGTATTTTATTATGTAAAATCCGAAGTCATGGTGAACTCACTTTTATTTACATGCTTGTAGTGGGTTCTAATATTATTGATATGATTTATGATCGTATTATTATTTTCATTCGCCCTCTGGTAAGGCGTGGCGTCGATTTCTGCCACTTAAACAGCTATGTCTCGAATTCGGACGGTGGGAGAGCGGAGTGTCTTGACACTAGGTTCTCTCGGTCTGGGTGCTGGTGTTATGCGGTAAAATTAATGATGAAAAATACAAGCAATATCATTAAATATCGGACTGTAAACAAAACAGGTAAATTTATAAAAAAACTTTTTTTTTTTCAGGTACAGCGGAAACCTTAACGGAATGTAGAATAGCCTGTTCTTTGGACCAAAAAGATGGATATTTATATTATATATTAAAGAAGCATCCAGGAAGAACAATTGTGTTCTGCAATTCCATTGGAAGTGTGCGAAGGTATTTCTTTTTGTATTTTTTATTTCTTTTTATATTTCGTATTTCTTTTTGTATTTCGTATTTCTTTTTGTATTTCGTCACAAACTGTTCAGCGGCTTGGCCGTGATGCTGTCACAGACAGACAGACAGACTTACTTTCGCATTTATAATATTATTTTGTATATATACATATTTAAAGTGTTGTTAATGTTTTTTTCCACAGATTGTCTCAATTGCTCGCACTATTAAAGTGCAATCCTTTGCCGTTACACGCGAGTATGCCACAGCGACAAAGGCTCAATAATTTGGAAAGGTAAAAATGTATTTTCTTTTCAACTCGACGCTTTTCCCGCATAGCTGTGTAGGCGGAGAGAACCTAGTGTCAAGACACTCTGTTCTTTACGCACCGCCCTAATTCGAGATTGTGCGTGTTCCAGTGACGGGACTTAACGGTTTTTTTTAATAGAATATAAAATATTTAATATATTATACAGATGCATAAGATGCTAAGATAACATTCTTAATTTGAACTAAAATATTGTACATTGTACACTATAATATAATATATTGCTAAATGTACAATAGCATGAAATATAAGAAATAAAAAAAGAATATACTTTCTTAAGAGCAAAGCCTAAAATTTTAGGCTACCCGGGCGCAGTATGCAAATGAAAATAATTTAAATATAAACTTTTCCAATTGTGAGAATCGATCCCACAACTATCGCGTTTAGAGTCAGAGATAGTCACATTCGCCTCTAAACTCTTATAAAGTTTAATTTCAAACACAATGTAATATTCAAATGAAAGTGTAATTTTAAAATACCAAACTCCCACCACCTCCGCCCAGGTTCAGGGACGACCGCCACGGCGTGTTGGTGGCCACGGACGTGGCCGCCCGCGGCCTGGACATCCCCGATGTAGACCACGTCATACATTACCAGGTGCCTAAAACTGCTGAGGTTAGTTGTTTTTTTTATCTTTTTTACAATATGGCGACTGGTTGAGGCCAATCACGAGCTTTGTTTCTTTGTTATTTTCTAGAATTACGTCCACCGCAGCGGGAGAACAGCTCGAGCTAACAAAGAAGGCTTAACTATTCTGATGATGGAGCCCGCTGAAGCATATTCCTATGCGAAGTTATGCAGGACTTTGAATAAAAGTAAGTTGAGCTGTTCACCGTTATTATAATATAATATATAGAGACTGTCAAACGGTATTTGGGTTCCATTCCCACTCGGTCGAATGGTTATATTTCGATTAAGCGGAGTGTTTTCTCACTGGGTTCAAGAAAGATGTGAATTGAAAAATAAATCTTGTATATATATAGCGCTCTCTCTTGCCAAATGTTTGTCTTTGTATGGTTTTTTTAAAAAAAAAACCATACAAAGATGCTTATGATGCAAAATATGGTGTAACAAGTCTATGGGAGCTTTGTCTTAGCACAATGAGTATAGCTTATTAAATTCTTTTTATTTCCCTACTCTGGTAAGAACCTACCCAGCGGTGGAACAAGCGTGAAGCTTTAGTAGTTATATAATAACATTATATCTGATTCCTATCCTAAGTGCTTGATTAAAATTTTACAAATATTTAAAATATGAAATATAATATAATAGCATTTTCTCTTGCCAAACGATTGTTTGTATAAATCATCTTTGGGCAGCAGAAATTTTTAAATATCTCTAAAGAGATGCTTACAAACAAAAGTAAGTTGTAATAAGCGTATAAGAATTTCGATATAACTGTATAGAACGTATGGCTTAGCGGTCAGAGCGCTTGGACGGTTTCCAAGGTGTGCGGGTTTGAATTCCGGTTCTTTTTATTTTTTTGTACGTATTCATAAAAAATAATTCGTCTATATATTTTTTCTAGCATCTGAACTAGCAACGTTTCCAGTCTGTCCGTCCAGTTTGCCTTCAATTAAGGAAATTATAAAAATTGCTAGATATCTAGACGGGCTGTTGTTAAAGAAGAAACGGGCGACTCAAGCCCAAGGGTGGCGGGATAAGGTCGCCAAGGACATGGACATGATAATAGATGATGATGATGTGTATCCTTTTTGTGGGGGGGACTGTGTTTTTTTTTTAGTTTTTTTGTTTTGAGATGTGCTTTTTGATATAAAAATATATATAAACTAGCGACCCGTTCGCTGCTTCGCCCGCGTAAATTATAGTTATAGCCGTTTTGTATATTCTGCGGCCTTTTCGTAATACAGTGACATTCCTGAAAAAACTGAAATAAAATGGGTGAAAAAATTAGGTTACGTTAATCCTAAGACCCCAGTATCTTTATATAAAACTTCATCGCAACCGGTTCAGCGGTATGGCCGTGATTACGTCACACTCACAGACAGACAGACAGAGTTACATTGGCATTTATAATATTAGTATGGATTATTATCCTTAACTAAATGTGCAGTCCCGTGGCAAAATTCGATCCCAGTATAGACAAGGCGTTGAAGATCAAGAGAAGGCAACTGGACGCCATGATGTCCAGGCCGCTGTTCCCCAAAGGGTTTTCCTTCAAATATCCAACCTTGAACCAACCTAATGCGTTGGAGCATACTACTGAAGATGCTTTACAGGTGAGATTTCATTGTTTTACTTACACACTAATACACATATGTGTTTTTTTAAAGTGGTATTAACACACTTCGGAAATTTGTAGAACGCATGGCTTAGCGGTCAGAGCGCTTGAACGGTTTTCGAGAAGCGCGGGTTCAAATCCCGCTGCGTTCAAAATTTTTATACGTTTTCTACATTTAATATTTTACACATTTACAATAGTCTTTGGTTTTCGCGATTTTTACACATTTTGCAATTAAACTATTTTTAATTGGATTAATCGCGTATGTTATTGGTACTAGGACCTGCTCGCGGCTTCGTCTTCATAGAATATATAAATAAATTAATTACATAATTTGCTTAAATTTATAATTTAAATGTTTGTAACTCCATCCATTTAAAATATAAATTTAAGCTAAGATTCATCAAGTAAATACGCGGGCGGGTGGGAATCGAAATAGTTTAGTCGTGCAAATTTAAGCAGGCGAACCCGCGAGAAGGTCGCTAGTCTCTATTTAAAAGTATCCACCTATTAATGTAATAAAAACTTGCAACGCTCTTTGGACCCACTTGTCTTCTGATTTGTTTCAAAATTGGCAAGCGTCTCCGTTCGTTCCGTTGATACTATAATATTATCAAAACCTGAAGCGGTAAATGGAATCAATTTAAGCGTATTTCTTATAGTTTTTAAGTAGAATACAATTTAGCTTCACAATTTTCTCCGCATAGCAGTGTAGTTACCGAGAACCTAGTGTCAAGACACTCCGTTCACCACGCATCGCCTGAATTCGGGACATTGGCTGTTGTGGTGTTGAGTGGCAGCGCTCAACGCCCCGCTTTGTCTTGCTCACTAGAGCGGAGAAATGGAAATAATTAAGTAATGATCGTTTCCCCGAATGATGGGAATCGAACCCCACACCCATTCGCGATTAGTGTCAGAGTCAGATGTCGCACTGTGGCCTCACAATATATATAAGTTCATGGTGTTATAAGATTCTTGAATTTGTTTACAGGTGATGAAAAATGCGCTTGAAACCGGACAGTTGAAGAAGGAAAAACGTAAAAGTAAAAATGAACCACTGCTTAAGTTGCAGAAAGTTTTCAAACAAGAAAAAAAAAGTAAATAATTGTTTTTTTTATATACAATTAAGTGGGTTTATTAATGTCTGTAATTCTGTTTCTTTTTAAGTATAGAGTGCCGTTCAAACTTGTTTTATTAGTGATTAGTCACTATGTTTTCGACTTTCCTCTTATCTTGATAATATAAGTGATGTGAATTTTCAATTGTCGCGGCGTTGAGTACGGTCACTCAATACGCAATATCCAGTTTCCGGTGTGGAAGAAGAAAGTGGAGAGAGAAGTTTCTTGACTCTAGGTTCTCTCTGACTGCTGGAACCCTGCTGTAAATGCAGGTAAAAGCGTTAGGTTCCTTTCAACAATACCAAATGTTTTCCACAACAGACATACATACATACATACATGACGACCAATCATTAGTGTAGATTAGTTATTTAAAAGCGAACCATATAAATATTAATTTTAATTAAAACGTTTAGTACACTTATTTCCTCAAAACAAATTAGATATATTAGATATTAGGAAAATTAAAACAAACAAAAAAAAAACAGATATTAACATTTATATTACATAAAATGTATGGAAAATACCATAAAATGTCGTAGCAATGTGAGATAAGGTCTAAATACAAAGGACACAGATTACATATTATTTGCACAGTACACTTGAAATACTGATGCAAAGGCGGCCTTATTGCTAAAAGCAATTTCTTCCAGGCAAGCAAACGTACAGATCATGGGTTCGAGTTTCACTCGGGGGAATTGTCAAAATGGAATTTTTTTTTTTTTATTCGCTCTAGTAACTAACATTACAATTTACTATTACTATTTGGCTTTGCGTGGTACACTAAGAGAACCTAGTGTCAATAATCTCCACTTTCCGCTCGCATTTTAAATTATGTATATTGATTAATGGCACTTAACACTGCGCTTTGTTACCAGAGCGGAGAAATTAAAATATATTGTATGTCCTTAAATTTGATCCTGGGACCTTTATTTGTAATTCTATAAGAAATTTAATAATATATATAAAGATATTGACAATATTCTGGGGTTCGAATCCAATTTGTAGTCATCAAAAACATCATTAAACCTTTGACAATGATTTCCAACAGCTAGTATTTAAGAGATGTACTTTAAAAATTAAATATTGCCAATTTAATTTACGTTCCTAAATTTATATAATAATTTTTAACATTTTTAAAAAGTGTTATTCACACACTAAGAAAATTTGAAAGCAGCGGGATTTGAACCCGCCTCTCTTGACAACTGTTTTAAATAATTATCCATATTAAAAATGTATTCGATACGAAATTTCACATATTTTTTTATATCATCACGCGGTTTTCCTAAAAGCCATCATCAGTCAAGTGCTAGGGTCTTTCAACCTGATCTATGAAATACTGAAAATATACTAATTTAAGTACATGTAATCTTGAAATGCGGAGAACGGAGTGCTTTGATACTATATTCTCTCCACATATACTATGCTATGAAAATAGTGTGTTTCTAAAAAAACACACATCAGGATTGCTAATTATACTTTAATTTGACTAATTATGTGGTCAAATCTAGTTCGAGTATAAAAAAAAAATGATTCAAAAATAAAAACAAAAAAAAATGATAAAAAAAATAGGTCGAGTATGTTTATATATATATTATATATATAGTATATATTCTTCGAATATAAAAAGAATCATAAAACTGATTTATAATATAATATTACCATGTCAGTACATTTTCATATGTTTCCTCATAACTTATTTAATAGAGGCTTTAATTATAATTAATAAAAAAATATTGAAATTTATTAAAAATCAATGATGACTCCTAAAATATATTATAAGAATAGAATTCGTTAAAGTTGTAATTATTTTGACGCCATTGTGGCGCAGTTCGAATATATCTGCCAAACTAAGGTAGTGAGTTCAATTCCAATAAATAAATAAATAAATAAATACACCTTTGTATATTTTTTACCCTATGTGATAGTTACCTTTAAGTGGTATTACATTAGTTGTATTAGTTTTAAGCCAAATTCACTGGATATATATTAATGTAACGACCGTTTGTAATCTAAATAAAAATATATAAAATAAATAGGCTAAGTGCAGCTAAAGTAAGAAGAGTATAGAGAATGAAGTGGCAGGAAATGTTATAGAAGAAGACATATTTAGAAAACGTGTAAAAATTTGAACGCAGCGGGATTTGAACCCGCACCTCTTGAAAACCGTTCAAGTGCTCTGACCGCTAAGCCATGCGTTCTACAATTTTTGTAGAAATTTTTATACGTTTTCTAAATATGTCTTTCAATTACCTAAACTCTTTTTAAAGCTACGCTATTCAAATGTTTTTAATAGACATAAATCAAAACCATGCTATATATTAAATTTTTTTAATATTTTTTTAGCAGAACCAGGCTTCCCGCGTAGCGGGGTAGCTAGAGAGAACCTAATACCAAGACACTCCGTTCTCCACTTTCCCCCTGAAATCGAGACAGCGTGTTGAGTGGCGGATCTCAACACCGCGCTTTGTCTCGTTCACCAGAGCGGAGAAATGAATATAATTAAATTATAATCATTCGTCCGAGTGGGAAATGAACCCCCACAACCAATCACGATTACAGTCAGTCGCTGTCCCACTGCGCCAGGAAGGAAGCCCCAATTAACATTCGAATTTAAATTGATATATAACCAAATAGAAACTTATGTAGGACCTTTGCAAATTTGACTAGGCAGAGAGAGGAGCTCGGATAGTGGAGGCAAGCGCATTTTTGCAAGTACTATTGAATCGTCGAAGGAACTAAAAGCTACCACCGGCTCGGAAAGCAGTTCTGCTGAGAAGAGCCGGCGAGAAACTGAACAGTTGCTCTTTTCAAATACTAAAAGTTACAATTTTATCATTTAATACACTGGTAGCAAACCTGCACCAAACTCTAAATCACATTACTTCCACACATTTTTCTCTTTTAAATATTCTTCTACAGAGTAATAAGCTTTACATATTAATATTGTTTTTCCTTTCCTGGAATGCTATCGAGCTAATTCCCATTACGTTATAATTGTTCTATTATTTTTGTTAAGGTTACTCATATTCACTACGAAATTGTGGTCTCTGCCTTAATTTATCTTAATTTGCCATTTTCTGAATTAGCACATTTTTTTTACTGTTAATCAATCTAGGCTTAAACCTAAGACATAGTTGTAGCGAAGTAATTCTTACGAGATTTCAATATATTTTGGTTGCCTTTTCTTATTATATACACTTATAATAATATTTTTCTTAATAAGATAACTCAATTTTCATGCCATTACCATGTGCTCAATTCAAGCGGTCGTTATATTGTAAGTTGTTTTTGGATAACACCTATTTTTTTTATTATATCTATAAATTTGATTTTTTTAATTATATATGAAAACTTATTGGTGCTTTTGCTTTTTTTTAATAGTTTTAGTTTATTTAGATATTTAAGTGTTAACTGAACTGAGGCTGAACTTAAGGTTGCGTGTTGCCTAATTTAAACGTATTAAATTTAAAGTGTAAAAAACAATACGTAGAAAATAAAATGCAATTTTTTAATAGTACTCAGTTTAGATTAGATTAGATAGTATTTAGATTTTTCGTTTGGTTGGACGAATTAAATATATATTTTATATTATGAAGGGAAACCTGTTATATTGGAAAGCTTAATGCTTGATTAGTGCTCGGTATCACCAAAGTAAAATTTTTTTTTACATGTATTAAAAGATGGTCAAGGTACAATAATCGGCAGCTGTTTCGGATTTACCTAGGAGATATTATTAAAAAAAATGGGGATAGAAATGAAAATTTATTAAATATTTGGTGTTCCATTGGAATACATAATTCATATTTTATTTAACTGACTTGTGTATTTGTTGTAGCCATTATATTGAATGATGTTTTTTAATAATCAATTTAAATTTTAATAAAACTGATGAAATATAATTTATTTATTTTCTGGAATTTATCGAGTACCTGCGCATTTTTCCAATTATATTTTGTGTTGTCAAAAATTTCACAGAAACGATAAATTAAATTGTTTTCAAGTTAATTTATTATTTACTAGCTACCTCGCTCGCGGCTTCGCCTGCGTAAACTACTATAACTATTTAATTTATCACCCGCCCGCGTTCTCAGTTAAATCACAAACTGCTTAAGTTTATTATTATAACCGATTTATATAAAACACGCAATATTTTACGTGAAGTTTAGCAAAATACAATTGTTTTATTTTTAACAAACAGAAAATAAAATTAAAAATCATTGATAAATGCCCGCAATAATATTTTTTGTCATATGTCTGTCTGTCTTCCATGTACAGAGAGCGGTCAGTGTCATTTTTATTATATGTATAAGTGAAACGGCTAAATTGGCGCAATGGGACAGAATCTGGCCGTAATTGTGATCTAATATATTTTCATTTCTCCGCTTTGACAAGACGGGCTGAGTTCCTCCACTCATCACACAAGGTCTTGAATACGGGCGGATTTGTGCACAGTACATTTTATACCTATACTCGTAAATGTACTGACGCTAGGATTCGAAGTCACTCACATATTGGTACCAATTATAATATTATATTGAAAGTCAGTACTTTGAATTAGAATAACTTCACCCATAATAGTACAGTAGAAAACCTAATCGAACAGTAAAAACATTTTGCGTTCTTTTTAACCGACTTTAGAACAGGAGGAGGTTCTCAATTCGACTGTTTTTTTTTATGAGTGTAACCGCATAACTTGTTACTAGGTGAGCCAATTTTGATGATTTTTTATATGTATGCTAGTGGTTCCGTTTAAATTCATACAGAATTGGTGAGTACTTTTTGAGTTATTCGCAGTAACCTACCTAGTTTCGTGGTAAATGCATATATGTTATTTTACTAAATTAAAAATAAGTTATTTGAAAGCCATAGCCACAAGAATACGTTGAAAACTGTTTCCTTTTTTGTAATTTTTTATGTTATTGAAAATCCTCTTTTGGTGCTCCTCTATATTTTTACTATGGTACCAAACTACATGTTAAATTTTAGTATTCTACTAGATTAATTTTGTCTGTCAGTAGCTGAGTGAGTAAGGATGAATTCATTGCCGAGCTTTGTCTTGTCTTGTCACACTATATATAGTAAGTTATAAATTGTATATCCAGTAAAGTTTACACATATAGTCATATGTTGAAGTTTTTTTTTAATTTCTTAGCTGGCTATGTTGGATCACTATCCATCTCACTAGATGAACTGATCTGATCTCCTTCTGCGAGTCAGGCTGCCTCCTGCACTGAAGCCTCCTGCGGAGCGGGGTCGTGAGTCCAGCGTAAACACAGACTCGTTTAGCCGTCATAGGCCAGGGGATGGAAAAAGGCGGTAGGCCTAGAGGAGGCTACTGTGGGAGGGTCGTAATGAACCTGCTGCAAATTATCGAGGCTGCAGGTAGTGGCCCGCAATATGTGGTCCGTCCACCGAAGCGTCGTAGTAGCATGCGTGAGCATTGCTTTCATGCATTCCTTTCACGTCTCGTGATGGTGGAGAGGGTTTCTGCTGGGTTTTAGTAGGTAGTAATGGGTTTATTGATGAGTTCCACAGTATCGTCTCATCATCCACCCGTAAGATATCAGCCCTGCACGCGGGTAGAAATTGCATTTCCCAGCGCCAAAAAAGATAGAATTTAATTCCTATTTGAATGTAACTAATCGCTGTCTGTATATGGAAAATATATAAGAAAAAATATTATTGGCGACACGCTAATCTCAGAAATGGCTAAAACATAATTTAAATGCAGTTTTGTTTATTGTGTTTTGGTAAACGTTTCGTTTACATTTAGTATTCATTTTGATTCAATCGATTCATAAATAAAAAAGTTACAACAATTTAAACTATAAATTTAGGTAATGTTTGAACTCATATGTCGTCAGTCGTAAGGGACTCGAATCTCCGCTTGCGACTATCCAACAGGCTTGGTACAGCGGCTTTTAAAACGCAATATCTTCAAAGTGAGCGGAAATTGGAAAACGGAGTGCCTGAAATTTGTGAAGAATTGTTATTTTATTTATTACACTTTACCTTTTTTTATTTATTTTTTCTAGCTTGAATTTCCTTTGCTAATTACGAATTGTGGATCGAACCTGTTACTCCCAATTATGAGACACTAGCCGAACTTGGAAGAGAACATTCGGTTAATTTATTTTGTTTTAATATTCTAAGAAGTTGTTACCAGTTTCCAAGAAGTTGTTATCAGTACTAAATCGGGTACATTTTTAAACGACATCTTGGTCTTGGCTCCAGTGGATGACATGCAAAGTTTTAATCAATCAATATATTTTATAAAACTCTTTCGTTACTCACTCATTGACTGACAGGTATTGGACAACCGAAATTACTGGCCGTACAAAGCATGTAGGTTCCTTAGGGAGTGTAGGGGAGCACTAAAAACTATCGTGAAATATCTACGACAATGGTATGGTTACGTTTGACATTAAATATAAATGTAATTAGTATGGTTCAAGGTCATAAAATCCACGCAAACAAAGCTGCGGGCGAAGACTCGTTTGTTTATATTTTTATATGTTCATACATATAAAAATAACAAAAACAAATAATAATATATTTTTGTTAACATTTTTTTAAAGTGTTATGGGAAAAAATATATATTTAATAAATAGCATTCTCTCTTGCCAGACGATTGTTCGTAGAATAATCTTTGGGTAGCAGAAATTTGTAAAAATCTCTCTACAGAGATGCTAATAACAAATATAAGTTGTAATAAGCGTATAAGAATTTCAACGTAGCTGGATGTAGAACGCATGGCTTAGCGGTCAGAGCGCTTGAACGGTTTTCAAGAGGCGCGGGCTCAAATCCCGCTGCGTTCAAATTTTATAAGTTTTCTAAATATGTCTTTAACAAATAACAAGTTAATTGTGTAAGACATTTGCAAAATTATTTTACGAAATAGCAAAAGCACCTAACGTTAAATTGTAGCGAAGGAAAGGAGACAGAATCCTTCCGGTCGGACGTTATTTGTAAACCTACTAGGATGGCAGAAAACTGAGTGTACCTTAGAATTCATGCAATGATTTATGAAATTTGCTAAACTAAAAACTAAGAAAATTCCTAAAACTAATAAAAATTATATATTGGAAAGGGGGTAAATTGGCAAGAGTTTAAATGAGGAGTGATATGTTTAAATAAGGAGTGAGTGATACTACTCACTTGGCATTCTTATTGCGATTTTAGATCGGCAAATTTTCCAACCCAATATATTCTAAAGAGGGCGGATGGCCGCCATCAGTGGAATTGAAGATGCTAGAGTACAGTTGGAAACAAGAATATAATCGGTCAAGATTGCCTGCTTTCACTAAAAACGAGATTGAATCTATTAAATGTATGGAACTGTATCATGTAAGTAAATCAGCTTCACGTTGTTTCCCGCAAAGCAGGATATCGAATACCTACGAGTAGTACTATATACCTAATGAAAATGTTCAATTAGAATTTTAATATATTTTATTAAATATTTTCCTTGAGCAGGCTAGTCAGAGAGAACTTTAGTGTCAAGGCACTCCGTTCTTTGCTGTCTCGAATCTGCGACATTGCGTGTTAAATGGCGGAAATCAAGGCAGCGCTTTTGTCATCACCAGAGCGTAGAAAAAAAATTAATTTAAATGTAAAATACATATTTAGAAGACGTATAGAAATTTGAACGCAGCAGGATTTGAACCCGCACCTCTTTTTTTATACGTTTTCTAAATATGCCTTTTTCAATTTCCTCAGTGTATAACACTTTAAAAAAATAATTTCAATTTAATTATTGCCCCGAGTGGGAATCGAACTTAAAACCATCGTGTCAGACTCTGTTCTACTGCACCACTACGGCTCTCTTTGATAAGATTGTATATTGTTTGCATAAAGTCAATGTTTATTACGAGTAGTTACTGGATTATTAATAAATATTTGCTTGCCCGGGTATATATTTTTTATTTATGTATTCAGAATGACGTGAATGAATAGCTTATCTTTTAAGAGTAGTTGGTTGGTTTGTGGGTTGGTTCGGTTAGGTTATTGGTTAGATTCAAAATTTCATGGGAACGATCCAAGCGCTCCGACCTTTGAGCCCATACCATTTCTAAGTGTTTGGAGAATTGCCATTCCTAAGTTCGGAGTTCGGAAGTTCGAAGTTCGGAGAGTTACCATTTCTAAGTGTTTGACATACACATCTGTATGATGACACATACACGATGCCATGGAAACAAGTGTGTACGCGTTAACCAGATATCTATTTCTTAAATCCTTTTGTCAAAAATAATCTATATCAAATTCAAATTTAAAATATCCTGTGTTCAAATAGACTTTTGCAAACACTTTTGAATCGTCTAAGGAAAATAAAGCTACCACCGGCTCGAAAGGCAGTTCTGCTGAGAAGAGCCGGCGAGAAACTCAACAGTTATTCTGTTCAAATACAAAAGTTACAATTTTATTATAAATGCAAAGAAAGCTGCGGGCAACAGCTAGTATAAATGACTTCTTCGATATTGTTACTGACCTAAAAGATAACGAAAGTAACATTCCATTAACGTTTTAAAAATTAATTATATCATCTTTAATTGTTTTTTTTTACATTACTTGCAAAAAAACCCACTTGACAACGATAAAAAACTTATTTTCGCTATCATTTATTATTTTGTTTTCCTTATCGAGTACCTTTTTTCTATTAATTAAGTATTGACCATATTGGTCTGGACGGAATGCAAGCACTACGTGGCTGCTTGAGAGGGTATCCCGCTGCGTTCAAATTTTTATACGTTTTCTAAATATGTCTCTTTCTAAATAAACGTATTATACATGTTAAGTAATTAATTTTAATTAACTAGTATTTTAAATTTATTACTATCCTGTAGTCTGATTAGATTCTATAGTTTTGGGTTCAAATCCTTGCCTGGAAAATTTTTATTTGTCGTAATGTTATGTCTCCGGCCTCAGCTCTCCTGTCAGACAAAGCGAGGCGTTTATTTCTTTGAGCATGCAGTGTCTCTAAATAGACGGAAATAGTATTCGGAGTGTAACTTCCAAATATAGAAAATATTTCTCTGTCCGATGTTCGTTACCATCGTTTCGCGATGTGACAGCGTTTGATTGTTAAAGGGATGGTTGTGGGTTCGATGTCCACTCAGGGAATTATTAAATTAAATTTCATTTAATTTCTTCACTCTGGTAACACATAGCGCTGCGTTGATTTTCTCGGGTTCGCGTGGAAAGCGGAAAACGAAGTGAGTGGACACTCTAAAGTTCTCTCTGACTACCCTGATATATTTATTTCTTATCAATTAACTTTCAAGGAAAATATTTAATCGAGTATAATAAAATTCAAATCCAACATTTCATTAGGTATATGGTACGAGGCGTTCGCTGTTCTGATTGCAGGAGACAATATGAAGCTACTTTACTTACATCATACAGTTCCATTTAACCACCTTTGATAAATTCAATCTCGTTTTTAGTGAAGGCAGGCAACCTTGGTCGATTATAGCCTTGTCTTTATTATATCCTTGATTATATCTTTCGAACTGTACTCTAGCATCTTCAATTCGACTGATGGCGGCCATCCCTCTTTAGAATATATTGGATTGAAAATCTGCTTATCTAAAATCACAATATAAAATGCCAACTAAGTAGTGATAAGTCTCTTATCATTTAAATGTTTGCTGCTTGCCCCCCCCCTGTTTCATATAAATTGACGCCACTGAGTTTATTTTCTATTGCTAATTATTTTATTTCCCTCTCTGGATTATGATACTAAATAATGAGTACTCCACAAAGAGCGCAGGTCTGGTCGTCAAAGGAAGACTTGCTTATATAAGGAAATACTTAAAGCAGCTCACTATCAATTTTTTGTAAGGTAAACTGTAAGGTAGACGCGAAATAACCTGGCATGAGTGGGATCGGCCAACTACTAGAAAAACGTTGTCTTTTCCTTAATAGGATATAGTGTATAACATTTTTAGGAAACGTATAAGAATTTGAACGCAGCGGGATTTGAACCCGCGCTTGAGCGCTTGGAAACCGTTTAAGCGCTCTGACCGCTTAGCCATGCGTTCTAACAACCGGTTATGTCGAAATTTTTATACATATCTTAAAAATGTTTATCAATTTCCTAAGTGTGTGTTTTAGTTATTAATATATTTTGACGAACGTGTTAGAAAAAAATAAACGTGCCCGCCGACCTTGTTGTACCTATAGCTTGAATGAAGCGACGTCTAAATGACGTCTAATTTAGAATGTTTTGTCTGCTTCGTATATAAAAAGGTATTATACAAAATCGCGGAAGATGAAAATATTTACCAAAAATGCAATTCTGTCAAAGTTCAATACGACATTTATTTTGACATTGACAATGCTTAGTTAAAAATAGCATCTACAAGTCTGTAAAAATTGACGCAATTTTCCCAAGTTTACTCATAATGAATATCTAATGGTTAACTTAAATTAACTTTTTCTTATATAATGTTTTTGATGCGAGAATAATAATCATTTTTATTTTTACGCTCGCACGCTACGCGAGACAAAGCGCGGCGTTGAGTTCCGCCAATCAACGCGCTATGTTTCATTTTGGGGCGCAAACTTGACATTGGGCTCTATTTTGGCTGCCTTTTGAAATAACAGGATTTTGATCTATTTTCCCTGTTTACTTTCAAAAATTCAAGTTAAATACACAAAAAAAATCAAACACGTCGCACAGTTTTCGATCTGACGACCTCTGGCATAGGAAACTACGCTCCAACTTACGCATTATACGTCACTAATTAAACCATCATACTGAAGCAAACAAAACAGATAAATTATTTAAAAATAATCAATTTTGAATATAATTGTTTTTGTTTATGTGACATACGACATTTTGGTTCTGATAAACGAGGCAAATTTTGTAATGTTTGACGTAAGTTCATATTTTTAGAAGACAACTATTTGTTTTAAACAATAATGTAATAAGGTCAAGTTTGTTTTATGAAAGAAATGTTTATTTATTATTTCTTTTACCTGCTCTGGTAGGAGAAAGCGCGGCGTTGAGTTACGTCACTCAACACACAATGTCTCGTTTGCTGGTGGAAAGCGTAGAACAGAGTGCCTTGACTCTAAGTACCCTCCGCTTTCTCCTCCAAAACTTCCGTTAATCACTGAAGTATTTAGTAACGACTACTAAACAAAATTAACCGACGTGGAAAATTTTAATTTGGTATACAGGTTCATGCTCGATTACTAACACCTCACGCCTCCCATGGGAACGGTTTTTCGTAAACCCTAGTGGCGGGAAGTAGGATTAGAACATTTGGAATGAACTTGTTTTATATACTTATCCATTTACTTATATACTGAATATATATATATATATATATATATATATATATATTAAACAAGAAGATATTATTTACAAACCGACTCTCTTTAACCTTGTACTCAAATGTTATCATTTTAGTACTAAAAAACGATTAATGAGATTTGTATAATAATTAAATTTACTTTGTAATTGATTTACATATCATAATAGTACTCTGAGGCCATTAAAGGGCAGTGGGACAGCGTCGGACTGTAACGCAATTGGTTGTGGGTTCGATTCCCATTCAGGGGAATTCGGGCGGAAAGTGAAGAAAGGAGTAGCTCCTGGCACTAGTTTATCTCAGACTACCCTGCTATGTGGGAAAAAGCGTGAAGTTAAAAAATTGTCTGCGTAGATATTGGGATTAGGGATATCATATACGTTAATACCATGCTATTACCTGTCCGTGTAGTAAATTTCATCCAAATCTGCTTAGCCTTATGCAAAGTAGTAACAATTATTTAATTTTCATATTTGAAGATATATTCATATAGATGAAGCCTCACAAGGAAGCGCCTAGTGAGGCTTTATCGTTTCTTTTGTCCCACGTCCCACGACCTTTCGCAAGCCACCGTGGCCATGGCCTGCAGGGAGAGGTCGTCCCGTATAACGCGGTGAAACGCCCAGACACGCACATTTCCAGCGTGTGCTTGACTGGCTCCTCGAGGAAGTCGTTGCAGTGGTCGCAACGAAAACGGTCTCCCTCGCGACCCGACACAGGGCACAAAGGCTCTTTAAAAGATTTTTCCTGTTTTTTAATATGTGGAGTTGTAGAGATCAAACAAGTTTATCAATATTGATATTTCTTACATCAATTCGAAATTTACCTCAGCGTCAACCAGATGCCAATAAAAATGATGAAAAAACGACTAATTACGCCAAGCGGAGTATCGTTGAATAGATATTCAAAAATTATATTTAGATTCCTTTCATCGTTTTTAATCACAAGTAACGCTTTAGGATATAATTGTCTTAACAATCGTTCTCATAAATGTATATATATATATCTATATATTCTATTGTACTTGAAAAACACACAAAAGTTATCTATCTCTTTCAGAAAACCTATGGAAGTGGTTAAGAGCAGTATAAAGCGGAAAGACAATACTGTGCAAAAAAAAAAACAATACATTACAAAATTAAACATAAAAAGATATATTTCGAAATATATAGTTACACTTAAATACACATACACATTTATACATACATATACATATATTTCTATAAATACATAATACAATCATATGCACATACGAGAGCGGGGAAATGAAAATATTTTAAATATAATCTTTCCTTCTAGTGGCAATCGAACTTACGACCGATCGCGTTTCCACTTAGACGCTGTCCCACTGCGCCGCGATGGCTTCAACTGTAAATTGTATATCAGTGCAACGTGTCGACGGCATCGAACCCGTAATTCTTTTATGGGACAATGTGTACTTGCTTTTACAATAGGATCCTAGAAAACGTCCGAAAATGCTCTATATTGAAAAAGACATATTTAGAAAACGTATAAAAATTTGAACGCAGCGGGACTTGAACCCGTGCCTCTTGAAAACCGTTAAAGCGCTCTGACCCCTAAGCCATGCGTTCTACATCCAATTACGTTGAAATTCTTATACGGTTATTACAACTTATATTTGTTGTTAGCATCTCTGTAGAGAGATTTTTACAAATTTCTGCTACCCAAAGATTATTCTACGAACAATCGTCTGGCAAGATTTCAAATCCCGCTGCGTTGAAATTTTTATACGTTTTCTAAATATGTCTTTTTCAATTTTCCTTAGTGTGGGAATAACACTTTAAAAAAATGTTAACAAAATGCTCTATATTAAAATTAAAAAAAATGTAAGAAGACGTTTGTGTGTTAAAGGTTATTACCTAATAAACGATTTCATAAATGATAACACGCCTTGGAAATGAAATGCTCGCTACAGTCTATTTCAAAGGTATCATTGTCACTAATAAATCTGTAAATTATTGTATTGGAAAAAAAAAGAAATAGAAGTCCCGCTGAGTTTCTTGCGCCAATTCTTCTCAAGGCTGAGGCATTAACTTTAGTGAACCGGTGGTAAATTGTTTGACCTTCAAAAAATGAAGCATGTAACGCTTATTGTAAATAAAAAAATTTCACTTTATACTCAAGTATATTATAAAAAGACAGTTATAAAGTGTATGTACATTGAATATATTTACGAAAGACATTTAGGGAGATGAGAAAAACAGTAATAAAAGGTGAATCTATGATTTTTTAAATTTATATCTGTACGTTTGTCTGTTTGTCTTCGAATCTTGTTGATAGATTTAACTATTGTTTTTTGTATAGCTCTAAAGCCTGGGCAGGACGTAGCATGACTGATTTCGAAGAGTGGATATAGAGACCTGATGTAGAACCAGTATAACTGTTTCGAAGAGTGGAACACCTGAAGTAGAATCATACTAGATCAGGTAAACTATAAGAAATATAAGAAATAAAATTAAAAAAAATTTGCTCTAAAGAAAAATAAGAGAACGTCGCATTAGTAAAAGCTGTTTAATATAGTGGATAATTGAATGTTTATTGACAAATAAAAGCTATTAAATATCTTAGGCCATTGTGGCGCAGTGGTATAG
Source organism: Podotricha telesiphe (assembly GCA_038994665.1). Classification (NCBI taxonomy): domain Eukaryota; kingdom Metazoa; phylum Arthropoda; class Insecta; order Lepidoptera; family Nymphalidae; genus Podotricha; species Podotricha telesiphe. The sequence goes on along the minus strand of JAOYRR010000401.1, from coordinate 25,154 downwards.
CGTCTGACTGTCAATCCGATGGCTGTGGGTTAGATTTCCACGTAAACTACCCATGCGTTATGCATATGGTAACGTATGGCTTAGCGGTAAAAGTGCTTAGATGGATTCCAATAGACGCGGGTTCGATTCTGGTAAAATAATTTATGCGTTTTCTGAAATTGTTTTTTTTTTTCATTATTTTTGTCTTATTATGTATTGTGATATTAAGTTATTATTATAAATGCATAATTTCAAAAACTAATTTTGTTTTTTACATCGAAATTTTATGAGGATGGGTAGGCAGAGAGAGCTTAGTGTCAAAACACTCAATTTTTCATGTTTCGCACATAATTGAGTGGCTATATTTAAATATATATTTTTCATAGCCACATTATCTATTGTACATTGATAACGTGATAATAATATAGCGTTTATATATACTTATTGGAAAACACTAGCTTCAGAGTTCAGTGTTGCTTCAGTTACTCAAGTGAACGCACGTTAGAGTGTCCACATATAAATAGTGCTTAAAATGTGGAGGACGATTGTTTTTTGGTTAGTAGGTATATGTATATATTATATGAACTAGTTGTATCTCATAACTTCCTTTCAGTGGCCTATAAAATTAAAAAAAATGTTGAAAACCCTTCTCTTACACTTTCCAAGCAATTGACACTCAAAACTTCAGCTTGCTACGCTGATTCACCTGCGAGTTATCTATCACTTAGTAACGCAAGTGTTTTATATATTGTAACATTACTTACAGTAAACTAAAAAAAATATATTTTAGAAAACATATAAAGATTTGAACGCAGCGGTATCGATCCCGCGCCACTTGAAAACCGTCCAACGCTCTGACCGCTAAGCCATGCGTCCTACAATCGGTTATGTTGAAACTCAAATACGTTTATTACAATTTATTTTTGTTGTTAGTTTAATTATTGGCTAGGCTAAGTGTGTGAACAAGACTTCATATATTCGAAAAAATAATATGCTAATATTTGCGTTCCGTTGAGTTTCACAAATCAACACGCTATATCTGGTAAATTGAAAAAGACATATTTAGAAAAGGGTTCCAATCCCACTGCGTTCAAATTTTTATACGTTTTCTAAATATGTCTTTTTGATTTTTTTTTATTTATGTAGAAAAATAAATGGAAATTGAGGACATTGTGGCCCAGTGGGGCAGTCACGACTATATTCGCGATTGGTTCTGTATTCGATCCCCACTCTGGGAATAATCATAATGTAATGTTTTTTATAATGTTATTATTTTTAGTCCGAAAATGCTCTATATATATCACAATTTAAAAAAGTTGTGAAAAGGCGTTTGTGTGTTAAAGGTTTTTACCTAATTAACGATTTTATAAATGATAACACGCCGTGGGAACGGAATGCTCGCTCCAGTCTATTTCAAAGGTAGCATTGTCAGTAATAAATCTGTAAATTATTGTATTGTAAAAAAAGGAATAGAAGTCCCGCTGAGTTTCTTGCGCCGGTTCTTCTCATGTCCGAGGAATTTGAGATTTGGGGCAAATTTAGTTAATCGGTGGTATTTTGTTTAACGTTCATAAAATTAAGCTTTAATTTGAATGTAATTACTTGACTTTGACTTTATTTCCCCGTTCTGGTAAACAAGGCAAATCACTAAATGCGCAATGTGTCGAATTCGGGCGGAAAGTAGAGAACGAAGTGTCACGACACTAAGTTCTCTTTATGTGCCCTGTTATGCGGGAAAAATCGTATAGCCATGTATGTATGTCAGGAACTATCAGAAGTTCATTTCTAGACCGTATTTCGAAGTCAGCATTGGTAGGACCTTTTGAAATTTTATCTATAGAGTAGCTCGGGCAATGGAGTCGAGCGCAAATTCCAGGAACTTCTCAGAATTGCTCTTTTTGCACACAATGGGCACTCGCACGGTGATACGTTAATATGAACCCATGGAATGCTAATGTGTTTCTTTTTACTAATGACAAATGGTTGTGGGTTCGATTCCTACTCGAAGTATAATTATTTAAATTATTATGATATAAACATATACTTAAATTATTGCCATTGTTGTTTTTGGGCGGAAAGTGGAGAACGGAGTGTCTTGATTTGATTTGAATCCACAGCCATAGTATAGTACGAATGTAGTGTTTTTACTGTAGGATTATGTAAATTAAAAAAAAAAGAATCGTAAATGGGTCCCGCAGTATCTAAGTCCATGGCTATTTTTCATACCTTTCATGTTATTAACATTCAATTATATCTTTGAAAATTCAGTTATATTTTTATTTTTGTGGATTGTTAATTGGTGGAACAACAAAAGGGAAGTTCAATAAATGAAAAAACGACTAGTCAGTGCGAACCTAGTGTCAATAGAGAATGGAGTCTCTACTTTCCGACCGAATTCCAGACATTGCTTGATGAGTGGCATAACTCAACGCCGCGTTTTGACTTGTGCTAGCGAAATAAATGGAAATGATATTTAAATTATTTAAATATAAACATTTCTACGAGTGGGCATCGAACCTACAACCAATCGCGATTACAGTCAGACGCCACTAACCACTAATCCACTGTGTCAATAACTGACATCTAATTACTGAATGAACTTTAAAATATTAATTTAAACTATTTTTACATGAATATATTTCTTATATTTTCTTTTTAGTTCTGTAACTCGTAACGTTTATCACACCGGAATTAAAAATAATAAATAATTGGTTCTTTTTAACATATTTTAAAGTGTTATTCCCACACTAAGGAAATTGAAAAAGACATATTTAGAAAACGTATAAAAATTTAAACGCAGCGGGATTTGAACCCGCACCTTATATTATATCATAAAATCACTCGATAAAGTACTTACTGCACAAGTGTTTAGGTCACGCATTAATTGCTCAGTTCACTGATAAGTCTAAGACTGCAGAACAATTTGTGAAATGTCAATACATTTACTGCCTATACTCGCCATATTTATTAATGAGCCTGTATAAAATATTTAAATATTAGCATTTTTAGAAAACATATAAATATAAAAAAGTTATGAAGCGGGATTGGAAGCCGCGCCTCTTGAATACCGTTCAAGCGCTCTGACCGCCGTCGCCACCGTTCACACGTTCTACATCCGGCTACGTCGAAATTCTTATACGCTTATTACAAGAGAGCGTGACAGAGCTGCGCAGCTTCGAATCCCGCTGCGTTAAAATGCGTAAAAATAAATTTAAATTTGTGTGTGAATAACACTTTAAATATGTAATATTTTTTAAATATTACTAAAATATAAACTTGAATACTTACATAATATACGAATAAATTGATAATCTTAATGTATTTTAAAACAAACAAAACAACAATACAATGAATTCCAATTCGATATATGATATCCAGTACTCCAGTTGAAATTCAATTTTTATTTAAGAAGCTGTCAGTAAATAGACAATGTTACCATACTGCTATATATATATATAAACTTCGTGAAAACGCTAAGCACTTCGTGAGTGGACAAAACTAATGGTTAATAGTTTTATTTTAAATATATGAAATTTCAAATATTGATACTAAAATAATAAGTTACAAATTTTTACTTGTATCAACAGTCCACATGGCAGTATGACAGGCTAGCCGGAGAGAACTTCAGAGTAAAGACAATACGTTATCCACTTTCTGCCGGAAATAGAGACATCGAGAGCGAACAAATGTTTTTTTTTTAATTTTTTTTTTTCTAGTGAGGATCGATCCCACGACAACAAATCTACATACACATATTGTGAGACACAAAAAATAGTAAATCAATATAATTAGTAATTTCTCTCCATACAATCTCACTTTTATGAGATTTATATATTAAAATAGTTTATATAGTTTAAATGTATACAATTTTTTTTCAGCATCCCAGTGAACCTAATGTCAAAACACTCCATTTCCGCTATGTATTCATTCCCCCGAACGGGGATTGAATTCACAACCATACGCGCCAACAATCAGACGTTCCATTGCGACAATACATCAATCTATATAATAAATAAGCTCTACGCGGATTATTGTCGTAACTTTTTCGCAAAGGAAAGTCATTCAATGTTTTAAACTTAAATTATTTCAAATAAATGATTTCTTTTTTAACAGCATTGCCTGCTCAGGCGCAGCGCACGGTAGCAAGTTCCCTCCATACTTCAAGTTTGGCGCCGCGACGGCCGCTTACCAAGTAGAAGGCGCTTGGAATGCTAGCGGTAATGTTTTAAATATTTTTTTTAACTGTACGCTTCCTCCCGTAGCAGGATAGGCAGAGATAGCCTAGTGTTAAGACACTCCGTTGTCCACTTGCGTCACGGAACTCAACGTCAGAGTGGCCTATATATACCAATAGATGATTCCCCTGAGTGAGAATCGAACCTATTATTATTTTAATAATTTATAACAATAATGTTTTTAACGTCATTGTGGTGTAATTAAAAAGGTGTGAAAAGCAGAAATTATTCTAGTTCTGGATTCGATCAAATCTAGGCTCTAGCAACTAGGAGCTAGCAACTCTAGGAAATACTATATATATATATATATCTCCATACTAATATTATAAATGCGAAAGTCTGTCTGTCTGTCTGCTTGTGACGCTTTCACGGCTAAACCACCGTTCCGATTTGGATTTTATATAATATGATTTAAAAAACTAATCTAATATTCACTTAACAGATAAAACTCCTAGCATTTGGGATCATTATGTCCATACCAAGCCAGATGGTATAGTAGACTTTTCATCTGGAGACATAGCGTGTGACAGCTATAATCAGTGGCAAAAAGATGTAGAAATTGCTTCAGATATGGGCCTACATTTCTATAGGTATGTAACTGTCTATTGCTATTTTGAATTGTGTAAATTTTAGAGGCAGCGGCACAGTGGGACAGCTGACTAAGTGTTTACGCGATTGCTTGTAGGTTCGATCCCCAATCGAAGGAATGCTTATGTTTAAATTATTTTCATTTCTTCGCTCTGGTATGAAACAAAGCTCGGCATTGAGTTCCGATACTAAATACGCAATGTCTCAATTCAGGCGTAAAGTGGAGAATGGAGTGTCTTGAAACTAGGCTCTCTATTACCTAGAGACTACCCTAACGTAGCAGGATTTGAACCCGTGCTTTTACGAATCTACCTAAAATGACGTTCGTTTCTATATTACATTGACCGATTCTTTTCTGAGGCCTAAAACAAAAGAACCAAATGCTTGTAAGAGGTGTGGCCTGCAAGTATCCAGCAGGAACAGGAGTGCCTCTCTGTGCCAATTGTATAAATATTGATAATTCTATTGTTTTTTTTATATTAGAAGTATTGTTAAAGTGCCAGTAAAAACGAAACACTCGGAACGGTGATTACTAGCGTATTACATAATTACTATACGAAGCTAAATTTGTTTTGTTTATAGAGTACTCGCTGTGCCCGCGACTTTGTTCGTGTGGAGTTCTAAATCAAACGTAATAAAGTACCGACCGCCACTCAACACGCAATGTCCCGAATTCGAGCGGAAAGTAAAGAACGGATTCTTTGGATCTAGGTTCTCTCTGACTCCTGCTATGCGGGAAAAAGCGTGAAACTGAAAGAAATAATGAATCATTTTTTTATACCCTTATGTAACCTTCACTTGTATCTATTTATGCAAAAAAATACATCGCCATTTGCACAGGTGCCCGGATCAATACAATGGTTTAATACCGTGAAGCAAATGCAAATCGGGTCGAACTTTATAACCGGTTTTTTTACTTTTATAAATTATTTTGTAATTATTACTTCCTAAGGCCAAGAAAACTTACGAGGGTATTTGAAAACGTTTATTTTAACAAATTCCTTAAAGTTAAGTTTCTATTTAATATCTTGTCAAAAGTAACATAATTGATATACAAATAGTGTTTTACATTAGAGGCCATCGTGGCGCAGTGTCACAGGACCTGACTATGAACGCGATGGTTAAATTGGTTCGAATCCTACTTCTGCACATTTAAATGATTTTCATTTTTCATTTCTCAGCTCTGGTGAGAAAACAAAACGCCTTATGAATGTATATAAAAGAATCACACATTTGGCTTTGTTTAAAAATGTACAATTGCAATTAGCACAAAAAAAATATTTAAAAAAATAAAAAAAAACACATTTATTCCGCTATCCATAAATTCTTGCAAATTCTAAAGTGGTAGCAGTGGTAGTTTAAAAAGCAATAACAATTTTCAAAGTGAATTTGGCTGTTAAGAAGCTAAAACATATGACCTGAAATTAAATACAAATATAAAAAAATATCTTAGCTGAAAGAGTTCTTTATATATTATATAATACATCGGTTTGAACTTTTCGCCCATTGTAATAAAATATGTTATTTACTCCAGCCAAAGCCATCCAAGACATTCAAGCCATCATCACTTTGTCTCACCAAATAGAGAAGTTTTTTCGTATATAGGCATCTACTATCTACATATAAATATAAAATCCCTATAACGATATATGTAGCGATAACCCACCTAATGACTCATGACTCATTAGTACTGTCCCTAATGATACCACTTCAAGCGTTATAACATCTTTGGTTTTCGCTTGTTTGCACATTTTAAAAGAAACTATTCTAGCCGGATGATCGCGTATATTTTCATATTCGAAAATGCATTTTTGAAAACCCTTCGTTTAAAACACTTTACAGTATTTTTAACATTTTTTTTAAAGTGTTATTTACACAGAAAATTGAACAACATATATTTAGAAAAGGTATAAAAAATTTAACGCAGCTGGATTTAAACTCGTGCCTCTTGAAAACCGTTCAAGAGCTTTGACCGCTAAGCCATGCGTTCTATATTATAGTAGTCAGTTGTGACAGGTAGACTGAGGAGTACTTTTTACAAATTTCTGCTACCCAAAGATTATTGCACGAACAATCGTTTGGCAAGAGAGAACGCTATTTATTAAAATATTTAAAGTGTTATTTATGTACTTAGAATATGAAAAACATTTTTATAAAACAGTTTTTTCGTATTTATGTATCCTAAGTGTGTGAATAACACTTTGAACATGTTAAAATATTCGTCTGTCAGTTGATACAATTATTATATCAAGTACCACCATTGATCTCTTATTTGCCTTACGTATACCTGGATTCTCGCAAAATTAGTTTACTGTTTCTAGTGTGGTGGGTTTAAGACGTTAAAGTTTTTAGGATTGGATCCCAAAAAAATTGGATATTATATTTCCAATCAAATATTTCTATTACGTTTTTATATGAAGGTTGGGTTAGGTTAGAGTCTAAACCTGTCGGCATACAGAGAGGTCTAACCGTTAGACTTTTCTGTATGCCGACGGGGTTCACAGAAGACCTCAGCGTTCTCGTGGCCTCGGCTAGTGGCGGTTGTTAAGGAAACCGTAAGGTTTTAGTGAGTTTTCGGGAAACCTAAATCTGTCAGGCTGGAGTCCCACATAACCTGTATGAGTCGCCAATTGGGCGGGTATTCGGATATAACGGATTTCCTGATGATGCCTGATGTAAAATTCGTTTCAGAATGTCGATATCCTGGACTAGGCTATTGCCAAATGGTTTCCCTGGTTATATAAGTGAAGATGGAAAAAAATATTATAATAATTTAATTAATGCTTTACTAGAGAAAGGCATTGAACCTGTTGTAACTTTGTACCACTGGGATCTACCACAGTCTCTGCAGGATTTAGGTAAGATTTTACATATTGATGCTTTGGTGGTATAGGTTCTAAGATATTTTTAAAAGGTTTATATCTAAATAACTTTTACTTTCAAATTCTATTGTTTCGTTACTTAACAGTCGTATGTCTTGAAATTGGGTGGAATATCAAGAGCTGAATGTCGTAATAATAATAGGTGTTCTATGCGATGCTCTATGTGGGGGAAAAGCTTGAAGTTTTTACTTTCCTTTTTCTACAATCCGAAAAGACAAAATGCGGAGTTAAGTTCCAATTCCCAACATAGTGCTTGTGTAAGAAACTAAAATTTGGAGAGCGGAGTGTTGAGTGATTGGACTCGTATTAGTGCAATGGAAAAGTGTCTGACTGTATATGCGATTGTTTGTAGGTTCGACTCCCATTCGAAGGAATGATTATATTTATAAAAAAAACATCTGTCGGCTCTGGTACCTAAGGAAATCCGCGCCGATCAGTTTCGCCACTATCTCGATTATTATATTACATATTTACAATATCTCGATTTCTACGAAGTCTTGACCTACATTCTCTCTGACGGGAAAAAAGCGTGAAGCTGTAACAATAAAATACTAATATAATACACGACTTCCATTTTATAAAACTTCAGGTGGTTGGACAAATCCATTGGTATCAGACTGGTTTGGGGATTTCGCACGTGTGGTCTTCTCCTTATTTGCTGACCGCGTAAAGACCTGGATAACTTTAAATGAACCAATTGTGTTCTGCGATCTTGTGTACCAGACAGGCGTGCATGCTCCAGGCATTGTTAGTCCATGGATTGGTAGCTACATTTGCAATAAGAATGCTATGCTGTCCCACGCAAAGGCTTGGAGGATATACGACAAGGATTTTAGGCCGAAATATAATGGTAAATATTTCTGGAACCTTTTGAAATTATGGTAAATTCGGTAATTTTGCATTGATTGATATTTTATAGTTAATGCAAAAAATAGAAGTGATTGAGAACTTTGGATAAGGAAATGTTATTATAAAAATAGTCGTACGTTATCTAAAAACCATTGTTTTTCTTTTAAGTGTGGAACATAGGACTTAAAAATATTACAATACTAGCGACCCGCTCGCGGCCTCGCCTGCGTAAACTAAACGTCTAAACTGTTTAGTCTTCGCCCGCCCGCGTTCTCACTTAAATCACAAAATTTGCTTAAATTTATAATTTAAATGATTGTAACTTTTTATCAACGATTGAAATGAAATGAACACAAAATATTAAGGGTAAGTTTACTACAATATAATAGTCAAAACATTTAAATCAGTTTCGCCCGTCTGAGATTAGATTAGCTTGCACAAACAAACAGATAAACAGAAAAGAAAATTAAATATCATTGTTTTGGGTTCTATTATATTGATAAATGACTATTTATTTTATTTATTTTCCATGTACAGACAACGATCAGTTCAATTTTATTATATGTATAGATTAAGATGTAACTTAGCAAAGTATGTACATGCGGTTATATAATTAAAACTGTATATATATATATATATATATATACATAACTGTATATATTTCCGTAGCACAATATTTTAGAAGTGGTGGCGGGAAGTGGAGAACGGAGTGTCTTGGTTCTCTCTTTTTTGCGGGAAAAAGCGTGAAAAAAAAACCTAGAAAGACTAGAAAAACCTATATGTTTAAGCTATTCTATTAAAGCATTACTGTAAATTTTATCAATTGACATATATTTCATGTTTTAATCAATCTATTGATATATTTTATTTTTTAGGAAAAGTATCTCTAACTAACCAGTTGATATGGATAGAGGCGAAGAGTTCAAGTGATGAAGAGGACGCAAAACTTGCAAGACAGCTTATGGTGCTTAACATTTTATAGCTTTTTAGGGAAAAAATCTAATCAAATGAAATGTGTGTATAGGCGACGGTTGTGGGTTCGATTACCACTCAGGGGAATGATTTTATTTAAATTATGCTCATTTCTGCGTTTTGGTGACGAGAGAAATGTCACTCACTCACCCGTCACTCAACACGCAATTTCTCGAATTCGGTTCAGTCCGGTTAGGTTCTCTCGCGTACATTACATTGTAAGATAGCTTATAGAGTGATATAATATATCTGGGAGGCATAACCTTATAGCGTTTAATATATTTTTTTATTATTAATAAATAAAGGATATTCTCTATCTGAAATCGAGACTGTACGTATTGGGTGGCGGAACTCAACGCCGCGTTTTATCTTACATACCAGAGCGAAAACAATTTAAATATAATAATTCCTCCGAGTGCGGATGAATTAGCAGTCAGATGCTGTCCTACTGCGTGAAGCATTTTCCATGAATTTTTATTAAGTTTACTTAGAGTTTAGATGATATTTTAAAAAAAATATTACTAATACAGGTTGGAATGTACTCACACCCTGTGTATAGTAAAGAAGGAGGGTGGCCTCCAATGGTGGAGAAACTGCTAGAAAAGAAGGCCAAAGAGGAGGGTTTACGTCGATCCAGACTACCTGCATTTACGGATGAGGAAAAAGAATTCGTTAAAGGTTTGTTTGCTATTAATACTTTATTAGCTGTTATTTCTAGAAAGGCTCGACTTTTTTCTTTATAATTGTTAAGTGTTTAGTGGCGATTTGATATAAATTAATATATTTAGAAGCCATTGTAGCGCAGTGGGCCAGCTTCCTAATGTAAGAGCGAGTGGTTGTGGGTTCGAATACCAATGGGGAATGATTATATTAAAATTATTTTTATTTCCCTGCTCCTTAACCTGTATTCATTAGGGAGGAAAGCGGAGAACCAACTGACTTCATACTAAATTATAGCATTAACAGTCCGTTAAATATTTCAGGAACATATGATTTCTATGGATTAAACTATTACACATCTCGTATTGTTTATAAAGCAAAAGAAGGTGAAGTCGTCGACACCTGGCCTTTGTTTGGAAATTCGGAATTTGGGCTGGCACTAAAAGCACGTCCAGGATGGAAACAGGCCGCTACCAGTTGGTTTTTCGTAAGTAATTCAAAATGATTCTTCAAGGTTTTTATAAAAAAATACACATATATATATATTAGTATAACTATTGACGAAGTATTAGCCATTATTATCTATCTATAAATATAATAAAAATGTAACTGATCGCTGTCTGTACATGGAAGATTTATGAAAAAATAACATTATTGGGGACATTGTTCAATGTAATAGAACACAAAAACAATGATTTTTAATTTTCTTTGCTGTTTGTCTGTTTATCTGTTTGTTTGTGGAAGCTAATCTCAGAAATAAATAAATTTATAATTAACATAATAGTTTACGCAGCCGTGAGATGGTGGCTAGTATGTAAATATGGGTTTATAGATGTCTAAAATGTCATTAATTTATTTATTAATGAGTTTTCTTATATCCTAAATATTATTTTACCTATACAAATGCGTCTTTAGTATCTTGTGACAGGATATATTTTAGTGTAGCATGCACCCAAATCAATACTTCAATACTAATGTTATAAATGCAAAGTAACTCTGTCTGTCTGTTTGTGACGTCATCACGGACAAATTCCTTAACCGATTGTGATGAAATTGTTAAATAGAGACACTCGAATAGGGACCGCCGATAATACGAAAGAGCCATAGTTCACGCGGGGAAAGCCACAAGCGGGTCGCAGTCAGTCAAATATAAACCGATAGCATTTCAATCAAACACAAAAACAAAGTGAACCCTAATTTTATTTACATGTACTTATAATTTTTAGACAAACCCACAAGGCTTTCGTAATCAACTGCGCTGGTTAAAAAAACATTATGGGAATGTTGAAATATTGATTACTGAAAATGGATTTGCTAGTTTCGAGTTTGGTTTGGAAGATTATGATCGTGTCAAATATTACAAGAACCATCTGGAACAGGTAAATATTGAATTAGATATAGTAAATCTGTATATATATGGGGCTATCATGGCGTAGTGGTTGTGGGTTCGACTTGCATTCAGAGGGTTCAATCCAGATAAGGGATTATATTTAAATTATTTTCATTTCCCACCTCCACCTCTCAACACACAACGTTGAATCGTTGCAGGCATTGCCCTGAGCTCCTCTTTCTGAACCGCACTGCATGGTGAAACTATGGAATGCTAAGGAGTCTTTTCTCTATGATTCAATATGATCGAAATTGTGGCTTCTGTGGAGAAATGGAACATCCGTTCTCCACTTTCCGCCCCAGATTGAGACACTATGAAACTATAAATACATCAGATATAATAACTATTTTATTTATTTAATTATTTATTTAATCTGATCTAGTAATAATATATTTTAATGCATTAATAATAATAATATGTTTTAATATGATTAAATCAGGTTCTATTGGCGATTAAAGAAGACGGCGTGAATGTAACAGGCTATACAGCGTGGACTCTTTTAGACAACTTCGAGTGGAATGATGGATACAAGTAAAATTTTTTTTTTGGGTCTATTATTTTTTTCCTTTTGTATTTGGATAAGTATTGATTTTTTATCAGATTCAACAAATTGATTTTGAAATTAAACCATTTTTAACCGGATTAATCGCGTATATTATTGGTATTCGAAAAGCCTTTTTAGATATCCGAAGTTTCGAACACTTTACAGTATTTTTTGACATTTTTTAAAATGTTAAACGCACATTTAGGAAATTAAACAAGACATATTAAGAAAACGTATAAACATTTGAACGCAGCAGGATTTGAACCCGCGCCTCTTGAAAACTGTTCAAGACCGCTTAGCCATGCGTTCACGCGCTTGACTACTGTAAAGTGTTCGAAAATGTATTTTCGAATACCAAAAATATACGCAATTAATCGATGGCGATGGGCCCAGCAATCGCACGGTGAATCAATGGAATGCTAAGAAGTCTTCTCATTTCAAACATTATATTTTTCAGGTCTAAATTCGGCCTTTACCAGGTCGATTTCGAGGATCCAAAGCGTCCTCGTCGTCCGCGAGCATCAGCCGAGTATTACAAACGAGTGATACAGCAACACTCTTACGATATAGATGGTGATAATAAACTAATAGACGAACTTTATTGCATGTTTCATTTCATTTATATATGTATATTTTTATGCATTTGTATAGTCATCCTGTATTTGTTTATTGTACGCCCTAAAAAGGAATCTTTTACGAGAACTGTGTGATTTGTAGTGTCTTTTGCTGAAGGGAATTGTATTGGCAATTCACTTTTTTTGGCGTTTACAGTCAGAGGTTGTCCCACTGCGCCACGATCGCTTGATAATATATTATATTATAATATATTATAATATAATATATTAGCCTTATAATATTGATTCTGAGTATTTTAGATATTTTAATAGGTAAAAATATAATTAAATTTTAAAGTAACGATGACTTGAATTGTTTTTGACTTAACTGAGCACTATTTATCAAAATATAGTAATATAATAACTATAGAAAACTGTAAATTGTTAAGTTCGTTCGCTAGAGAGAATTTATTCAGAAATCACATATGTTGTAAATCGCGACGCGACACAGTGGCTCCCTCCGACAAACGCTCTATTGAACTGTCCTGTATCGAACTCAATAGATATATTATAATATGCGTATACCGATCAACCTCAGGCAATTTCCTTGTATTGGAGGTGAAAATGGAGTATGGTTTTAGTAATATATATTCAAAAGGTAAATCTATAATTGTGTGCGCAGTACTACAAGTAACACCATACAGTCTCCGTCTTCTTAATTTATTTAAATTTTAATCTTTTTTTTTAATAATTTCTCTGAACCAACTCGTATAACGAATATATCAGCCACTTGTATAGATAATGTTTTCTATCACTGTGAGATTTTTTAAATTCTAAAATTATAACTATTAGACCAATTACTGATCATTAGCATAACAGAAAATTTTACAAACACATATCGTCGGATAAAATCCAAACCAATTGTATAGCAATGTTTTCAAATTAATATAAACTGAGTTTGATATCATTTTGAAAATGCAAAAAGTATATAAAAACTTGAATTTAAAATTTAGTGATTGGACAATTGTTGACATATACCGAAGCAGGGGTAAAATGTGCGTACTGTATAGTCTGAGGCAATGGAATCGCAATCCGGCGTTAGTCGGTGCTAAGTCTATATATATATTAACATTTTTAAAATGCTATTCGCATACTAAGGAATTTGAAAAATACATATTTAGAAAACGTATAAACATTTGAACGCAGCGGGATTTGAACCCGCGCCTCTTAAAAACCTTTCAAGGATGGAGGACTTAAACGCATGGCTTAGCGGACAGAGCTCTTGAACGGTATTGAATTTACTGTATCTAATGTAGGAAGGCGGAATCTGAGTCTAACAAATTAAAGGGGAAACTCTCCTAGTGACAGACGCCTCAGTTTTCTTAGATATAAGCATTGATCTAAAGCTCCCAGTTGACTGCCCACCTTGAAGCACGGACAAACTCAGATCTGTCGCGTTCGCAGTTAAAAAACCAAGGCAAACAACTGACATTAATACTGCCCGTCTAGTTTATTTAGCTATTTTAATAGCATTCTTTATGAGGTTTCTAAACACATACAGTTGCTTCACAGTATATATATTATAATAATTTGTTTGTCCGACACCATATCCAGTGTTATGCTAAAAACAGTGACAGACAGACTATAGGGACGAGAAATAATGAATAAAGAGCTTGTAACACTAAGTTATCGCATCCAAAAAGTAAATATGTATTTTATGGGTCTGAGTATACGTATATATAATAAGATTCCACAGCCTATTTTAGATTTGCAACTCTAGAAATTTAAAGCCGCTATAAAGACAATATTAATAAGTAAAGCTTATTACTCTGTAGAAGAATATTTAAAAGATAAAAATGAATGGAAGTAGTATGATTTGAGTTTGGTGCAGGTTAGCTACCAGTGTATTAAATGATAAAATTGTAACTTTTGTATTTGAAAAGAGCAACTGTTGAGTTTCTCGCCGGTTCTAAGCAGAACTAACTGCCTTCCAAACCGATGGTAGCTTTATGCTCATTCGACGATTCAAAAGTACTTGCAAAAGTCTATTTTGAATTCGGTATAGTTTTGTTACATAAAAATGTTTTGATATCTTAAATTTTACGTTTATCTTTTAGTTGTAAAGATTAGAGATTTATCAGTATTATGCAATACATATCGATATTAAAATTTTAATTTAATTATAAAAATTTTTTTGCATGTTTTGTTGTTTTTGAGTTAACCTTTTATTAGCACGGTCGTAGCGCCATAATTAAAGAACTGAACTGAATTGAGCCTTTTATTACTAAATTATTTGAAATAATTGTATTGATTATACGCCTGTCTGTCCGTTTTAATAAAATTTTAATTATTTATTAAATGGTCAAAATTAAATCTATTAATTTTGACTGCTTAATCTGAAAGTAATTTATTTTTTATCTTTTTATTTGATTAACCAGTGGTAATTAAATTAAAGAAAATTGTACAATAGTTTAATACAATGTTATAATTTTTTTATTATATCCAAATGTATTTACACCTTTAATTAATTTCAAGATTACAAGAACTTTTTGAACAAGATTGCATGAAATTTTTAATAATTTCTTAAATTAAATTTTATTAGAAAAACTAACCGCCTGGAAGAAAATTCCGGTGACCAGACAATTGATACATTTATATATAAATCATATCATGTTTAAATTAGAGTCCATAGATAAACAGTAGCTCGTACTTTTCGCGTAATGCAGGGTAGGCAGCGAAAACGTAGTTTTAGAACACTCGGTCCGCTTTACTCACGATAAATAAATAAAATACTAATTTAGGTCGAAGTTTGAACCCACGTTCAAAAGACACGATCATCAACTAATATGCTGGCAGGATAGACAAAAGTTTAAATACATAAAAAGTTTAAGAAGTATTAATACATAACATTATTTTAGCTTGTTTAATATTGTAATATATATTTTTTATTTTCTTTTATATTCTATTCAATTTAAGTTACGCAGCGATTGTAACGCTAAGTTCGTTACGTAAAATTTTGATACAAAGACTTTTTTAAATCTGTATTAAATAAAATTTCTTAAGTTTTATATTTCTTTGTAGGAAAGCGTCGTCGTAAACGCAATTGGTTGTGGGTTCGAATCCCACTGGGAGAAATGATTATATTTCATATATTTTCATTTCTCGACTCTGGTGCCTAAGGCGGCTTTGAGTTCCGCCATTCAACGCGCAATGTCTTGGTTTCGGGCGGAAAAGTGGAGAACGTCTGGTCACTAGGTCTTCTCGCGGGAAAAATCCTGAAGCTGCAAGAAGAAAGGAAAGATTCGACACAACTACTGTCTTCCTATTTTAAACTTCAGGAGAATACTTGCTAAAAGATATATAACTTGACTTCGAATTTATCTTTAATAGAAATTGCTATTTAATTTTAACAGGCATAAAATATTTTCATTGTAAGAAAAAACAATATACTATCCACTGATATATTTAAATAGTATCTAATCTGTAATCTGATATGAAGCATTTCACATTTTTAAGCATAGCAGGCTTGTCAAACTGCTTCTAGAGTGAAGACATTAAGTTCGTCGATTTCCACACATTCGATTACAAACATTCGATTCGAAACATTGCGTGTTGAGTGGACGAACAAGGCTGTATTTTTTCTTACAACGGGAAAACGATAATAAATTTAAATATTATTATTCCTTAAACTAGGCATTGAACCCATAACCATCGGCCACCGTGGCATTGCAATAACTGCGGAGTTATATATATATTTAATATTACGAAAATTATCTTTTCATTTTATTAATTAAGTCTCGGTTCTTTATTTATTTCGCTTCGAACCTGTAAGCTGAGACTTCGCCAATGTCAAGTTGTATGGAGAAAACACAATTATTTTTATTTAGTAAAACACTTAAGAAATCGTTGGCGGTATTTTATTTAATAATTTTATCAACTGACAGTCGAACGTCCGTCAGTGTCCACGGACTACTGAAGTGAAATATTCAAAACGTTTCTAAAATGTATTTTAGAATACCTAATTATACATGATTAAACTGGTTTAAATAGTTTCATTTCAAAATATATAAACTTGCACAGTGATTTTAATAATAAAAGCTTTAATCAGCTCCTTAATTATTTTGTTAGCAAACAGTCAAACCTACTTCCAGTGGTTGTCAATAGTATTTTATTCATAGGTTATAAACCTGTCAAAATCATATTTTCATAGACAAATTTATTTTTAAGTTTAGTTTTTCTTTAAAATATTAACTGATTTTCAATATTCGGCATTTGTTTTTTCTTCATTATTTTTTATTAGTTATATCTTTTTCAGAATACAAGTGTGGGCTCTGTACCCACCATGCATTTTCCAGTGATTGAAGTTATAGTTCAAATATTATTATGCTAATTATAAAATAATACAAAAATAATATTTTGGTGAAAATGTATCGAAAATAGCTTTTTTTATATACAAACATTCTTAATACTATATATGTATAGCTATTAACTACTAAAACTTATAATATGTATATAATTAAAGTATTATATATGCAGCAGAATTATTTTAATATATTTTAAAAAAACTTAGTTACTCACTGTGCGAGTGACGCCAAGCAAAAATTTGCCAAGTAGATTCCTTTAGGTGTGTTCCTAAGAGAGAATTTCCCGATTTTACACAAACGAAGTCGCAGGTGACCAATGTTTAATGAGTAACTTTGACCGGGTTCAAAAATATTACGATTTATTACCGATGTATTTTTACCGATATTATCACAGGTATGGGAAAATAGCGACAATTTGCCTTCAACAAATAGTTAATTATAAATTCTTGAACCCTTTAGGCTTTACCAGGTAAGATTAATTGGTTGGAAATGTATTTCGTTTCGTCATATTATAACTACACTAGAGACCCGCTTGCGACTATTTAGTTTTTTTCGCCCGCGTTCTCACTTAAATCACAAATTTAAGATTCGCTTAAATTTTTTATTTAAATGGTTGTAACATTATAATGTAATAAACACTAAATGTTACGGGAAGTTTAACAAAATACAATAGCTAAAATGGCATTTAAATCGGTCAGAGACAAACAGGAAAGAAAATTGAAAATCATTATTTTGGGTTCTATTATTTCCCCTCATATACCGTCAATGTACATACAGCAATCAGTAAATTTTTTATTATATGTATAAATATATAATATTATGCAAAATTAAACGAAAGTAATACAAAAAAAGTTGAATATATATTTTTTTAAATCTGCAAAGTTTTCTTACTTATCAGTTTTTAATTTATATACATTTTTTTTAAAAGTGAACAAATTACATATTATTGTAGATTATTTATTAAATTATATAAAGGAGATACAGTAACGTATAATAGCCATGAGGCCACAGTATACGTGATGGCTGCGGGCTCGAGTTCCAGGCAATTCATTTCTCTACTCTGGTGACAAGACAAATCGCGGCGTTGAGCCGCCATTCAACACGCAATGTCTCAGATTCGGTCGTCCGGACGGACGGAGTGCCTGGTCGCTAGGTTCTCTTTGCCTTTCCTGCTATACGACAAAAAAGAGAAACTAGACTCAAGTACAGTACAGTTCAGCACAAGTACAGTGACATTAGCAAGTAGTAATTTATGGTCGATTAATACATTGATTGAAAAAAAGATACAAAATAAATAAAAAATATTATAGTTTGTATATTCTCATTTATATTAAAGAATGTAAATATATATGGCTGCTTGAGAAGAGGTCGACAAACGCAAGGGCGCCCCCTGCGGGGCTCGGGAACTTCTACTACTATATCTTGCCACTATATATCAAATTCATTATCTATACAAATTGCACACATTATCTTTTTACTAAATGCATATGTATGTATGTACAATACACAGTACTATACAAAAATAACATTAACTAATTATTATTTTAGTCTGTCTGTCTGTATGTTACTTTTATTTTATATTTATTATTGTATATACAGTTATAATATATGTATTCGAATAAGTATGTATTTATATATATATATTTATGTGTGTTTTTACATATATTTTATTTTAGTAATATGTTTTACTGAAGATTTTATTGTGTTTTTTATTACACAGAGGTAGGTAGTAGTAGTAGGTAGGAGATTACCTCTTTTAGAGGTAAGTCCACCGTTGCTAACTTAAATTCTGTAATTTAATTTATTTTGTTGTTTCTTTAAGTGCTATAAAGAAGTGGCGTATTCTATTTTTATTTTAGAATTCCACGCAGATGAAGTTGTGGGCACCGCTTGTTTTATATAAAGCTGGTGAAAGTCACAGAACTAAGCTGTTTGCGACTTTCTTTTATGAATCATTTATGGTAATGAGATTGGAATTACTGTTATTATAATACAACTCAAATCCCCCACAACAAAGAATCAGTGATAAGGATAAGGAAAAAAGTTATGGTATCTTTTTTTCAGAGGTTGTAATATTCTGGTTTTTGTGCATGCTATATCGAAATCTTATATAACTTGTGCCAGATAAAATGAAATATTAACTTGAATATCTAATTGCATACTTTTTCGTGAGTCGCTATTGTCGCTATTGTCGTCCATAATGTCCGACATATCTGCATACTCGTGTATTGTTTTTTTCTAAATGTATTAAATATGAGGCTATCTGGCCCCAAGGCCACAGTGTCAGGCTGTAGTTAGTATACACGATTGGTTGTTGGTTAGATTCCCATTCGGGGGAACGATTTTATTTAAAATATATTTAAGACGAATATTTAATACATTGATATAAACCAAGGTAATTGAAACAGGGGTATTTGAAACAAATACAAATTTATAGGCACGAGCGTTTTCTGTTATTTATGTAAGAGCAACCTTAATGTAAAAAACCTAGCACCTAACTAGTAACATAAGCATGTTAGTTGCCATGATAAATGCTATGGTAAGTGGAATAATCAAAATTCTTTATATAATAACTGTTTATATAATGTAGTTTATATAATTATAAGCCTGTTGATACTAATTTATTTCTTTTATATATAAGTCAAAGTCAATTTAAAAATTTACATTAAACACACATGTAACAGCTCAAAATTAAGTTCAAAGAAACCTGAAAAATAATTTATTTCTGAACAGTGTATTTTGCAACAATGTTTGAACTAAAACGGTGATGTACCGAATGTATTAAAAATTTGAGAATCTATTCTAGAGTTCTATAAGGTGTTAGATCTGTTATACCCTTAACAAATTAAGATTATATTTTATGGTAGCTGGATTTGAACTTGCTTCTCTTGGAAACCGTATGTTCAAGACATCTGGTTTTTACATCCTAAAAGTGTTACACTATAAAAATGTTTAAAAAAAATACAAATACTAATAGATGAGAGAGAGAATAAATAAAAAAAAATTATATGAGTCTGATAAAAAGCTAAAATATATACGAGCTCCCGTTTTTATTCATATAGGCTTTTAAATTATTTTGTGATTTCAGAAACAGCAATATATTTTCTAATTTGATAAACATCAAAAAAAATTATAGGTGAGGAAATAAAAATATAGTTTATTAAATAATTGTTTATTTGTTAATAAAATAAATAGTAAAATTCATTTTAAAGCTGATGAGATCTGGAAAGATGACTATGTCTGTGTCGGTGTCTGTAGTTAGACCTCGAGTGTTGCTTGATAACTCGCTTGTAGAACTCCGCGGAGGCGCGAGGACGGCGAGTGCGCTTCGGGTCTTCGAAATCCACGTGGTAAAGTCCGAACTTGAGCCTGGAAAGATGGAATTATTTTTATACCGTACTTCATGAATATTTTCAGTTTGTATATACTGACTTAACTTAACTTACTATAAAAAGTACCAATTGTGGTAAATCTCCATAGAATCATAGAATAATCTTTTGGACAATTTTTTGCAAAATTATAAGATATTGATGGGATAAATTTTTAGTAAACCATCCGAAACTTACTTGTATCCGAAGGCCCATTCGAAGTTATCCATTAGCGTCCACGCGGTATAACTCGTACAATGTTTATATCGTCTTTGTTGATCGATAGCAGGACCTGTAGTTCATACAAAATATTTCAATGAAGTTCGCTCCAAGTTGCAAACGGCCAAAATTCACATTAGCTAGCAGCAGCTATACATTATGCTGCAGCTATATATTCGTACCTGTTCTAGATGATCCTTGTAATATAAAACGCGATTTATATCACGCATATCTGCATTAGTATCCGCATAACCGTTCTCTGTGATGAAGAATTCAAGATCTCCAAACTTGTCTTTCAACCAGCGGAGCATGTAGCGTAGACCTTGTGGGTAAATCTGAAATGTATATATTATGGATTAGTTATTTCATAATTTTACAGATTTGCCAGTTTTCAATTCATTTTTTTTGTGTAAATTGTTTAATATACGCGTAACTTACATAAAACCAGGTGGCACCTATTTTCCATTCTTTTCGAACAGAAAATATAATATCGAAGTCGTAGTTCCCCTCCAAAGGCCAAATGCCAACTGCCTCACCAGGCATTGATTTGCGAACTGTGCGACTTGTGTAATAGTTGAAGCCGAAGTAGTCATACGTTCCTAAGGACATGAACATATATCATTATGCTTTAATAATAGAGTTGAATATTAATAATTACTCCATTGCAGTACAGTAGCTACATACCTTTGACAAGATCTTTTTCTTCTTGAGTGAAATCGGGCAATCTGGATTTTAAGCCAACCTTCCATCTTACTTCTCCTCATGTGCTTCTCTACCAGTGGGGGCCAACCGCCTCTTTATAACATGGGATGTGTACATTCCGAGCTGTAAATGGAAAATATTGTTAAAGAATTATATATTGCCTTTAATAGATTAATATATGAGACGAAACAAATTTCAACAGATTTGAAAAAGTTATTAAATTTACCACAAGTTCTCTCGCAAACTCCGCAGTGTCTTCTTCTTTTGTTCGTTCTCTGCTTCCATCCATGTGAGGAAATTTGCAATGGATACTTTTCCTGCAAAATGCACAGAATTTGGTAAAAAATTATAAGCTAATAAAAAGTTGATTCATTACACATTTACTTCAATAAATGGTCGAATTTTTCAGCGTTAATGATTAAGAATATTGCGTACTATGGCAAGTGAAATGTATAAAAATTATTTTTTCTCACCATGATATTTAGGTCTAAACTCCTTATCATAGGAAATCCTCCAGCTTTTGCATGAGCCAACAAGATGTTCTTGTTGCATACATAACTGCCAATTCCCGTACTGACTACTCCTGGCGCGTGAATGCCGCTATTGAAGGAGAAGTCGCAAAAGGCAACCGGTTCGTTGAAAGTTATCCAGGTTTGGACGCGATCAGCGAACAGCGAGAAAACTGCTCTGGCGTATTCACTAAACCATTCTATCGATTGGGGATTGGCCCATCCTCCTGTAACAAAATGGCAATTAGATGTTTTTTAATAAGAAGAAAGGTAAATTTCACACACATAACATTTTCATACTTTTCTTGCTGATCTCATTTGTTTAAAAGACTTTATTCAACAAACTATTTATTGTAAACATATAACTTACCTAAGTCCTGCAAAGACTGTGGCAGATCCCAATGGTAAATAGTTATCACAGGTTCGGATGTTCTGCAAAGTAATGCATTTATTAGATTGTTATAGTACTCCTTTCCATCTTGGCTAACTTTGAGGGTAACCTAACGGCATTAACCTGGTCCAGGATATGGAGAACCTAAAAATCAAAATAATCAATTTATTGTTTTTGTAATATATTATAATATTATTTGGTTTTTGACAGTCTTTAATTTTAATAAGTTCATTTAAATATCAAACTAAGTTAATTATTTAAACATCATTTATACCTATAAAAGTGAAGGCCCGTAACTGTCGGCCATTTCCACATCCTCTGCCAGTTGTTGTAACTATCACACGCACGTCTGCAGACGACAAGTCTTGGATTCTATCAGGCTTCGAGTGGATGAAGTGATCCCAAACACTTGGGGATTTTATCTATTGACATTAGAAGACTTATTAATAATGCAGGCTGGAATATTGAAACTATGACATTTTTATAAATGATAACATAGAAATTGTCTCGTTTCACGCCTTCGCTAGCGTTCCAGCTCTCCTTCTATTTGGTAAGCCGATGTTGCGGCACCAAACTTAAAGCCGGGAGGAAACTTGTAGCTCTGTACAGCGACGACGCTGATTATAACGCTGTAACAGAAAATAATTCAATTGATTACAGCTTGTGCAGGTGTCAAACTAAATAGGAATTTCATAAATTTTACTAAAAGTACAGTTCGTATAATAAGCTTCTGAATATCAATACACTAACCATACTACTAGCGTCTTCGACCACATTTTGAAGCTTAATTTTAATTGGTACTGGAACAGTACACTCAGTCGAGTCTCGAATACAACTGACTTACAACTGTAGTCTTCCCTATTTATATGTTTATTTGATTTTATCCTCATGAGATAAACATACCTTCTTTGAAAAATGTGGAATTCCCATCACTTTTTAACCGAAATATATTACATATGACATCCGATTTGATGAAAAAGTTTAAAAAATTATACCTATGTAAACTTTCTTTTTATTAATTTCCGCACTTTGCGCGAATGGGGCACTCCACCTAGTCACAAGTATTTTCAATCAGCTCTCGGCCAATCGGTGAAGTTGTGTTATCTGTTCAATCTAATAGATTAACGTTCAATTTAGCCTACAAAGCTAATAATTATATTAAATTTATATTGTAACCAATATTTTGAACCAAAAAATTAATGATATTTACGATTTTTTTTAATAGTAACGCTTATGCTATTCCCAAATTTAATTATGCCTTTTTCTAGAGCTTTTTATTTACATTATGCAAATAATGTATAGAAGCGCATACATTATAAGTCACTCAACTTATAGCGTACATACGCCTTTGAGTGTAAACAAAGAAAAATATTAAAAAAAAAGCCTTTGTATTATCACTTGGCAAATATATTGTATATATATATATATATCACAACAAAATGAACAAAAGGCGGCTTAACACTAAGAAGCATATATTTAGTATATAGTATTTAAAAAGTTCTTAATATAATAATGGTAATATACCATCTAAGTGTCTTATACCGTAATATATCTACGAAATAAAGAAATGTATTTATTAATGATTTAGTTTTTTATTTTTATTTTATGGGGACACGAAAGGAATGCTTTAAGCGTTGGTTGTCCCTATACTGATCAATTTACAGTTATCACTAACAGTAAATGTAACACCGAAACCTGACAAGAATCAGATTATTATGAGATTTATTTAACGAAAATACTGCGTTGTCATCAGAGTGTATAAATTTCAAGCAAATAAGGCGGTGAGAAGTTAGTCAAAATAGCGGTGCTAAAATTTCTTCCCTAGATATATAGATACTGATAAAGCTTAGAAAAGCGGGTTTGGTTTGTTAGTTTGAAATTAATTGATACTGACGTTATACGTCTATTCTATCCATATTTCAACTAAAAGTTTGCTGCTAAATTTTTTTTCTTTAAATTTCTCTCACATAGCTCTCGCATGGTTATTATTCATATTAATATAATAAATGCGAGAGGAACGCTGTCTGTCTGTCTGACAGACAGACGTCTTTGACGTCGTCACGGCCAAACATCTGAACCGATTGTGATGCAATGTTATATAGAGATACTGGAGGGTCTTGGGTTGAACATTTTTTTCTTAATTATTTTTAGTTTTCCTAGCAATTTAAGTGTTTTACGGAAAGGTCATTGAAAATGCGAAACATCTATAGTTCATGCGGGTGAAGCCGCGAGCTAGTCGCCAGCTTAAATATAAACAAAAATGACTTTGAATACAAATTGAACCCATAAAAAGTCTATTAATATAGTTATACAATAGATGTGAAATAATTTTCCTCCTAACAGCTTAAGTAATGTCCCTGTATTGTATCTTGAGGTATACAGCTTTACGGTTTTTCCCGCATAGCAGGAGTTGCCAGAGAGAACTTAGTGTCAAAACACTTCGTTCTCTACTTTCTGCCCGAAATTAAGACTTTACATGAAATTAAACGCCGCGCTTTGTAACGAGCATGGAAATGTTTATATTTTAAACATAATCATTACGCCTAGTAGTAATCGAACCCACAACCAATCGCGTGTAGAGTCAGGCGTTGTCCCACCGCACGACGATGACCTCAACCGAACTTAAGCATCCTCAGGATATTTATTGGTTAATTAATACATTAAAAAGATATTGCACATATTTGGTATTGGAATGGCGATAACTCCTAATATAGGCATAATTATATACTATATATATCACTTGCCAAATTGTCCTAAAACCATGTACCGATAAAATTAATTAATATTTGACAACCAGTGACGCGTGGAAAATTTGCAGGTCGTGCTTTATTAATTATATACTTATTTGTTAGCTGAGGCAAGTCAAATAATGTACACACATATCACATCCACGTAATTGGAATTACCAAAAACTGCATTTAGTTTGGACTTATTATTTGAATAATTGG